>JAPEVW010000055.1:766253-1007883 GCA_027921565.1 Artemia sinica
AGACCTCCTCGCTTAAGATCCGATTCATTTCTGAAAACACAGAAAAAACTTCCCTATTTCAAACTATAGACAGAATCAAGAGAGAGAATCAGTGTCAATCAACGAAGAAAATTGTCAGCTCATTTCAAAACAAAAATCCTGACTCCTTCAAAAGCCAAAAAAGTGCATCCAAATTGCAGACTGTCAAATCCCTGGCGTGTTATAATAAGCAAAAAACAAAAACTTAATTACAGCTAGATGGTATACATTTTAGTTGGCTTGAATATTTGTATTTAGAAGTAGAGATGGTAGATGGCTAAACAAATAGCTAAAATCGACACACAACGGACAGATGTGTTTGGAATTGTTCGGGTGATTAAACTTCCAATTACCACAGAGGTGGTCTTTAGCAGTAGAAACCTTAGTCGTGGTTTTAACCAGTACAATCTTGTTCACGCAACTTTTTACAAAAACCTCTACCTTAGCTCGACCAGAGATTTTCTTACACTGTCCACTGTCCCTTAGAAACTGTTCGGCAACTCTTTGTCGTTTTCTCGGAAAAACTTTCTTCAACCTAAACAAAGGGTTTTCCTGAGTTTTTAGGATAAATGTAAGATACCAAGAGCACCAACAGGGGTCCTTAGGACCAGCTTTAAGGGTATAGCATATGAAATAGACGTGGCCGCTTGCCTAGAATTTTCATGTCAGCAATGTCATGGGGGACGAAGGTCAGCAGATGAACCAAGAGTCAACCAGTGAGAAAACTAAAATTATTTCACTGGATTCTGACATTCAGAAGAAACTTGGAAAATTGAGAATCATACGAAAGCTTTGCTTATTACTTTGTTTCAATCTGATCTTGTCCGTCTTTCGAGCGGCAGCCACATACTTAGTTAGTTGAACGCGATTGATTCGATTCGATTGCTTACCTAAACGAGTAATTTTTTTTTATTGAATCTTTCATTTATGTAATTTATTCATTAATGCCTATACACAGAATTGTTAATCCACTATAGACCTAGGTTGGACTGAGATTCTGAGATCATTTTTTGCAAGATCCAGAGCATTCGTTAGATCTTTTTTAAACAAGGTAGCTCCAAGGTTTCTTTGATGCCCGGGTAGTTTTATTGGAACCTTACGCAGCTTTATTGGTTAGACAAAATCTAGGCAAGTTGTCACTTTATTACATTTCTGGTTTTCACATTCCCATAAAAAAAAAAGATAAACGAATTCTACCCAGTAGTTAATCCACTCAACAGTCGTACAATTCATGAAGGCAAAGTTTGCATATTTCGCCAGAGCTTCATTTCCAACAGTGTGTAACCGTACTTGATGCTTTAAATGATCCAAAAATATAAGCTAGGGAGCGTTCTTGTATGCGTCATACTGAGCGATAAATAATATCCGAGAGAGTAGCTGTAATTTAATATTCGCACATATGCTACGCTTTTCTTTCATGTTCTTTTTTTCGAATTCATGAAACACTTTTAATCAGTTGTATTTTGGCATTTTTTTTTTTTTTCTGGGATGAAAAACAAGCCTGGGCCGAATATGTATTATCTCCATAAAAGCTCTGAATAAAATATCAATCTGAATAATAGTACTTAATCTAGTTTCTAAACTCACTAGGGAAGCAAAAGTGCGGTAAAGAATAAGCCATCTTTTGGCTAGTTCTGTGATCTCTGAAAAAAAAATTTTGGTCAATCAAGCTCCCCTCGTTTTCATGCGTTTTTCTCCACATCAATCGTGTAGTCATTTTGCTCGAGTCTTCCTTTCTGGAGTCACTAAAAAACTTATGGGCAGCTTGCACCAAACGGGAGTCAGTATCTGTTCAGTTTTTAACACTTTAGTCATTGAATACTTTTTCTTTTTGGTTCCCTGAGCCATCTTGGCATTTAAAAACTGAGAGACTTTAAAAGGATCACCGTCCTCACAACCATCATACGCAAATTTTTCGACATTCTTTGTTCTCGCCAGTAGCTGAAGCAGCAGCAACAGCAACACATAGATGGAACCCCGAATGGCAGATACTTTCCAAAAGCAACAAGTTTGTTTATTTTTGATGTTATGTTATAAGTTTGTTTTACATTTCCTTAGGTTATACTACGATGTATGCTATCTTAAGGAGGATTATCCTTGGATGCTTTTGTTTCCCTAATTATGCTTCGTTCAGCATAATTATACTACTTCCGGGCAACACTGGACTTGATTCGGAATAATGGGCGTAAGTGGGCTATTGAAAGTATATAGCATACGCGGATCATCTCCAATAGATAGCTAGGTAAAACAATCAAAATTGCAAGGTCTAGATGCGCGAGCGAATATTGGGGGGGAGGGAATGGAATAGAAGGCGAGCATTCGTTTTTTTTTACTTGAAAATGGCCATTATGATCTTTTTGTTAGGAATTGGATTAAAATATCTTTGGAGTCAATTTAGTTCCTTTGACACTAGTGCAATGCGAGTTTTTCCCTAGCAAGCTTGTAAAATCTGCCCCTTTAATCAACTAATTTAATTCTTGGTGAGGAAGTGGGACATTCACTAAACTAAAGGGTATTACAATCTATTAATAAAGAATAGAAGAACCTGTTTAAAGTCTACTTTTTTTTTCAGTAACGCACAAATGACACTCATTATGGGGTTTGTGAGAGCAGTAGTCTGAAAGAACATAAGGTTAAAAAGTATAACTACATCAGGATAACAGGTTATTACCGTAGATAAAAAGATGAAACCTAAACCGAAGAGAAAACGAAATTACCAAACAAGTAATACTTAAACCTTAACACATACTTCTATGAGACCTAAATGAAAATGAATAGGGCGAATTAAGACAATAAAATGAACAGATAATACAATGCATTAAATATATGAAATGAGGGAGACTTTGAACTAATTGGGAGGAATGAGTAGGCGTAGCTCTGTTGGTCTAGGCGGGTTTGGTGCCTGGAGTGAGGTCTTAGTCGTAGTAAGCAGTAGTTTGGTAAGAATTTGAATTTTGGTCATAGTGAGAAAAGCAAATAAACTAAATCAGTACCTTATTTGTAGTAGCCTATCGGTGTTGTGTAAAAGCTACATTTAATTAAAAAATTGAAGAGTGAGGGGTTGGTTAGTCCCCCTCACATCTCGGATCAATCCTGATAAAAAAAACTTTTTCATTAATAAATTACAAGATGAAATTAAAGCTTAAAACAAACAAAATTATCCTGTATATGGGTGGGACTTCCTCCCACTTGGCTCTCCGCTTTTTTTTAGCTAAACCTGACTTTTTTTTTATTAATAATATAAACCTGACTTTTTTTATTAATATTTTAAGAAGGAATGCTCTAGCACAAGTTTGATGGCAATAGAAGTAAACACATATGTAACAAAACCAAAAAGAATGGAAGGGGTTACTGATTCACATTTTCTTTTGAACATAAAACGCTTGGCTCTAATTTTGGAAAGGGTAAATAAAGTTAAAAAACTTGGAATAAATGACTGCCTTCATCCGTGTGACTGAAAATACTTTTAGTAAAGCTCTCGTAAAACCATAGCATAAAGAGCAGGGAATGGTGGGAGGCAGCTCGTCCATATAGAGAATAATTTCTGTTCATTTAAGTTTCACTGTCGCTCTTACAGTCATCTGAAAAAATATTTAGTTGAATCCTAACACTAGAGCGGCATAGGTGACAGTTTTTCAAAAAAGGACAACTAAATGGAAAACCGAATGAAAAATGAAAGCTCCCAATAGCATAAGCTCCACCTCCATTTTACGCATATTTTTTCCAACTCTTCTTCCTAAATTCCTCAACCTTCACTCTCTAAAACAGTCCCTCTGTAGTACATCGCCAAACGTACATACCTCCCAAAATTTCTGTCCAATCCCCATCCGTGCTACCTTATGGACAAACCAATCTTATATCCTACGCTTGAAGCTTTGCCCTCCTCATGATTGATGGTTTGTAATCTTATTTGCTATCTAGAAAAGGAATTTAAGCTTTCATTTTGTTTTAAGAACACTCTCTCTGTGTTATAGGGCTAATAGTTTGATATGATCACCCATGTAAAAAAAAAATCAAATAAACACACATCTGTTATCACGTCTCTCTAAAAAGAATTACAAAATTTCGCACTTTTTAAAGAAGGCTTTACATTCCTGGAATAGCTAAATTTGATGTTTGCTAAACCTACTAACATTGATGGTGTGAATTTAAAAATGGTTTGAATTTGAAAATTCAATTTCCATGCGTGTTCACTTTCAGTCGACATAATTGCTAAAACTATTTAATCTATCCTTAATTCATTGTCGACTTCAGACCGTTTTTTTTATTAGTTTTAACATGGAAAATGATTTCCCCTACAGAAATAACGTTTACTGAAATTGTAAAAGAATATTCTGAGAGCAAAAACACAAATTTGGAAATGCTAGTTGCTCTACATTATACGATAAAAAATTTGAACATTTTAAAACGGGATTTTACAAAAATTTCTCAAGGAAAAATAGTTTTCAAAGCAGTCACTTCTTCAACTAATATTTTTATGTCTAATATATGCCTTATCGTTAATAGCAATTTGCTTCCAATTTCTTTTTTTTTTTTGTTCATTTTTTAGGTAACGCGGGGCCCTTTCAAACGCGGAGCCTGATTGGGCCCCCCATCACCCTTTTTCTGAACCTGGTTACAATCTTGAGCCGTGTCGCTCCTACCTACAGTTCGTTGCCCACGAACTATTATTTAATTCCATATATATAAAATTCATTAAGTACACCGTGAAAAAGCTACATGCCTGAGAGAAATTTATCTGATTTGTAGAGAGGGGGGAAACACCCCCCCAAAAAGTATAAGCGCAGATTCAGCATAGAAGACAACCTTATAGTATATCTTAAAAGTCCCCTCTGTATTTAAAATGTGGAATTTTGTATTTTTTTTTTCAAAAGAAAGATAAAGCATACTTGATTATATGTTCGCTTGTTGTTTTTTTTTTTTTTTCCATGGGTTATCGTTATCGCACCAAGGGTCATTAGAAGATTGAGCGAGGACTCATTTTGAATGGAAACTAATAGTTCTAGTTGTCCTTTTTAATAGACCAAAAAATTAGAGTGACAACTAGCCCCCTCCCCATGCCCTTTTTCCCTCAATGATATCTGATCACAATTTCGAGAAAATCATTTCATTTAGCAGAATTGGGAGGTCCAATTCTGCTATATTTATTAGGCTATTATGCTATATTTATAAGGCAATATTTATGCCTTTGGGTATGATATGATCCCCAGCAGCCTTCTCTTTCTTTCCTCCCCTTCCTCCTATCTCTTTTCGATCCCTGGGAAAGGGATGCAAGTTATGCCGTTTACTCATTTGTTACATGTACTATTTGTGATTATGAAATACACAGACATTTTTTTTAGGGGAAGTTTTCTGCGGGGGAGCGGGTAAATTTCACACGGTTAGAAGTTCCTATGGAGAGGACAGTTTTCTGGGGTTATTTTTTAGGGTTTTAACCCTAGATGGGTGGCCGAAAAGGACAATCTTTGGCAATCTGTCATCCTTCATCCGCCCAACGTGCCCTAGCCACCCCCCGACCTTTCTTGTCATTATAGCCCCTAGAAAGTGGTTAATTGAACCACATTTTCGTACAGCCTACTGTTTAAAATACGGTCAGTCAGCCCGGGTCCCAGAACAATCCGGAGGCAATTTCTCTGGAAAGCATCTAATAAATCATCATTCGCGTTTTGGAGCGCCTATGCTTCAGGGTCATGGCATCCTTCACAGGGTCTACATGCTTCAGTGAGGACCACTGTCATCACTGTAGCTTCCCATCACAGTATATTAAATAATTAGACAGTATGATCGTCCCCAAATCTCACCCATTATAAAATCCGTACACGATGCGGACGATGTGCGAGTGCTCCGGAGAACGTAATAAAAATCATAAGCGGCTTAGATATTTTCACGGGTAGGCAAGTCAGCCTTTTCTTGAACGCAAAACATTTGGCTTCAACGTTGGAACACTAAATTTTAAAGAAACTAATTTTAAATTAATTTAATTCTAATACATATATGAAAATCGGTAATTAGTAGTGCAATGTTATTATTAGACGTTTTTAGGAACTACAAGTAGGTTTCGAAGTCTCGATTTTTTCTTTTTTTTTTTTGGTTTCAAAGGCATTTTGAGAAAGTTTTTTCTGCCAAAATACGTGTTCCAGGGCAATTTGAACCGCTGATGGCAGATCAAATGAGAGGAGCTGTTTGTAAGCGCTAATGAAAGAGTATGTGGGAGGAGCTGTTTGTTCGCACCGAGAATGAAAACCAGAAATCATCTGCGGTAAACTTACTGCTAATTATCTTTATACAGTGCTTTCCAATAATTCTAATCTTTTTTTTTCCCGACTTTATTCCTCCTATTCTAATCAGAAATCAATTAAAAAACACAAGTTTTTTCAACTGAAACTAAGGAACAAAAGCTAAAACTAAATACTAACAGGAGAATAAGGGGGGCTGCCCCCTTCCTAAATCCATCTTTCCCGCTGAAGTTTGTCTTTTTGCCCAAATTCTTTAAGAGCAGCTCCTGAGACACAAGGGCTGTTTAATGAGCTCTTCAAGAAGCTTTCTTAAAGTACTAAAAAAACGTTTTTAGCGTAGAGAATGAGGAATTTAGGAGGGGACAGCACCTCCTTACATAAGGAATAATTTGTGTTTGTTTTAAGTTTTAATGTTTCTCCTTACTTTCAATCGGAAAAAAAAAACTTTTGTTCATTTAATATCCATAAAAAAATTTCTTCGTCGCATAAGTTGGTACTCCTTAAGATTTTTCCTAAAGGATCTTATCTGTAATTCCACTTCGTTTTATCAACCTCATAATGTAACTAAGAAAAATTCTTTTGATAAATGTTTCTAAAACACTGAAATACGCTCTTCTGCATGCATCCCCTAATGTAATTTCCTCTCTTTATACGCTCGAGCTTGATTTATTTTCTATACCTTTAGATGCATTAGCTTAATAAGAAGTAAGATAATATACTTCATAATAATATAATGAGAACCGAGTCTGTTCACACATGCAGTACTTCACTACTACTGTCAACCAGTATTGCCAGCACTTCAAAACAAATTGTACCACAAATTGCACGAAAAATGTAACGGCACCTAACCGCATAGACAATGTTATTGACTCCTGAAAAGACTCCATCTATGGGCATAGGAATCCCTAGAGGACACACCATGTGCTGTCAGTCCGAACGGGGCTCCATATATGGGCATAGCCTCCCTAGGGGAAATGGATTTCAGAGGAAAATGATTTGTTGGAGTTCGTCCAGGAGAATTGTCTCCGGGCGAAGTTTATTAATGTCTTTGGTGTTCGTCCAGGAGAATTGTTTCCGGGCAAAGTTTATTAATGTCTGATGGATGATGTCAAGGTTGATTGATTTGTTGGTGTTCATCCAGGAGAATTATCTCCAGGCAAATGTTTTGGTCTTAGAGATGAAGAGATTAACGCGGGAAAGGGTTTCCTAGGAATTTCAAATGTGACTGCGTTTAGGGATGTCAAATCAAAAGGAACACGCAGAAATTACGTTTAGAGATTATTTGGGCGGAAACCGTTTTGAGACATTTTAGAAGATGATTTAAGCGAAACCGTTTGAGGCATTTTAGAAGATGATTTTTAGAAGATGTTTTTGAAGAGGATTTGAGGGTGAAACTCTGTGGTCGTTATAATACCACACGTTCTATTTGAACAGCGTTGTGAGGTCCACCCCTCTACCCCAAGCCCCAAAGGGCTCTGAACCCCCTACCCCAACCCGAAGGAAGCCCCCCGGCCCCCAAAGGTCCCCCAGGCTTTCAAAGGACCACCCGGCCCCCCAAGGGCCCCCTGGTAACCCCAAAAAGGCCCCCGGGCCCCCCCAAAGTCAAAGCCCCCCTCCCCAATTTTTTTTAATACATTTTTTTGCACTTGAGACACAGAAGGACCCCCACATTTCAAAAGACTTTATTATATCTTTTCAGAACAAGTTCCATTCTTAATGTCATTCCTAAACCCATTTTACAAGTTGAAGTACCCATCCTTTTCACCCACAACTTTACTTTACAGCTTTTTGAATGCCCCAACACCAAGCAGTACTTTTCAAAAGGCATTTCAGAACAAGTTATTTTCTTAATGTCCCTCCTAAGCCCATTTTACAAGTTGAAGTGCCCATACTTTTCCCCATAACTTTACTTTACGACTTTTGCACACCCCAACATCAAGCAATACTTTTCAAAGGCATTCCAGAACAAGTTCTTTTTCTTTTCTTAATGTCCTTCCTAAACCAATTTTACAAGTTGAAAGTACTTATCTTTTGCACCACAACTTTACTTTACGGCTTTTTGCATACCCCAACATCAAGCAATACTTTTCAAAAGGCTTTAATATATATTTTTAGAACAAGTTGTTTTTACGTAATGTCCTTCCTAAGCCAATTTTACAAGTGGAAGTACTCATTTTTTCACCCACAACTTTACTATAAGGCTTTTTCGAATACCCCAACATCAAGCAATACTTTTCAAAAGGCTTTATTTTATCTTTTCAGAAACAAAGTTCTTTACGTAATTTTCTTCCTAAACCCATTTTACAAGTTTGAAGTACTTATCTTTTCCCCACAACTTTACTTTACGACTTTTTTGCACACCCAAACATCAAGCAATACTTTCCCTAAGGCTTTATTATATCTTTCAGCAACAAGTTTTTTTCTTAATGTCCTTCCTAAACCAATTTTACAAGTTGAAGTAGTTATCTTTTTCACCACAAACTTTACTTTACGGCTTTTTTTGCACACCCCAAGATCAAGCAATACTTTTTTTTCAAAAGGCTTTATTATATCTTTTCAGAACAAGTTTTTTTTCTTAATATCCTTCTTAAACCAAATTTACAAATTCTAAATTTTTCCTTAGTAGATAGAAAAAAAAGCTAAATCATAGTTGAGAATATTTTCTCGGAAGATAAGCAGTTCAATTTCATTTTTAAATTTCTCAATGAAGTGAAGAAAAGTTCAAGTTCTCTTCTGAATTTTATCAATGAAAAAGAAATTAGTTATTAATCAATTCTATTTTTCCAAATAATATAAGAATTTTCCACTTCGGTTCATATTTTTCTCAAAGGGATGAAAAAATTTAAAATACTGTTCCAAATTTTTCATAGAAGATAGAAAAGTTTAAGTTCTCTTCTGAATTTTACCAAAGAACACGATTCAATTCTAATTTCTCCAGAGAATATAAAAATCTTCCACTTCAGTTTTAGTTCACCAATGACATAAAGACCTTTAAAGTTCTATTCTAAATTTATCCGTAGTAGATACAAAAAGCTGTACCATAGTAGTTGTGAATATTTTTCCCGGAAGACAAGAAGTTCTAGTTCAATTTTCAATTTTCTCAACGAAGTCAAGAAAAGTTCAAGTTCCTATCTGAATTTTCTCAATAAAAAAAGAAATTAGTTATTGATCATTTATATTTTTTCAAATAATATAAAAATTTTCCACTTCAGTTTCAGCTCTATCTCAAAGAGATGAAAAATTTTAGATACTCTTCCAAATTTTTCACAGAAGATAAAAAAGTTCATTCTTCAAATTAGATAGTTCATTCATTCATTAGATACTCTTCAATTTTCTCAATGAAAAAAAGAAATTAGGTATTGATCAATTCTATTTTTCTAAATAATATAAAATTTTTCACTTCGGATCAGATTTTTCTCAAAGAGATGAAAAAAATTTAAAATACTGTTCCAATTTTTCATGGAAGATAGAAAAGTGTCAAGTTCTCTTCTGAATTTTACCAAAGAACACACTTCAATTGTAATTTCTCCAGAGAAAATAAAAATCTTCCACTTCAGTTTTAAGTTCCCCAAAGACATAAAAATTTTAAAGTTCTATTCTAAATTTTTCCGTAGTAGATAGAAAAAGCTATACTATAGTTGTGAATATTTCCCCGGAAGATAAAAAAGTTTTAGTTCAATTTTTAATTTTCTCAAACGAAGTGAAGAAAAGTTCAAGTTTTTTTTTCTATTCTGAATTTTCTCAATGAAAAAGAAATTAGTTATTGATCATTTCGATTTTTCCAAATAATTATAAAAATTCTCCACTTCAGTTCAGATCTGTCTCGAAAGAGATGAAAAAAATTTAAAATACTTTTACTATTTCCAAATTTTTTTCACAGAAAGATAGAAAAGTTCAAGTTCTCTTCTGAATTTTTATCAAAGAATCACAATTTCAATTCTAATTTTCTCCAGAGAGAAAATAAAAATCTTACCCACTTCAGTTCTGTATTTTCACAAAGACATAAATAAATTTCAAGTTCAATTCTAAAAAATTTTTTCGGTGGAAGATAGAAAAAGTAATACCATACTTGTCGAATATTTTCATGGAAGATTAAAAGTTCTAGTACCATTTTAAATTTTCTCAACGAAGTGAAGAAAAGTTCAAGTTTCTCTTCTGAATTTTCTCTATGAAAAAAAGAAATAAGTTATTGATCATTTCTATTTTTTTCCAATAATATAAAAATTTTCCACTTCAGTTCAGATCTGTCTCAAAGGGATGAAAAATTTTTTAAAAACTGTTCAAAATTTTTTTACCATAGAAGATAGAAAAGCTAAAGTTATCTTCTGAATTTTACCAAAGAACAAACTTCAATTCTAATTTCTACAGAGAAAATAAAAATCTTAAACTTCAGTTTTAAGTTCCCAAAGACATAAAAAAAGCTTCCACTTCAGTTTTAAGTTTCACCAAGATATAAAAAATTTAAAGTTCAGTCCAAATTTTTCCGTAGAAGATAGGAAAAGTTATACTATGATTGTGATTATTTTTCCATGATATGATTGTGATTATTTTAAAATTCAGTTCCGACTTTTCTCAAAGAGATGAAAAAATTTAAAGTTCTGTTCCAAATATTTTTCCCGGAAGAAGAAAAGTTCAACTTGGATTCTGAATTTCTCAATGAAAATGAAATAAGTTATTGATCAATTCTATTTTCCAAAATAATATAAAAATTTTCCACTTTCAGTTCAGATTTTTCTAAAAGAGATGAAAAAAATTTAAAATACTGCTTCCAAATTTTTCATAGAAGATAGAAAAAGTTCAACTTCGATTCTGAATTTTCTCAATGAAAATGAAAATAAGCTGTTGATCAATTCTATTTCTCTCCCGTAATTAATATAAAAAGTTTCCACTTCAGTTCAGAATTTTTCTCAGAGCTGAAAAAATTAAAATACTGTTTTCCAAATTTTTCATAGAGATAGAAAAGTTCAAGTTCTCTTTCTGAATTTACCGAAAAATAACACAATTCAATTCTAATTCCTCCAGAGAAAATAAAAAGCTTCCACTTCAGTTTAAAGTTCACGAAGACATAAAAAATTTAAAGTTCAGTTCTAAAATTTTTCCGTAGAAGATAGAAAAAGTTATACTAATGATTGTGATTATTTTCCAATGAAGGATAAAAAAGTTTCACTTTAATTTCAAATTTTCTTAATTCAGTTCGCGACTTTTTTCAAAGAGATGAAAAAATTTAAAGTTTCTGTTACCAAAATATTTTCCCGGAAGAAGAGAAGTTCAACTTCGCTTCCTGAATTTTTTCTCAATGAAAATGAAATAAGTTATTGGATCAATTCTATTTTCCCGAAATAATATAAAAATTTTCCACTTCAGTTCAGATTTTTCTCAAAGAGATGAAAAAAATTTTAAATTACTGTTTCCAAATTTTTCATGGAAGATAGAAAAGTTCAAGTTCTCTTCTGAATTTTACCAAAGAAAAACACACTTCAATTGTAATTTCTCTAGAGAAAATACAAAATCTTCCACTTTCAGTTTTAAGTTCCCCAAAGACATAAAGAAATTTAAAGTTATATTCTAAATTTTTCCGTAGTATATAGAAAAAAGCTATACTATAGTTGTGAATATTTCCCCGGAAGCTAAAAAGTTTTAGTTTCAATTTTTTTTAATTTTCTCAACGAAGTGAAGAAAAGTTCAAGTTCTATTCTGAATTTTCTCAATGAAAAAGAAATTAGTTATTGGTCATATCGATTTTTTCCAAATAATATAAAAATTCTCCACTTCAGTTCAGATCTGTCTCGAAGAGATGAAAAATTTAAAATACTGTTCCAAATTTTTCACAGAAGATAGAAAAGTTCAAGTTCTCTTCTGAATTTTACCAAAGAACACAATTCAATTCTAATTTCTCTTCCAGAGAAAATAAAAAATCTTCCACTTCAGTTCTGTATTTCACAAAGACATAAAATAAATTTCAAGTTCAATTCTAAATTTTTCGGTTGGAAGATAGAAAAAGTAATACCATACTTGTGAATATTTTCATGGAAGATAAAAAGTTCTAGTACAATTTAAATTTCTCAACAAAGTGAAGAAAAGTTCAAGTTCTTTTTCTGAATTTTCTCTATGAAAAAGAAAATAAGTTATTGATCAGTTTTCTATTTTTCCAAAATAATATAAAAATTTTCCACTTCAGTTCAGATCTGTCTCAAAGGGATTGAAAAATTTTTTTAAAACTGTTTCCAAATTTTTCATAGAAGATAGAAAAGTTCAAGTTCTCTTCTGAATTTTACAAAGAACAAACTTTCAATTCTAATTTCTACAGAGAAAAAAAAAAAAATCTTAAACTTCAGTTTTAAGTTCCCCAAAGACATAAAAAGCTTCCACTTCAGTTTTTAAGTTCACCAAAGATATAAAAAATTTAAAGTTTCAGTTCTAAAATTTTCCGTAGAAGAAGACAGGAAAAAATTATACTATGATTGTGATTATTTTCCATGAAGATAAAAGTTTTACTTTAATTATAATTTTTTTTAAAATTCAGTTCCGACTTTTCTCAAAGAGATGAAAAAATTTAAAGTTTCTGTTCCAAATATTTTTCCCGTAAGAAGAAAAGTTCAACTTGGATTCTGAACTTTTTCTCAATGAAAATGAAATAAGTTATTTGATCAATTCTATTTTCCCACAAAATAATATAAAAATTTGTTTCCACTTCAAGTTCAGATTTTTCTAAAAGAGATGAAAAAAATTTAAAATACTGTTCCAAATTTTTCATAGAAGATAGAAAAGTTCAACTTCGATTCTGAATTTCTCAATGAAAAGAAATAAGCTGTTGATCAATTCTATTTTTCCCGTAAATAATATAAAAAGTTTCCACTTCAGTTCAGATTTTTCTCAGAGCTGAAAAAAATTTAAAAATACTGTTCCAAATTTTTTCATAAAAGATAGAAAAGTTTCAAGTTCTCTTCTGATTTTTTTACCAAATAACAACATTCAATTCTAATTCCTCCAGAGAAAATAAAAAGCTTCCACTTCAGTTTTAAGTTCACGAAGACATAAAAAATTTAAAGTTCAGTTCTAAATTTTTTCCGTAGAAGATAGGAAAAGTTATACTATGATTGTGATTATTTTCAATGAAGATAAAAAGTTTCACTTTAATTCAAAATTTTTTTAAATTCAGTTCCCGACTTTTTTCAAAAGAGATGAAAA
Organism: Artemia sinica; assembly: GCA_027921565.1. Taxonomy (NCBI): domain Eukaryota; kingdom Metazoa; phylum Arthropoda; class Branchiopoda; order Anostraca; family Artemiidae; genus Artemia; species Artemia sinica. Next base: position 779,696 of record JAPEVW010000055.1, read on the forward strand.
AATTTAAAGTTCTGTTCCAAATATTTTCCCGGAAGAAGAGAAGTTCAACTTCGCTTCTGAATTTTCTCAATGAAAATGAAATAAGTTATCTGATCAATTCTAAAAAAAAAAAAAAAAAAAAAAAAAAAAAAAGGGAAGACAAGGGGAAAAAAAGGACAATCACTTCAAATTTCCCGAAATAATATAAAATTTTTCCACTGCAGGTTCAGATTTTTCTCAAAGAGATGAAAAAAATTTTAAATACTGTTCCAAATTTTTCATGGAAGATAGAAAAGTTCAAGTTCTCTTCTGAATTTTACAAAGAACACACTTCAATTGTAATTTCTCTAGAGAAAATAAAAAATCTTCCACTTCCGTTTTTTAAGTTCCCCAAAGACATAAAGAAATTTAAAAGTTCTATTCTAAATTTTTCCGTAGTATATAGAAAAAGCTATACTATAGTTGTGAATATTTCCCAGGAAGCTAAAAAAAAAAGTTTTAGTTCATTTTAAATTTTTCTCAACGAAGTGAAGAAAAGTTCAAGTTCTATTCTGAATTTTCTCAATGAAAAAGAAAAATTAGTTATTGATCATTTTCGATTTTTTCCAAATAATATAAAAATTCTCCACTTCAGTTCAGATCTGTCTCGAAGAGATGAAAAATTTAAAATACTGTTCCAAATTTTTCACAGAAGATAGAAAAGTTCAAGTTCTCTTCTGAATTTTACCCAAAGAACACAATTCAATTCTAATTTCTCCAGAGAAGAAAATAAAAATCTTTTCCACTTCAGTTCTGTATTTCACAGAAAAGACATAAAATATATTTCAAGTTCAATTCTAAATTTTTCGGTGGAAGATAGAAAAAGTAATACCATACTTGTGAAATTTTCCATGGAAGATAAAAAGTTCTAGTACAATTTTAAATTTTTCTCAACGAAGTGAAGAAAAGTTCAAGTTCTCTTCTGAATTTTCTCTATGAAAAAGAAATAATTATTGATCATTTCTATTTTTCCAAATAATATAAAAATTTTCCACTTCAGTTCAGATCTGTCTCAAAGGGATGAAAATTTTTTTTAAAACTGGGTTCCAAATTTTTCATAGAAGATAGAAAAGTTCAAGTTCTCTTCTGAATTTTACCAAAAAACAAACTTCAATTCTAATTTTTCTACAGAGAAAAAAAAAATCTTAAACTTCAGTTTTAAGTTCCCCAAAGACATAAAAAGCTTCCACTTCAGTTTTAAGTTTCACCAAGATATAAAAATTTAAAGTTCAGTTCTAAATTTTTCCGTAGAAGATAGGAAAAGTTATACTATGATTGTGATTATTTTCCATGAAGATAAAAAGTTTTTACTTTAATTATAAATTTTTTTAAAATTCAGTTCCGACTTTTTCTCAAAGAGATGAAAAAATTTAAAGTTTCTGTTCAAATATTTTCCCGGAAGAAGAAAAGTTCAACTTGGATTCTGAATTTTCTCAATGAAAATGAAATAAGTTATGATCAATTCTATTTTCCCAAAATATATAAAAATTTTCCACTTCAGTTCAGATTTTTCTAAAAGAGATGAAAAAATTTAAAATACTGTTCCAAATTTTTCATAGAAGATAGAAAAGTTCAACTTCGATTTCTGAATTTTCTCAATGAAAATGAAATAAGCTGTTGATCAATTCTATTTTCCGTAATAATATCGTAAAAAGTTTCCACTTCAGTTCAGATTTTTCTCAGAGCTGAAAAAATTTAAATACTGTTCAAAATTTTTCATAGAAGATAGAAAAGCTTCAAGTTCTCTTCTGAATTTACCAAATAACACAATTCAATTCTAATTCCTCCAGATCAAATAAAAAGCTTCCACTTCAGTTTTAAGTTTCACGAAGAACATAAAAAATTTAAAAGTTCAGTTCTAAATTTTTCCGTGTAGAAGATAGGAAAAGTTATACTATGATTGTGATTATTTTTCCAATGAAGATAAAAAGTTTCACTTTAATTCTAAATTTTTTTTTTTTCTTAATTCAGTTCCGACTTTTTTCAAAGAGATGAAAAAATTTAAAGTTCTGTTCCAAATATTTTTCCCGGAAGAAGAGAAGTTCAACTTTCGCTTCTGAATTTTTCTCAATGAAAAATGAAATAAGTTATTGATCAATTCTAATTTTCCCGAAAATAATATAAAAATTTTCCACTTCAGTCAGTTTTTTTCAAAGAGATAAAAAATTTAAATACTGTTCCAAATTTTTCATGGAAGATAGAAAAGTTCAAGTTCTCTTCTGAATTTTACCAAAGGACACAATTCAATTCTAATTTCTCAAGAGAAAATAAAAAGCTTCCACTTCAGTTTTAGGTTCACCAAGACATAAAAAATTTAAAGTTCACTTCTAAATTTTTTCCGTAGATGATAGGAAAGTTTATACTATGATTGTGATTTATTTCAATGAAGAAAAAAAAGTTTCACTATAATTCTAAATTTTCTTAAATTTTTTTTCAGTTCCAGACTTTTCACAAAGAGATGAAAAAATGTTAAAGTTTTCTGTTCCAAATTTTCATTAGAAGATAGGAAAGTTATACTTTGATCGTGAATATTCAAGTTCCTCTTCTGAATTTTACCAAAGAACACTAATTCAATTCTAATTAAGCTCCAGAGAAAATAAAAAAGCTTCCACTTCAGTTTTTTAATTCTCACCATGACATAAAAAATTTAAAGTTCAGTTCTAAATTTTTCCATAGAAGATATGAACAAGTTATACTATGATTGTGATTATTTTCCATGAAGATAAAAAGTTTCACTTTAATTCTAAATTTTCCACTTCATTGCAGATTTTTCTCGAAGAGATGAAAAAATTTAAAAGTTACTATTCCAAATTTTCCATATAAGATAGAAAAGTTCAACTTCGGTTCTGAATTTTTCTCAATAAAAATGAAATAAGCTATTGATCAATTCTATTTTTCCCAAAATAATATAATAATTTTTCTACTTCAGTTCAGATTTTTTCTCAAAGAGATGAAAAAAAATTTAAAATACTGTTCCAAATTTTTCATAGACGATAGAAAAGTTCAAGTTCTCTTGTGAAATTTTACACAAAGAACACAATTCAATTTCTAATTTCTCCAGAGAAAATAAAAAGTTTTCACTTCAGTTTTTTAAGTTCACCAAGACATAAAAAATTTAAAGTTCAGTTCTAAATTTTTCCGTAGAAGATAGGAAAAGTTATACTATGATTGTGATTATTTTCCAATGAAGATAAAAAGTTTCACTTTAATTCTAAATTTTCTTAATTAGGTTCCGACTTTTCTCAAAGAGATGAAAAAATTTAAAGTTCTGTTCCAAATATTTTCCCGGAAGAAGAAAAGTTTAACTTCGATTCTGAATTTTCTCAATGAAAATGAAATAAGTTTATTGATCAATTCTATTTTTCACAAAATAATATAAAAATTTTCCACTTCAGTTCAGATTTTTCTCAAAGAGATGAAAAATTTAAAATACTGTTCCAAATTTTTCATAGAAGATAGAAAAGTTCAAGTTCTCTTGTGAATTTTACCAAAAGAAGACAATTCAATTCTAATTTCTCCAGAGAAAAATATAAAAAGCGTCCACTTCAGTTTTAAGTTCACCAAGACATAAAAATTTAAAGTTCAATTCTAAATTTTTCCGTAGAAGATAGGAAAAGTTTACACTATGATTGTGATTATTTTCCAATGAAGATAAAAAGTTTCACTTTAATTCTAAATTTTCTTAAATTCAGTTCCGACTTTTCTCAAAGAATGAAAAAATTTAAAGTTCTGTTCCCAAATATTTTCCCGGAAGAAGAAAAAGTTCACACTTCGATTCTGAAGTATTCTCAATGAAATGAAATACGTGTTTATTGATCAATTCTATTTTCACAAAATAATATAAAAAATTTTCCACCAGTTTTAGATTTTTTTCAAAGAGATGAAAAAATTTAAAATCTGTCCCCAAATTTTTCTGGAAGATAGAAAAGTTCAAGTTCTCTTCTGAATTTTACCAAAGAAGAACACAATTCAATTCTGAAATTTCTCCAGAGAAAATAAAAAGCTTCCACTTCAGTTTTAGTTCAGATTTTTTCACCAAGACATAAAAAATTTTAAAGTTCACTTCTAAATTTTTCAGTAGAAGATAGGAATGGTTATACTATGATTGTGATTATTTTCCATGAAGATCAAAAGTTTCACTTTATTTTCTAATTTTTCTTGAAATTCAGTTCCGTTTTTTCTCAAAGTAATGTAAAAAATTTAAAAGTTCCGTTCCAAATTTTTCATAGAAGATAAAAAAAAGTGATACATTGATTGTGAATATTAGACATGAAGATAAAGGAGCTCCACTTTAATTCTGAAGCTTTTCTCGAAGAAGTGCAAAATGTTCAAGTTCTCTTCTGAATTTTCTAAAGAAGGGAAAAAAGTTAGCTCAATTCTGAATTTTACCACTGAAAACGAAAATAGCTTCCTTCAGTTTTCTTAATTTCTCAAAGACATAAAAAAATTTAAATTTCAGTCTAAATTGTCCATAGAAGATAGGAAAAGTTATACTATGATTGTGATTATTTTCCAGTGAAGATAAAAAGTTTCACTTTAATTCTAAAATATTTCTTAATTCAGTTTCCGATTTTTGTCAAAGAGATGAAAAAATTTAATTTCTGTTCCAAATTTTTCACAGAAGATAGAAAAAAGTTATACATTGATCGTGAATATTCACCATGAAGATAAAAAGTTACCACTTTAATTCTAAATTTTCTCAATGAAGAGCAAAATGTTCAAGTTCTCTTCTAATTTTTTCCAAGAAATAAATAGGTTCCACGTCAGTTCTGGTTTTTTTCTCAAAGAGATGAAAAATTTAAAAGTTCTGTTCTAATTTTAAATTAAATTTTAGCTCCTTTGTCTTATGGATTTACCCCTCAAATTTTAAATTAGAAAATGAGTTGACTCGTTCTATTATTAAAGAAAATCGTTCAAACTCGTTCATCTAACCTCCAACAAAACAATAGGTTAGATTAGATTAGGTATAAATAAATATTAATAAATAAATAGAAACAAGAATTTCTACATGTTTAAGTTAGGTTAGGTTTTCTTTTTTTTTTTTTTTTTTTTTTTTTTATTTTTTTTTTTTTTTTTTTTTTTTTTTTTTTTTTTTTTTTTTTTTTTTTTTTTTTTTTTTTTTTTTTTTTTTTTTTTTTTTTTTTTTTTTTTTTTTTTTTTTTAGGTTAACTTATCATGAGCGCTCATGATAAGTTAAACTAACCTTTTCCAGCGAGTATGGTTAGGTTAGGTTAGATTAGGTTAGGTTAAGTTAGGTTAGGTTAGCCTACGTTACGCTTCACTTAGGTTAGGTTAGGTTAGGTGAGAGACAGGCAAAAAGTTAGGTGTATGGTTAGGTTAGGTTAGGCTAGATTAAGTTAGGTTAGGAGTTAGGTTAGGTTAAGTTAGGTTAGGCTAGGTTAGCCTACGTACGCGTGCGTACGTAGGCTAGCCTAGCCTAAACCTAACTTAACCTAACCTAACTTAATCTAGCCTAACCTAACCTAACCATACACCTAACTTTTTGCCTGTCTCTCACCTAACCTAACCTAAGTGAAGCGGACGTAGGCTAAACTAACCTAACTTAACCTAACCTAATCTAACCTAAACTAACCATGCTCGTCGGAAAAGGTTAGCCTACGTACGCGCGCGCGTACTTAGGCTAACCTAGCCTAACCTAACTTAACCTAACCTAAAGTGGAAAAGTACTGAAAAGTACTGAGTGGAAAATGAACTGAAGTGGAAAATTTTTATATTATTTTGGGAAAATAGAATTGATCAATAAACTTATTCATTTTCATTGAGAAAATTCAGAATCGAAGTTGAACTTTTCTTCTTCCGGGAAAATATTTGGAACAGAACTTTAATTTTTTCATCTCTTTGAGAAAAGTCGGAACTGAATTTAAGAAAATTTAGAATTAAAGTGAAACTTTTTATCTTCATTGGAAAATAATCAGAATCATAGTATAACTTTTCTAACTTCTACGGAAAAATTTAGAACTGAACTTTGAATTTTTTTTATGTCATGGTGAAACTTAAAACTGAAGTGGAAGCTTTTTTTATTTTCTCTGGAGAAATTATTAGAATTGAGTTGTAATCTTTGGTAAAAAATTCAGAAGAGAACTTGAATATTCACGATCAAAGTATAACTTTTTCCTATCTTTCTTCTTCTATGAAAAATTTGGAAACAGAACTTTAAATTTTTTCATTCTCTTTGTGAAAAGTCGGAACTAGAATTGAGTTGTAATCTTTGGTAAAATTCAGAAGAGAACTTGAAATATTCACGATCAAAGTATAACTTTTCCTATCTTCTATGAAAAATTGGAACAGAACTTTAAATTTTTTCATCTCTTTGTGAAAAGTCGGAACTGAATTTAAGAAAATTTAGAATTATAGTGAAAATTTTTATCTTCATTGAAAATAATCACAATCATAGTATAACTTTTCCTATCTTCTACGGAAAAATTTTAGAAGTGAAACTTTAAATTTTTTTATGTCTTGGTGAACCTAAAACTGAAGTGGAAGCTTTTTATTTCTCTGGAGAAATTAGATTGAATTGTGTTCTGTGGTAAAAATTCAGATGAGAACTTGAACTTTTCTATCTTCCATGAAAAATTTGGAACAGTATTTTAATTTTTCATCTCTTTGAAAAAAATCTGAACTGGTGGAAAATTTTTATATTATTTTGTGGAAAATAGAATGATCAATAACTTATTTCATTTTCATTGAGAAAATTCAGAATCGAAGTTGAACTTTTCTTCTTCCGGGAAAATATTTGGAACAGAACTTTAAATTTTTTCATCTCTTTGAGAAAAAGTCAGGAACTGAATTTAAGAAAATTTAGAATTAAAGTGAAACTTTTTATCTTCATTGGAAAAATAATCACAATCATAGTATAAATTTTCCTATCTTCTAAGGAAAAATTTAGAACTGAACTTTAAATTTTTTATGTCTTGGTGAACTTAAAACTGAAGTGGAAGCTTTTTATTTTCTCTGGAGAAATTAGAATTGAATTCTGTTCTTTGGTAAAATTCAGAAGAGAACTTGAACTTTTCTATCTTCTATGAAAAATTTGGAACAGTATTTTAAATTTTTTCATCTCTTGAGAAAATCTGAACTGAAGTGGAAAATTTTTATATTATTTCGGGAAAATAGAATTGATCAATAACTTATTTCATTTTCATGAGAAAATTCAGAATCCAAGTTGAAATTTTCTTCTTCCGGGAAAATATTTGGAACAGAACTTTAAATTTTTTCATCTCTTTGGGAAAAGTCGGAACTGAATTTAAGAAAATTTAGAATTAAAGTGAAACTTTTTATCTTCATGGAAAATAATCACAATCATAGTATAACTTTTCCTATCTTCTACGGAAACATTTAGAACTGAACTTTAAGTTTTTTATATCTTGGTGAATTTAAAACTGAAATGGAAGCTTTTTATGTCTTTGGGGAACTTAAAACTGAAGTTTAAGATTTTTATTTTCTCTGTAGAAATTATAATTGAAGTTTGTTCTTTTGGTAAAATTCAGAAGAGAACTTGAACTTTTCTATCTTCTATAAAAAAATTTGGAACAGTTTTAAAAATTTTTTCATCCCTTTGAGACAGATCTGAACTGAAGTGGAAAATTTTTATATTACTTGGAAAATAAGAAATGATCAATAACTTATTTCTTTTTCATAGAGAAAATTCAGAAGAGAACTTGAACTTTTCTTCACTTCTTTGAGAAAAATTTAAAATTGTACTAGAACTTTTTATCTTCCATGAAAATATCACAAGTATGGTATTACTTTTCTATCTTCCACCGAAAAATTTAGAATTGAACTTTAAATTTCTTTATGTCTTTGTGAAATAAAGAACTGAAGTGAAGGATTTTTATTTTCTCTGGAGAAATTAAAATTGAATTGTGTTCTTTGGTAAAATTCAGAAGAGAACTTGAACTTTTTTATCTTCTTTGAAAAATTTGGAACAGTATTTTAAATTTTTCATCTCTTCGAGACAGATCTGAACTGAAGTGGAAATTTTTATATTATTTGGAAAAATAGAAATGATCAATAACTAATTTCCTTTTCATTGAGAAAATTCAGAATAGAACTTGAACTTTTCTTCACTTCGTTGAGAAAATTAAAAATTGAAGTAGAACTTTTTATCTTCCGGGGAAATATTCACAAACTATAGTATAGCTTTTTCTATCTATTACGGAAAAATTTAGAATAGATCTTTAAATTTCTTTATGTCTTTGGGGAACTTAAAAACTGAAGTGGAAGATTTTTTATTTTCTCTGGAGGAATTACAATTGAAGTGTGCTCTTTGGTAAAATTCAGAAGAGAACTTGAACTTTTCTATCTTCCATGAAAAAATTTGGAACAGTATTTAAAATTTTTTCATCTCTTTGAGAAAAATCTGATCCGAAGTGACAAATTTTTATATTATTTGGAAAAATAGAATTGATCAATAGCTAATTTCTTTTTCATTGAGAAAATTCAGAAGAATGAACTTTTATATCTTCTGTGAAAAATTTAGAAGAGTATTTAAAATTTTTCATCTCTTTGAGATAGATCTGAACTGAAGTGGAAAATTTTTATATTATTAGGAAAAATAGAAATGATCAATAACTAATTTCTTTTTCATTGAGAAAATTCAGAATAGAACTTGGACTTTCCTTGACTTCGTTGAGAAAATTGAAAATTGAACTAGAACTTTTTGTCTTCCGGGAAAATATTCACAACTAGGGTATAGCTTTTTCTATCTACTACGGATAAATTTAGAAATAGAACTTAAAAGTTCTTTATGTCATTGGTGAACTTAAAACTGAAGTGGAAGATTTTTATTTTCTCTGGAGGAAATTAGAATTAAATTGTGTTCTTTGGTAAAATTCAGAAGAGAACTTGAACTTTTCTATCTTCTATGAGAAATTTGGAACAGTATTCTAAAATTTTTCATCCCTTTGAGAAAAATCTGAACCAAAATGGAAAATTTTATATTATTTGGAAAAATAGAATTGATTAATAGCTAATTTCTTTTTCATTGAGAAAATTCAGAAGAGAACTTGAACTTTTCTTCACTTCATTGAGAAAATTTAAAAATGAAATAGAACTGCTTATCTTCCGAGAAAATATTCACAACTTTGATATAGCTTTTTCTATCTACTAAGGAAAGATTTAGAATTTGTAAAATTGGTTTAAGAAGGATATTAAGAAAAGAACTTGTTCTGAAAAGATATAATAAAACCTTTGAAAAGTATTGCTTGATCTTGGGGTGTGCAAAAAAGTCGTAAAGTAAAATTGTGGTGAAAAAGATAACTACTTCAACTTGTTAAAATTGGTTTAGGAAGGACATTCAGAAAAAAACTTGTTCTGAAAAGATATAATAAAGCCTTTTGGAAAGTATTGCTTGATGTTTTGGTGTGCAAAAAAGTCGTAAAGTAAAGTTGTGGGAAAAGATAAGTACTTTAACTTGTAAAATGGGTTTAGGAAGAAAATTACGTAAGGAACTTGTTCTGAAAAAATATATATAATAAAGCCTTTTGAAAAGTATCGCTTGATGTTGGGGTATTCGAAAAGCCTTATAGTAACGTTGTGGGTGAAAAGATGAGTACTTCAACTTGTAAAATTGGCTTAGGAAGGACATTACGTAAAGAACTTGTTCTAAAAATATATATTAAAGCCCTTTGAAAAGTATTGCTTGACATTGGGGTATGCAAAAATTCGTAAAGTAAAGTTGTGGTGAAAAAGATAAGTACTCAACTTGTAAAAATTGGTTTAGGAAAGACATTAAGAAAAGAACTTGTTCTGGAATGCCTTTGAAAAGTATTGCCTGATGTTGGGGTGTGCAAAAGTCGTAAAGTAAAGTTTTGGGGAAAAGGATGGGTACCTCAACTAGTAAAATGGGTTGAGGAGGGACATTAAGAAAAGAACTTGTTCTGAAATGCCTTTTTAAAAGTACTGCTTGGTGTTGGGGCATTCAAAAAGCTGTAAAGTAAAGTTGTGGGTGAAAAGGATGGGTACTTCAACTTGTAAAATGGGTTTAGGAATGACATTAAGAATGGAACTTGTTCTGAAAAGATATAATAAGGCCTTTTGAAATGTGGGGGCCCTTCTGTGTCTCAAGTGCAAAAAAAAAGTATTAAAAAAATGGGGATAGGGCTCTTTGGGGGCCCGGAGGCCTTTGGGGGTCCGGGGGGCCCTTGGGGGCCGGGTGGTCCCTTGGGAGCCCGGGGAACCTTGGGGCACGGGGGCTTCCTTCGGGGTTAGGGTAGGGGAATCGGAGCCCTTTGGGGCTGGGGTAGAGGACTCACAAGACTGTTCAAATAGAACTTGTGTATCATAACGACCACAGAGTTTCACCCTCAAATCCTCTTCTAAATCATCTTCTAAAATCATCTTCTAAAACGCCTCAAACGGTTTTGCTTAAATCATCTTTCTAAAATGTCTCAAAACGGTTTCGCCCAAATAATCTCTAAACGTAATTTCTGCGTGTTCCTTTTGTTTTGACATCCCTGCACTGTCACATTTGAAATTCCTAGGAAACCCTTTCCCGCGCATCTCTTCATCTCTAATATCAAAACATTCGCCGGAGTTTCTTGGAGAATTGTTTCCGGGGCGATGTTTATTAATATCTTTGGAGTTCGACCAGAACTGTTTTCCAGGGCAAGGTTTATTAATATCTGACAGGTGATGTCAAGGTGAATTGTTTCTGGGTGAAGTTTTTTAATGTCTGACAGATGAGTCATGGTTGATTGATTTGTCATGAAAGGGGAATTAATTTGTTGTTTCTAAGGGGAATTATTGACATTCGCCCCGAGCGTGCACTTGGCCAAAACAAAAACAACAAATTGTGTTTCCTATTTCTGTATCATAACATTCGCCCCGAGCGTGCACTTGGCCAAACAACAACAAATAAATCGACCTTGGAAAAAGAGGTCATTGACCGATTACGCAATTATTCTCCCTGGGGATTCTATGCCCATATATGGTGTGGGTACGGGACTGGCAACCCCCTTTTCTACTGAAGTGCAGCTGTGCACATATAAATATCTATATACAGTGTTAACAAAACTTCTGTTTAAAAAGATTGGGAGTGCCAAAGCAGAATCTGATTGGTTTTACATCAGATAATGCATCTGTGATGATAGGGAGACAAAGTGGTGTGCAAGCGAAGCTTCCTCTGGATTTACCAAAAATATTTGTTCTTGGGTGTACATGCCACGCCATCCATTTGTGTGCCAGTGCTGCAAGTCATAAGCTACCTACAGACGTCAAAGATATCTGAAAAGAACTAATACAAATACATTGACAGAAGCCCGAAAAGGGGTGGTGAGTTTGTCGAAATGCAGAAGTTCATGGAGCTTGACGAACACAGAATCCTGTGCCATGTCACAATTAGGCTATTTGTTACACCCAACAGAAACACTACTGAAATATTCCAAGTCTTGCATTTCAACGAAAGAAAACCAAAAAATATCTTTGGAAAATCAAGAGAATGTAACTGTGACAAAGTAAACCACGGTAAAACACTATTGAAATATTCCCAACTCTTGCATTGAAAGAAATTTCAATGAACTTTAAAAATCAAGAGAATGTATCTGTGACAGGGTAAACCACGACAAAACACCACTGAAGTATTCCAACTCTTGCATTTCAATGAGTGAAATTCAAAATGAACTTTGAAAAATCAAGAGAATGTAATTGTGACAAGGTAAACCACGACAGAACACTACTGAAATATTCCAACTCTTGCATTTCAACGAAAAAAATTCAAAATGAACTTTGAAAAATCAAGAGAATGTAACAGTGACAAGGTAAACCATGACAAAACACTATTGAAATATTCCAACTCTTACATTTCAACAAAAGAAATTCAAAATGAAACTTTGAAAAATCAAGAGAATGTAACTGTGACCAGGTAAACTACAACAAAAACACTACTGAAAATATTCAACTCTTGCATTTCAATGAAAGAAAATTCCAAAAGAACTTTGAAAAATCAAGAGAATGTAACTTTGACAAGGTAAACCACAACAAAAACCCTACTGAAATATTCCAACTCTTGCATTTCAACGAAAAAAAATTCAAAATGAACTTTAAAAAATCAAGAGAATGTAACTGTGACAAGGTAAACGACAACAAAAAACTACTGAAATATTGCAACTATGAACTTTGAAAAATCAAGAGAATGTAACTGTGACAAGGTAAAGCATAGCAAAACACTACTGAAATATTCCAACTCTTGCATTTCAAGGAAAGAAATCCAAATGAACTTTGAAAAATCAAGAAAATGTAACTGTGTCAAGGTTAAACCATGACAAGAAACACTACTGAAATATTCCAAACTCTTGCATTTCAAACGAAAGAAAATTCAAAATGAACTTTGAAAAATCAAGAAAATGTAACTGTGATAAGTAAAGCCCCAACCAGAACACTACTGAAATATTCCAAGTCTTGCATTTCAACGAAATAAATCCAAAATGAACTTTGAAAAATTAAGAGAATGTAACTATGACAAGGTAAACCACAACAAAACACTACTGAAATATTCCAACTCTTGCATTTCAACGAAAGAAATTCAAAATGAACTTTGAAAAATCAAGACAATGTAACTGTGGACGAGGTAAACCACAACAAAACACTACTGAAATATGCCAACTCTTGTATTTCAACGAAGAGAAATTCAAATGAACTTTGAAAAATTAAGAGAATGTAACTGTGACAAGGTTAAACCACAACAATCCACTATTGAAAATATTCCAACTCTCACGTTTCATCGAAAGAAATTCAAAATGAAAACTTGTGAAAAATTAAGAGAAGTAACTGTGACAAGGTAAACCACGACAAAACACTACTGAAATATTCCAAACTCTTGAATTTCAATGAAAGAAATTCAAAATGAGCTCTGAAAAATAAGAAAATTTAACTGTGACAAGGTAAAAACCATGACAAAAACACTATTGAAATTTTCCAAAACTCTTGCATTTCAACGAAAAAGAAATTCCAAAATGAACTTTTGAAAAATTAAGAGAATGTAAGTTTGACAAGGTAAACCACTACAAAAACACTAATGAAATATTCCAACTCTTGCATTTCAACGAAAGAAAAACAAAATGAACTTTGAAAAATCAAGAGAATGTAAGTGTGACAAGGTAAACCACATCAAAACACTACTGAAATATTCCAACTCTTGCATTTCAATGGAAGAAATTCAAAAATGAACTTTGAAAAATTAAGAGAATGTAAAACTGTGACCAAGGAAAAACCATGACAAAACACTACTGAAAATATTCCAAAACTCTTGCATTTCAACGAAACGAAAGAAATCCAAAATGAACTTTGAAAAATTAGAGAATGTATTAAGTGACAAGGTAAACCACACCAAAACACTACTGAAATATTCCAACTCTTGCATTTCACCGAAAGAACACCAAAAATGAACTTTGAAAAATCAAGAGAGTGTAGCTGTGACAAGGTAAACCACATCAAAAACACTATTGAAATATTCCAACTCTTGCATTTCAACGAAAGAAATCCAAAATGAACTTTGAAAATCAAGAGAATGTAAACTGTGATAAGGTAAACCACAACAAAAACACTATTGAAATATTCCAACTCTTGCATTTCATCAAAAGAAAATCCAAAATGAACTTTGAAAAATTAAGAGAATGTAAGTGTGACAATGTAAACCACAACAAAAACACTACTGAAATATTCCAACTCTTACAAGAAGAATTCAACGTAAACTAAAAAAAAAAACCAAAATGAACTTTGAAAAAATCTAGAGAATGTAACTGTGACAAGGTAAACCACGACAAAACACTACTGAAATATTCCGACTCTTGCATGTCAATGAAAGAAATTCAAAATGGACTTTGAAAAATCAAGAGAATGTAACTGTGACTAGGTAAACCACGAGAAAACGATATTGAAATATTCCAACTCTTGCATTTCATCAAAAGAAATCCAAAATGAACTTTTGAAAAATTAAGAGAATGTAAGTGTGACAAATGTAAACCACAACAAAAACACTACTGAAATATTCCAACTCTTACATTTCAACGAAAAAAACAAAATGAACTTTGAAAAATCTAGAGAATGTAACTGTGACAAGGTAAACACGACAAAACACTACTGAAATATTCCGACTCTTGCATGTCAATGAAAGAATTTCAAAATGGACTTTGAAAAATCAAGAGAATGTAACTGTGACTAGGTAAACCACGACAAAACACTATTGAAATATTCCCACTTTTGCATTTCATCTAAAGAAATCCAAATGAACTTAGAAAAATTAAGAGAATGTAACAGTGACAAGGTAAACTACAACAAAACACTACTGAAAATATTTCCAACTCTTGCATTTCAACGAAAGAAAACCAAAAGGAACTTTGAAAAAATTAAGAGAATTTACTGTGACAAGGTAAACCACAAGACAAGACACTACTGAAAATATTCCAAACTCTTGCATTTCAAAGAAAGAAATTCAAAATGAACTTTGAAAAATCAAGAGAATGTAACTGTCATAAGGTAAACCACAACAAAACACTACTGAAATATTCCAACTCATGCATTTCAACAAAAGAAATCCAAAAATGAACTTTGAAAAATTAAGAGAAATGTAACTATTGATTAGGTAAAAACCACAACAAAACACTATTGAAATATTCCAACTCTTGCATTTCATCGAAAAAAAATCCAAAATGAACTTGAGAAAAATTAAAAGAATGTAAGTGTGACAAGGTAAACCACAACAAAACACTACTGAAATATTCCAACTCTTACATTTCAACGAAAGAAAACCCAAAATGAACTTTGTAAAATCAAGAAAATGTAACTGTGATAAGGTAAACCACGAACAAAAACACTACTGAAATATTCCAATTCTTGCATTTCAATGAAAGAAAATTCAAAATGGACTTTGAAAAATTAAGAGAATGTAACTTTGACAAGGTAAAAAACCATGACAAAACACTATTGAAATATTCCAAGTCTTGCATTTCAATCGAAAGAAAACCAAAATGAACTTTGAAAACCAAGAAAATGTAACTGTGACGAGGTAAACCACAAACAAAACACTACTGAAATATTCCAACTCATGCATTTCAACGAATGAAAACCAAAATGAAATTTGAAAAATTAAGAGAATGTAACTTTGACAAGGTAAACCATGACAAAACACTACTGAAATATTCCAACTCTGCATTTCAACGAAAGAAAACCAAAATGAACTTTGAAAAATCAAGAGAATGTAACTGTGACAATGTAAAAACATAACAAAAACACTACTGAAATATTCCAAGTCTGCATTTCAATGAAATAAATTCAAAATAAACTTTGTCAAATCAATAAAATGTAAACTGTGATAAGGTAAACCACGACAAAACACTACTGAATTATTCCAAACTCTTTCATTTCATGAAAAGAAATTCAAAATGAACTTTGAAAAATCAATAGAATGTAACTGTGACACTGTAAACCATAACAAAACACTACTGAAATATTCCTAGAAAAAAAATTTAGAATTTGTTAAAATTGGTTCAAGAAGGATATTAAGAAAGGAACTTGTTCTGAAATGCCTTTTGAAAGGTATTTCATGGTGTTGAGGCATTCAAAAAGCTGTAAAGTAAAGTTGTGGGTGAAATGGATAGGTACTTCAAGTTGGAAAATGGGTTTAGAAGGACATTAAGAAAGGAAATTGCTCTGAAATGCCTTTTGAAAGGTATGTCTTGGTGTTGAGGTAACCAAAAAAGCTGTAAAGTAAAGTTTGTGTGTGAAATGGATGGGTACTTCAAGTTGTAAAATGGTTTTAGAAGGGACATTAAGAAATGAACTTGCTCTGAAATGGACTTTTGAAAAGTATTCTTGGTGTTGAGGTTTATTCCTAAGAAAAAATTTAGAATTTGTAAAATTGGTTTAAGAAGGATATTAAGAAAGGAACTTTTTCAGAAAAGCCTTTGAAAAGTATTGCTTAGTGTTGAGGTATCCAGAGAGCTGTAAAGTAAAGTTGTGGGTGAAAAAGGATGGATGCTTTCAAGTTGGAAAATGGGTTTAAAAGGTACATTAAGAAGGGGGAAATTGCTCTGAAATGCCTTTTGAAAGGTATTTCTTGGTGTTGAGGTATCCAAAAAGCTGTAATTTAAAGTTGTGAGTGAAATGATGGATGCTTCAACTTGTAAAACTGGTTGAGGAACGACATTACGTAAATAAAGAACTTGTTTGAAATGCGTTTGAAAAGTATTGGTTGGTGTTGAGGTATCCAAAGAGCTGTAAAGTAAGTTGTGGGTGAAAAGGATGGTGCTTCAAGTGGAAAATGGGTTTAGAAGAGACATAAGAAAGGAAATTGCTCTGAAATGTCTTTTGAAGGTATTTCTTGGTGGTTGAGGTATCCAAAATGGTGAAAAGTGTCAAGTTGTGGGTGAAAAGGATGGGTGTGCTTTAACTGGTAAAATGGGTTTAGGAGGGACATTAAGAAAAGAACTTGCTCTGAAATGTATTTTGAAAAGGTTTCTTGTGTTGAGGTATCCAAAAAGCTGTATAGTAAAGTTCTGGGTGAAAAGGATGGGTGCTTTAACTTGTTTAAAATGGGTTTAGGAGGGATATTAAGAAAAAGAACTTGCTCTGAAATGTCTTTTGAAAAGTATTTCTTGGTGTTGAGGTATCCAAAAAGTTGTAAAGTAGAATTTGGGTGAAAAGGACGGGTACTTCAAGTTGGAAAATGGGTTTAGGAGGGACATTAGAAAGGAACTTGCTCTGAAATGCCTTTTGACAAGTATTTCTTGATGTTGAGGTATCCAGAAAGCTGTAAAGTAAAGTTGTGGGTGAAAAGGATGGGTACTTCAACTTGTAAAATGGGTTTAGGAGGGACATTAAGAAAATAGCTTGCTCTGAAGTGCCTTTTGAAAAGTATTTCTTGGTGTTGAGGTATCCAAAAAGCTGTAAAGTATAGTTCTGGGTGAAAAGGATGGATGCTTCAAGTTGGAAAATGGGTTTAGAAGGGACATTAAGAAAGGAAGTTGCTCTTGAAATGCCTTTTGAAAGGTATTTCTTGGTGTTGAGGTATCCAAAAAGCTGTAAAGTAGAATTTTGGGTGAAAAGGACGGGTACTTCAAGTTGGAAAAATGGGTTTAGAGAGGGACATTAAGAAAGGAACTTGCTCTGAAATGCCTTTTGACAAGTATTTCTTGATGTTGAGGTATCCAGAAAAGCTGTAAAGTAAAGTTGTGGGTGAAATGGATGGGTACTTCAACTTGTAAAATGGGTTTAGAAGGGACATTAACAAAGGAACTGCTCTGAAATGTCTTTTGAAGAGTATTTCTTGGTGTTGAGGTATCCAAAAAGTTGTAAAGTAGAAGTTTTGGGTGAAAAGGACGGGTACTTCAAGTTGGAAAATGGGTTTAGGAGGGACATTAAGAAAGGAACTTGCTCTGAAATGCCTTTTGACAAGTATTTCTTGATGTGAGGTATCCAGAAAGCTGTAAAGTAAAGTTTTGTGGGGTGAAATGGATGGGTACTTCAACTTGTAAATGGGTTTAGAAGGGACATTAACAAAGGAACTTGCTCTGAAATGTCTTTTGAAAAGTATTTCTTGGTGTTGAGGTATCCAAAAAGCTGTAAAGTATAGTTCTGGGTGAAAAGGATGGATGCTTCAAGTTGGGAAAATGGGTTTAGAAGGGACATTAAGAAAGGAAAGGTGCTCTGAAATGCCTTTTGAAAGGTATTTCTTGGTGTTGAGGTATCCAAAAAAGCTGTAAAGTATAGTTGTGGGTGAAAAAGATGGGTACTTCAACTTGGAAAATGGGTTTAGGAGGGACATTATGAAAGGAACTTGCTCTGAAATGCCTTTGAAAGGTATTTCTTGGTGTTGAGGTATCTAAAAAGCTGTAAAGTAAAGTTGTGGGTGAAAAGGACAGGTACTTCAAGTTGGAAAATTGGGTTTAGAAGGGATTATTAAGAAAAGAAAGTTGCTCTGAAATGTCTTTTGAAAGGTATTTCATGGTGTTGAGGTATCCAAAAAGCCTTATAGTGAAAGTTGTGGGTGAAAAGGAAGGTTGCTTCAAGTTTGAAAATGGTTAAGGAATGACATTAAGAAAGGAACTTGTTCTGAAAAATATATAATATAGCCTTAAAATATATTAAAAAAATGAGAGTTCAGGGGCCTTTGGGGCGCCGGGGGCCCTTTGGGGGGCCTGGGGGACCCTTTGGGAGCCCGGCGGAAACTTTGGGGGCCGGGGGCTTCCTTTGGGGTTGGGGTATGGGGATCGGAGCCCTTTGGGTCGGGGTAGGGGGATCGGGGCCCTTGGGGTTGGGGTATGGGACCTCACGACATTGTTCAAATCGAACTTGTGTATTATAACGACCACACTCAAAACCTCTTCTAAAAATCTTCTAAAATCATCTTTTAAAATGTCTCTAACTGTTTCGCCGAAATAATTCCCTAAAATGTCTAAAACGGTTTCGCCCAAATAATCCCTAAACGTAATTTCTGCGTGTTCCTTTTGTTTTTGGCATCCCTGCGCTGTCACATTTGAAAATTACTGGGAAACCCTTTCCCGCGCATCTCTTCATCTCTAAGATCAAAAAATTCGCCGGAGTTTTTTGGAGAATTGTTTCCGGGGCGATATTTATTAATATCTTTGGGAGTTCGACCAGAATTGTTTCCAGGGCAAAGTTTATCAATATCTGACAGGTGATGTCAAGGTGAATTGTTTCTGGGGTGAAGTTTTTTAATGTCTGACAGATGATGTCCATGGTTGATTGATTTGTCATGAAAGGGGAATTAATTTTTTGTTTCTAAGGGGAATTATTGACATTCGCCCGAGCGTGCACTTGGCCAAAACAACAACAACAAATACTGTTTCCTATTTCTGTTCATCAAACATTTGCCCGAGCGTGCACTTGGCCAAACAACAACAATAAATTGACCTTGGAAAAAGAGGTCATTGACCGATTTCGCAATCATTCTCCCTGGGGATTCTATGCCCATATATGGTGTGGGTACGGGACTGGCACCCCCTTTTCTACTACTTCAACCAATTGCAAGAATGAGTCCTTCACAACTTTCTTCCTACCATTTTTAGTTTCCTTATGACAAGTAACAACAAACTAGGCTTTCCGAATTACTCACATCAGTACTTTCGTCAATGATTACCGAAAAACAGTTTTTTCTCATTGGGTTACACAAGTTTCACATAGGCTACTTCTCCAATTATTTTATTAATCACGTGTGTAGCTTTTTTACGACCACACTGAACATCCTTTGCTATTTCCGAGTCAGGAAATGCTCTCTTTAAGGTATTTAGAAGCTCTTTCATAATATTGATTGCCATGTTATGCCTCGCCAGAAATCCCTTTAAAATCCGTTCGGCCTGCCTGATTTTTCTTTTTTACTTTTTAGATGCCTGTCATACGTTTTCTATACTATCTATTGAAAAGTATGGGAGCAGTACTAAGTGTTGCAGACACCTTTTTTAAATTAGTAGATTGCTTAGGTGGCACCTAATATGAAAACTACTACCTGATAAGTTGGTATTACACAGATTATAGCGAGGCTGCCCTGTGTACCCTTGCGAATGTAATGTTTACCCTTAAGATCAATATTCCAATTTGGTTTAAGTTTTCTTTTGTCATTCTTTTTTCCTTTTGGTAGTTTTCTTAGCTCCAGCAGCTGTCCAATGTGTGATTCTGCTTCATCAGTCACTGAAGGCGTTTTCGTCATCTTTTAAACTGTTGCTACAGCTAGCAACTACAGTTGAGCTATCTGGCTGAATTTCCTCTTCCCTTGCTACAGCAGTGCTCGCAGACTTGCTCAACTCTAATCTGCAATAACACTTCCAAGAGCCAGATTGCTTCCTTCTTATATTTTTGTCTCGATCTAAAACTTCCCCGTCAGAATACTGTTCTCTAATGTTGGTCAGAATAGGTGAGGATATATGATATTCTTCTTCACTGGTTTTTTAGAACTGCTCATGGCCATGCTTTACCTTTTCTCGCTGTTTCTGAAGTTTTGCTAATTAGATAACCATTAACATTGGGAGCTCGTTGTTGGTCGTTGGCTACAAGAAATCTAAATTTTGGGGCCTGTAGGAATGGGAGACTGATTCTTGTCGATGTATAAAATTTTATTCTGAGGTTTCTGTCTTCCAATAGGCTTGAAAAAAAAACTGTCCATACATGGAAATCTTGAATATTCCCGACCGTCACGAATCCAAAGTGTCATTATAGCTTCTATATGTTATCTTTTCATTTTCAATCTGTAAGACTTAGTAGTTGATGCACAGAGAGATGCTCTTGTCCAACCTTGGGAAGCTCATAGTGTCTGTACAAAAAAAAAAAAGGAAAATAGGTGACTGTTGACTGCTTGTCTGTCTCTTACCTTGACTATAGTAGTAAGAGCATATAAGATTTCACGAATACATTCACGAACACATGAATATTTTCCCCAGTGCAGTTTCACGGATACATGGCTTACCAGGGTCAAGTACCTATTACTAGGAACGGTACATTGGCTTAGCAGACGGGTTTTTTATGAGCTAACACGCATTTTTTGGGGTCAAGTGGTGATATAGCGGTGGTTAGTCTATATGGAGTAACTTGACTTGTTTTTTTTTTTTTTTTTTTTTTTTTTTTTTTTTTTTTTCTAAACTTGGCTACGTATGATGTACTCGAGCAAAAACCCTATAAGATGTTCACACACTACATTCCGTTCTTCGTACGTTTTAAGACATTGATTAAAGTACATTACATTTTATTAACTTTGAAAACAATGGATTCGTCTATTTTTGTGAGTACAATTTCATCTATATCTGATATTTTGGTCATCTTTGGGAAAAATCGTAGTTTGGTAACCTACCACAAAATGGCAGAAACAACCACTTTGCAACTGGTTAATCTTTTTGACTACTTAAGACAGGCACTAGAACTAAGGGTACTTATGCACTTAGAAGCCTATTGTTTAGGATGTGAAACCTCTACATAGTTCTTATAGGCTGAAATTTACGGTGCGATTTTTATCAAGTTCAGTGGCCTTTTTAGGGATGTTTTTGAAAATCAGGAAAATTTTTAAAAAGTGCTTAGCTTTCGATCGGTAATTTGGGATTAGAATAAAATGTTGATTCTTTTAATGTATTAATTGTTACAAAAGCTTCCTTCTTAGAGTTTCGGTTACTATTAGCCCGATTTGCTCCTTACTTATAGTTCGTCACCGCGTACTGTTGGAAAATGTATTTCAGTGATATTTTAGATCATAGTAGCCTAATGGTGCTTTTGGTCTTTAGAAGAAGAAGAACCAAAAACAATTTAGAATCTATGCTGCTTACCTTAGTTTTTAAGAGCTGAAAATCTATCTAAAAAAAAAAAAATCTAAATTTGTAACAATGAGTATTTTATTTTGATAATAAAGGAAAATATAAATATTTATTTGATTGAATAAATAAAAAAATTCTCCAGCTCCCCCTTCTTTCCCCTATTTAACACCAGTTTTTTAATGTAAAAAATAGGCACATATTGCACCCTGTTTAAATCAGAATAATCCGTGGATTTTTTAATCTTTATGATCCAAGGACCTAAATGGACCATTGTCCCTCCCCCTGCCAGCTTTTTAGCAGAAAGATAAGCATGTTGCAACTTTTTTTGAAGCAGAATAAGGTAATCTTCAGTCTATATGATTGCAAGATAAACGTGGCTCAGCCACTCCACTTTTCTTTTTTTTTTATTTCTGACATTATAGCAGCAAAATATTTGACGTTTCTTAACCTTTACTTAAACTAGAATCAATTACCCTCAGAGTAAGAATCAACACCCAAATTGTCAAAGCGTTTTGACTATTCTCTTATAGGCTGAAATTTACGGTGCGATTTTTATCAAGTTCAGTGGCCTTTTTAGGGATGTTTTTGAAAATCAGGAAAATTTTAAAAAGTGCTTAGCTTTCGATCGGTAATTTGGGATTAGAATAAAATGTTTATTCTTTTAATGTATTAATTGTTACAAAAGCTTCCTTTTTAGAGTTTCGGTTACTATTAGCCCGATTTACTCCTTACTTATAGTTCGTTACCACGTACTGTTGGAAAATGTATTTCAGTGATATTTTAGATCATAGTAGCCTAATGGTGCTTTTGGTCTTTAGAAGAAGAAGAAGCAAAACAATTTAGAATCTATGCTGCTTACCTTAGTTTAAGAGCTGAAAATCTATCAAAAAAAAATCTAAATTTGTAATATTCGATAGAAACGGCAAAGCACGCTTTTTTTCTATTATGTAAATAAAATCTCTCCACCACAGCTATGTTTACAAGTTTTAATTGTTTTGAAAAACAGTTCTTTAACATTCAGAAACAAGCTTTTCCAAACACGTTGTATTTTTCCGCTTCGAATGAGAAGCTTGCGTGTTACAAAGAGACAGGGAGATTTTTGTGGGATCAAATTTCACAGGCTCTTAGTATAAACGGGCTTTGTCTAATTCCAATCTCGTGGCTATACTTACAAGTAGTTTCTCAACATTTATGATGACAATCAACCTCTGAACGACTTTCAGGGCTATTTTGTTTTTGTGAACTTTCTGAGGAGGAGGGGGTAACTTTTTAGTTTAAATAATTCTAGGAGGAATTGGGTTTTTGTTGGATGGTATGGAAAAATGGTACGTGTTAAATATTCGGGAAACATACGAGTAGAAAAAAATGCTTCACTACAGATAAGGCTATTGTGTCTTTCTGAAGGAGGAGGGGGTAACTTTTTAGTTTAAAAAATTTGTTTATGAATAGAAAAAACGCTTCACTACAGATAAGGCTATTTGTGTTTTTGTGAACTTTCTGAGGGAGGAGAGGGTAACTTTTTAGTTTAAAAAATTTGTTTATGAATAGAAAAACGCTTCACTACAGATATGGCTATTGTGTTTTTTGTGAACTTTCTGAGGGAGGAGGGGGGAAAACTTTTTAGTTTAAATAATTCTAGGAAGAATTGGGTTTTGTTGGATGGTATGGGAAAAATGGTACGTGTTAAATATTCGAGAAACATACGAGTAGAAAAAATGCTTCACTACAGATAAGGCTATTGTGTCTTTTTGAGGGAGGAGGGGGTAACTTTTTAGTTTAAAAAAATTTGTTTATGAATAGAAAAACGCTTCACTACAGATATGGCTATTGTGTTTTTGTGATCTTTCTGAGGGAGGAGGGGAAACTTTTTTAGTTTAAATAATTCTAGGAGATTGTGTTTTAAACTCTATATGTGGTTATGAAGTTTTTCCTAAGACTATGTATTAATAACAAAAAATGAGTAAAAAATAGTTTGGCATTTGAAAAAAATTATGTTTTGGAGGCCAATTTGACCAAATTAAGAGACATATTGTTTAATTAAAATAGGAAGCTTTTTTAAAAGTATAAAACGCTCTAATTTAGAGAGTATCATATTAAAAATATGCTTGGTTTAGCCTCCATCTAGGACTCCGCTCTTTTCATTATGTGTTTAAGTAGCTTGAAATTTAGCTCTTTAAGCTTGCAAGCTCTTTAGCTACCTACTGAGAAAAACTGAAATAGTTTAACCGAGTAGACTCGGTTAATTAGAAAACTACTGTTTGCAATCCATTCCTCCGTTGAGAGGACCTGTTTGACTAGTTTCTTTATCATCTATCTTGCGTGGCTTACAGCTGATAGAACATTACCAAGTTCTACTTTAGGTACTTTTGGCTATCCTGGAAAGGGGTTAGGTTAGGAAAATGAAACTTTCAGGAATGGGTCTACAGGCTAAGCAGTTCATGATAAAAAAAAGATAGTTTCATTTTTTAAGGTTAATTTAGCTACTTTTGGCTATCTTGGAAAGGGGTTAGGTTAGGAAAATGAAACTTTCAGGAATGGGTCTATAGGCTAAACAGTTCATGATAAAAAAAGATAGTTTTCATTTTTTTAAGGTTAATTTAGATGAGGTTATGTGCGCGCACATAACCTCAACTAGCTATGGCTAAGTTTCAACTAGCTAAGGCTAAGTTTGCTAAAGACCAACTATTTTCTTGCGAAAACACACAAAATCAGAAAAAATGTTCAATGTTCCTTTAGTACCTACGTAATTAGGCTAAAAATGACCTTTTCAAGTGATGAATAGGTTATATCACAGGGGGCTAGGATAAAAAACTATATTCTAAGAATATCTGGACCCTTCGAGTAATGGGAGTATTAAAAAAGCCAACGAATTTTATTTGAAATCAAAAAAATACTGCTTTTAGAAACGAACATTCACAGAGCAATTGGAAATTTAGCATAAAAACACTATAGGATGCTTCCTTGCATTGTTTAACTGAGCATAGCGCCTCACATCTCTTCCTTTAAATAGAAGTGAATGTCTATCTTTTTCTTGTGTTTTTATAAGCATCCTTATCTGTTTTCTTGTAGTACTCGAATCTTCGAAAATGTGCAAGGGGGTATTTTCATGATGTATTTTGCTATGACTAACATTGCTGTCAGGGGTGACATCCACTTTGCTCGCTTTTGCTGGGGGGTTTGATCAACAACTTCCTAAAATAAAACTATTTTCAGTTTTCTAAGTAGGTAGCTTGCAAGCTTAAAGAGCTAAATTTTATGCTACTTAAACACATAATCAAAAGAGCGGAAGTCCTAGATGGAGGCTAAACCAAGCATATTTTAATATGATACTCTCTAAATTAGAGCGTTTTATACTTTTAAAAAAGCTTCCTATTTTAATTAAACAATATGTCTCTCTTAATTTGGTCAAATTGGCCTCCAAAACATAATTTAATTTTCAAATGCGAAACTATTTTTTACTCATTTTTTGTTATTAATACATAGTCTTAGGAAAACTTCATAACCACATATAGAGTTTAAAACACAATCTCCTAGAATTATTTAAACTAAAAAAGTTTCCCCCCCTCCCCTCAGAAAGATCACAAAAAACACAATAGCCATATCTGTAGTGAAGCGTTTTTCTATTCATAAACAAATTTTTTAAACTAAAAAGTTGCCCCCTCCTCCCTCAGAAAGACACAATAGCCTTATCTGTAGTGAAGCATTTTTTCTACTCGTATGTTTCTCGAATATTTAACACGTACCATTTTCCATACCATCCAACAAAACCCAATTCTTCCTAGAATTATTTAAACTAAAAAGTTTCCCCCTCCTCCCTCAGAAAGTTCACAAAAACACAGTAGCCATATCTGTAGTGAAGCGTTTTTCTATTCATAAACAAATTTTTTAAACTAAAAAGTTACCCTCTCCTCCCTCAGAAAGTTCACAAAAATACAATAGCCTTATCTGTAGTGAAGCGTTTTTTCTATTCATAACAGTATTTTTTTTAAACTAAAAAGTTACCCCCTCCTCCCTCAGAAAGACACAATAGCCTTATCTGTAGTGAAGCATTTTTTCTACTCGTATGTTTCCCGAATATTTAACACGTACCATTTTTCCATACCATCCAACAAAACCCAATTCCTCCTAGAATTATTTAAACTAAAAAGTTACCCCCTCCTCCCTCAGAAAGTTCACAAAAACACAATAGCCTGAAAGTCGTTAAGAGGTTGATTGTCATCATAAATGTTTGAGAAACTACTTGTAAGTATAGCCACGAGATTGGAATTAGACAAAGCCCGTTTATACTAAGAGCCTGTGAAATTTGATCCCACAAAACTCTCACTGTCTCTTTGTAAACACGCAAGCTTCTCATTCAAAGCGGAAAAATACAACGTGTTTGAAAAAGCTTGTTTCTGAATGTTAAAGAACTGTTTTTCAAAACAATTAAAACTTGTAAACATAGCTGTGGTGGAGAGATTTTATTTACATAATAGAAAAAAGCGTGCTTTGCCGTTTCTATCGAATATTACAAATTTAGATTTTTTTTTTTTTTGATAGATTTTCAGCTCTTAAACTAAGGTAAGCAGCATAGATTCTAAATTGTTTTGCTTCTTCTTCTTCTAAAGACCAAAAAGCACCATTAGGCTACTATGATCTAAAATATCACTGAAATACATTTTCCAACAGTACGTGGTAACGAACTATAAGTAAGGAGCAAATCGGGCTAATAGTAACCGAAACTCTAAAAAGGAAGCTTTTGTAACAATTAATACATTAAAAAAAAAAAAAAAAAAGAATAAACATTTTATTCTAATCCCAAATTACCGATCGAAAGCTAAGCACTTCTTAAAAATTTTCCTGATTTTCAAAAACATCCCTAAAAAAGGCCACTGAACTTGATAAAATCGCACCGTAAATTTCAGCCTATAAGAGAATAGTCAAAACGCTTTTGACAATTTGGGTGTTGATTCTTACTCTGAGGGTAATTGATTCTAGTTTAAGTAAAGGTTAAGAAACGTCAAATATTTTGCTGCTATAATGTCAGAAATAAAAAAAAAAAAGTGGAGTGGCTGAGCCACGTTGATCTTGCAGTCATATAGACTGAAGATACCTTATTCTGCTTCGAAAAAGTTGCAACATGCTTATCTTTCTGCTAAAAAGCTGGCAGGGGGGAGGGACAATGGGTCCATTTAGGTCCTTGGATCATAAAGATTAAAAATCCACGGATTATTCTGATTTAAACAGGGTGCAATATGTGCCTATTTTTACATTAAAAAACTGGTGTTAAATAGGGGAAAGAAGGGGGAGCTGGAGAATTTTTTTATTTATTCAATCAAATAAATATTTATATTTTCCTTTATTATCAAAATAAAATACTCATTGTTACAAATTTAGATTATTTTTTTTTTTTAGATAGATTTTCAGCTCTTAAACTAAGGTAAGCAGCATAGATTCTAAATTGTTTTGGTTCTTCTTCTTCTAAAGACCAAAAGCACCATTAGGCTACTATGATCTAAAATATCACTGAAATACATTTTCCAACAGTACGTGGTAACGAACTATAAGTAAGGAGAAAATCGGGCTAATAGTAACCGAAACTCTAAAAAGGAAGCTTTTGTAACAATTAATACATTAAAAGAATCAACATTTTTATTCTAATCCCAAATTACCGATCGAAAGCTAAACACTTTTTAAAATTTTCCTGATTTTCAAAAAACATCCCTAAAAAGGCCACTGAACTTGATAAAAATCGCACCCTAAATTTCAGCCTATAAGAGAACTATGTAGAGGTTTCAGCTCCTAAGCAATAGCTTCTAATTGCATAAGTACCCTTAGTTCTAGTGCCTGTCTTAAGTAGTCAAAAATATTAACCAGTTGCAAAGTGGTTGTTTCTGCCATTTTGTGGTAGGTTACCAAACTACGATTTTTCCCAAAGATGACCAAAATATCAGATATAGAATGAAATTGTACTCACATTGAAAATAGACGAATCCATTGTTTTCAAAGTTAATAAAATGTAATGTACTTTAATCAATGTCTTAAAACGTAACGAAGAACAGAATGTAGTGTGTGAACATCTTATAGGGTTTTTGCTCGAGTACATCATACGTAGCCAAGTTTAAAAAAAAAAAAAAAAAAAAAAAAAAAAAAAAAAAAAAAAAAAAAAAAAAAAAAAAAAAAAAAAAAAAAACAAGTAATCAAGTTACTCTATATAGACTAACCACCGCTATATCACCACTTGACCCCAAAAAATGCGTGTTAGCTCATAAAAAAACCCGTCTGCTAAGCCAATTTACCGTTCCTAGTAATAGGTGCTTGACCCTGGTAAGCCATGTATCCGTGAAACTGCACTGGATATTCATGTGTTCGTGAATGTATTCGTGAAATCTTATATGCTCTTACTACTGACTATAGCGAACAAGATCAGGGTGAAATAAAATTATTTATAGAGGAAAGAGTAGAAACATCAGTACAAAAATACTAAATTGTACCACATTGTACCACAATTTTGTAAAATGTACCATTAATTGTGGGATTGTACTAAATTGTGCCAGTAGAGGTGAAATGTACCAAAATGGTACAATTGTACCATGTTTGGCATCACTGCTGTCAACACTTGGAGGAGTTACTTTTACTTTTGAGATTCATCGGAGCTGATGCGCATCTGATTTAGATTCAAAGGCATGATTCTACTCCAATATAATTCAATTTCGGTGCTGTTCAGTTCCAAAATCACATTGAAAAGAAGAGAGAGTACGAGAGTGATATGCATGAATTTGATGAGAGTTTACATTTATACTAGGATTAATATGATTACTAAAAAAGTGATATTTAGCAGTTGGTATTTCCTCTTCTTTAGTTTCGGTAAGATAATAAATCTGCTTATGGAAATTATTTACTTAGGCCTTATGAAAATTATTTACTTTAATTAGTTACATCAAACATATTTTTTTTTTACTAATTAAGAAACTGTAGCGTGTGGTGAGCTGTTGCTTCATGAGAGCTATTTAAATTGATATTGTAATTAAACCAGCCACAACTGGAAGTGCAAAAAGCAGTGTCGTAGGAGTTTATGAAGGGTCAGCGGGTTAGGATCCTCAAACGTCGGAAGAGTTTTTATACAAACGAAAATAACCTAACAACAAACAATAACAGGAAAATTTATAATTAGCAATTAAATCGCTTTCTTTTCAAATTATACTTGACTTGCTCACACGACAGTTTGACTCTGCCTACGACTGTATGAAAGATTGCCAGATGCCTCGTATTTAAAAATTTAAAGAAAAAAAAAAAGAAAGAAAATTAAAACAGGACTAGCTTTATTTATATGTACTGCGTTTTAGAATTCGAAAATATTCACTTGAAAAATACACTTAAAATATTATGATCGTTACACGTTCATTTAGTATACTGCTTTATACGCACACTTTTCGCTAGATTTCAAGCTTGGAACTGAAGTCCAAGATGTTTGGGAAAATGAAAATGGTAACTTAAATGAGCCATGAACTAGATTATAAAAATTACCGAATTTGGTAGGGATAAATGGGAGATGTCGAAAGCAGAAGTTTAAAGAATTAACATGAACAAGGAGTATTCACCACTTATTCAGGCAAAATAAGGTTTTGTCAACGTCATATTGTCAAGCGGCTTGACATAGTTCTAAGTTGTAGTATATTGTATTTCGTGTAATTTAATTTCGTGTAATTTCCGTTGTAAATAAAATCTGCAATGACTGAAACGGAATTGAAATAGTTAAAACACAGCTAATAGCCTAGGAGATAGTGTCAGATCATAGGTAGCTTTACCTTCAATCTAAGACTACTAGAAAGCTTAATTTCAGCTTTTAAGCCTCTGTTAGTGCGGCTTGCCATCCTACTTATGGTTATGGTTATAGAAGCAACACAATTAATCGGCTTATACGGTACGTGCATACTTTTCTATGCGAAGTGTTAAGTAACGTCACGTCAAGTATAAACATTCGCAGTTAGATAAGTCCTGTCACGCTCTTATAAGGAATATAATTATCATCGAAACTAATCAAAATCATAATTAAATTATTAAAAATCAAAAATTGTGTAATAGCGGACATTTAAACTCTGATGGAGCGTGAAAGACAAAATAGGGAAACTAAGTTATTCAACTAAAAAATTTTTCAATATTCTTGATTTTGTTGCTGCTATATTAACGTTTCCATAGAGCAACATAAAACGTACCTAATTAAGAATTTTATGTAAGCTTAGGTCAATTTTGGAACTGCCTCCGTTATGAAAAAATTTGTTCCGTAAGATTGCATAACACGATATAAAGTCACAAGTTATGCAAGTGTAAAAGCCTCTACGATATAGTGTGAAAATACATTAAATCTACAAAGACTTGGTTCATTTTGTATCTGACTCCGTCTCATTTTTTTTTTTTACTTTTTATCACTTTATTTGTTTGTTCATTACTTTCTTTTCTTTTCTTGATTCATTCGTTTTTTTTGGTAGTTTTATAGTAGGCTTATTTTAGGGAAATTCTCTTTTTGCAACTTTTATTGCTCAATAAATTCATTATACATTCGTTCTATCCAAAATTACCAGTTCTTGTAAAATTTATGTAATACAATTTAAAAAACACGAAAGACAAAAATTACGTTTAAAAAATAGCTTGAATTATTTGTTGTGTAAAGTTGATTAACTATATTTACGATAAGGCAACAATTATATTTTCAAGAATACTTAATTTTAGCATTAGCGATTAAGGTAGACACAATTACAGTAACTGATTTAGCACTTGTTGATGCTAATACACAGCTCTTGTTGATATTAAAAAAACATTACTACTACTACCACTAATAAATCACCGTAGCACCAAGCCGCCTGAGGCCAACACAGCTAAATACGCTCCTCCTCCATCCCAATCTATTCAAAGACTCCCTCTTAACACCCTCCCAGGAATGTCTCATTTTCTTTAAATCTTTTCTTATGACATCCTCCCACTCCAGCCGAAAGCAACCTGTCATCCTACATCCGCATAACATGCGCGACCTATCTCAACCTTTCTCTCATTATAATCGTAAAAGCGAAAATAAGCAACACTTTTCGCAAAGCCCATTGTTTGGGAATATATAATAAACAAGTTTTTTCAACTGAAAGTATGGAGTTGGATAATTTCAAAAATTATCACGCATATGAAAAGAGTCACTCTCTTCTCAATTAAATAAAAAAAAACAAGTTTTTTAAACTGAAAGTAAGGAGCGACATTAAAACTTAAAACGAACAGAAATTATTCCGTATATGAAAGGGGCTGTCCCCTCCTCAACGCCTCGCTCTTTACGCTAAAGTTTGACTCTGTCTCACAACTTTATTTTTTAAAACAATAAAAAACTTTAGCGTAAAGAGCGAGGCGTTGAGGAGGGGACAGCCCCTTTCATATACGGAATAATTTCTGTTCGTTTTAAGTTTTAATGTCGCTCCTTACTTTCAGTTAAAAAACTTGTTTTTTTTATTTAATTTCTGATCGTTTTTTTAGTTAATGCAGGGGATGTTTCCCCCCTCTTTTAAAAATCGAGTAAATTTTCTCAGGCTCGTAGCCTTTGATGAGTAATACTAAACTTAATAAAATTTATATATTTAGAATCAGCATTATAAACACATTCTTTTGATACATTTATTGACATCAAAATTCCGTTTTTAAAAGTTTCGATTACTATTGAGCCGTATCGCTTGTTTTTTTATTGTTTTTTTATTACGTATATGTTATTACGTATATGAGGGGGTTCTCCCCTTAGTCAATACCACGCTCTTTACGTTAAAAGTTAAAAAAAATTTGATTCACAAACCCCTGAATCACAAAGGCCGTTTAATTAGAATAGATAGCTCTTTTGAAAGCACTAAAAAAAAACTGTAGCGTAAAGAGCGAGGTATTGACTTGGGGGAGAACCCCCTCACATACGTTATAATTTCTGTTCGTTTTAAGTTCTAATATTCCTTCTTACATTTCAGTTGAAAAAACTTGTTTTTTTTTTTATTTAATTTCTGATCGTTTTTTAAATAATGCTTGGAAATCCGGCGCCCCCTTCATAGAAATTTCCCTTACCCCAAAGAAATATCTTCCACGGAAATATTCTCCGGATTAACCCCCTCGTCTAGCCCCCCCCCCCCCCCTCCAGAAAAAATCCTTCCTGAAAATGGTTGTATACTTCCCAATAACCAATAAATAATGCTGGCAAGTCCGGCGCCCCCTTCATGGCAATTTCCCTTCCCCCATGAAAACTTCCTTCATGAACAGATCCTCCAACATAACCACCGACCCACCCTTCCCTCCCACTACCAGAAAAAAAACCTCCTGAAAACTTCTGTATACTTCCCAATAAACCAATACTATATGTTAACATTGGGTAAAGTTCATAACTTTTAGCCCTCCCTCTGGGAACTTCGGGGGATTAAGTCATCCTAAAAGACATATTTATCATATTTTCGACCATTCCTAACAAAATGGCTATCTCAGAATTTTGATCGGGTGACTTTGGGAAAAAAATAAGCGTGGGAGGGGGCCTAGTTGCCCTCCATTTTTTTTGGTCACTTAAAAAGGGCACTAGAACTTTTAATTTCCGTTCCAATGAGCCCTCCCACGATATTCTAGGACACACTGGGTCGATACGATCACCCCTGGGAAAAAAAACAAACAAACAAACAAACAAACAAATAAACACGCATCCGTGATCTTTCTTCTGGCAAAAAATGTAAAATTCCACATTTTTGTAGATAGGAGCTTGAAACCTCTACAGTAGGGTTCTCTGATACGCTGAATATGATGGTGTGATTTTCATTAAGGTTCTATAACTTTTAGGGGGTCTTCCCCCTTTTTTTGAAAATCAGCCAAATTTTCTCAGGCTCGTAACTTTTGATGGGTAGCACTAAACTTGATGAAAGTTATATATTTGAAATCAGCATTGAAATCTGATTCTTTTGATATATCTATTGGTATCAAAAACCCGTTTTCTAGAGTTTCGGTTACCATTGAGCCGGGTCGCTCCTTACTTACAGTTCGTTACCACGAACTGATACCTCGCTGTTTACGCTAAAGTTTGATTTTTTGTTCCAGCTATTTAAGAATGACTACTGAATCACAAATGCCGTTTAATTAAAATAATAAGCTCTTTTACATGTTCAAAGAAAAACGTTAGCGTAAAGAGCGAGGTATTGAGGAGAGGGTGACCCCCTTCATCTACGCATTAAGTTCTGTTCGTTCTAAGTTTTAATGTTGCTTCTTACCTTTAGTTGATAACACTTGTTTTTATTTGATTTCTGCTCGTTTTTCAATATTGCTGGGAAATCTGGCTCCCTCTCAGTGGAAAATTCCTATCCCTCATAAGAAATTCGTCCATGGAAATATCCTCCCTTGTAACCCCCCCCCCACCAGAAAAGTCCCCCCTGAAATATGTCTGTATGCTTCGCAATAACCAACACTATATGTAAACAATTGGCAAAGTTCAAAGCTTGCAGCCCTTCCCCCAGAGACTGTGGGGGGGGGGTCAAGTAATCCTCAAGGTCATAGTTCTTAGATTTTTTGACTATTCAGAAGAAATGGGTATTTAAAAATTTTTATTGGATGACTTTGGGGAACAAATGAGCGTAGGAGGGGGCTGGCTGTCCTCCAAAATTTTTGGTCATTTAAAAAAGGGCACTAGGACTTTTGCTTTCCGATCAAATAAGCCCTCTCTCAATCTTATACGATCACTCGTTTGACATGATCATCCCTGAAAAAAAAGAAAAAAAAAGAAACATTCATCCGTCATTTTTCTTTTTCTCCGGCAAAAAATACAAAACTTCACATTTTGTATATAGGAGCTTGAAACCTCTACAGTAGGGTTTTCTGATATGCTGAATCTGATGGTGTCATTTTTATTAGAATCACTTGATGTTTTGAGGGTGTTTGCCACCTATTTGAAGAATTGGGCAATTTTCCTTGGGCTTGTAACTTCTTATGGGTGCCATTAAATTTGATGAGTTGTACATATTAAGAATAATCATCAAAATGTGATTCTTTTGATCTATTCTTGGTTATAAGGACTCTGTTTCTTAGAGTTTCGTTTACTACTGAGCCGCATCGCTCTTTACTTGTAGTTCGTTACCATGAACTGTTTGATACGGTCAGTCCGTCGGTTGGGTACCAAAAACAATTTGTCGGCAACTTATCTGGATAATATCTAGTAAATCTTCCTCCATTTTTCGGGGTATATCCGTTTTCGGTATAAGAACTATTTTTTTTTTAGATTTTCAATTTCTACTGAAAAAGGTTGCAGTTTACTGACAGTTTCCTTTACCACGAGCTGTTTGTTAAAGGCTCTTATAAATAAGAAGAAACCTACTATTTTCCCTTCAATTCATGTCTTTTAAACTTATTTTTAATATTCGTATAACAATGCTTTGATAATGATAATCATCCCTGAAAGAATACACCCTTCCAAATATTAATTTTAGATGGAGTGCGAAATATAAAAATAATCATAGGATCATTATTCCTGCGGTGTACAGGGCGAGTTATTCCAAGAATATCTATATAGGGATATTTCCCATTGAGACCAGCAGGGGGACAGGAGAGCGTTGGCGCCCATAAGCTGAATTTTAGGATGGGCTTTGTTGGTCTAGTCGGCACTTTCAATGCTGTATAATAGAAATCTCAAAGCAAAAAATATAAGGCAGCATCATTCAGTCACGGGGGCTGGAGCCCCCTTCTGCCCCCCTATATGGCCGCCAATGCAGGAGACCCTGCCCCCATGAACAACTAAACATTAAAATTTAAATAAACCGAAAGATACAATTAATTCATACATTCTAATTCATGTCTCGGTGAAAACAAAGCTCCTAGTGGGACCCCCTTAAAATTTCCTGGTGGCACTCATTATGCCCTACTTCTTCAACTCTCCATGTTTTGTAAGGGCAAACATGTTAATGTAATCTTTTACGTTATACACAAATAGATTTTCTGCAACAAGAGGGGTGCTATCAACCTGTAACACCCATATTTCAGATGTAGTCTAAAAGCGTTCCAGAAACCAAAGTTTAGTAGAGATTAATTTCTACTGCCCCGCCCCCCTCCATAAGAAACCATTTTTCTATATCTATCTGAAAGCCCAAGGTGAGCTAGGAAATTTGCGCATAAAAGAACACTTTTTGAGGCAAACATACTCCCTCCACCATTGCTCCTGAATGGTGGCTGATGCACAGGCTTAAACGCGGTAAAACAATTTTATGAAACTCCAAACGAATAAACTTAGCTAAATGAAGCTTTAAAATAAATGTCGGTTTTTATAGACTAAATGCGTCTTTAGGAATGAATGTACCGTTCCGTAGCATTACTACTTCTGAAACCGGAAAGAAAAAATTCATAGTTTTTGGATAGTTTCAAGTCGATTGACTATCTCAAAATACTTTCCAATAGGCCTAAGTGTCTGGAACCCTTTGAGACATAAATATCAAAAAATTAGGCAAAAAAAAATGGCAGAATGCTACTTATGAAGGACACTAAAACTTTCAAATTTCTCTCTAATGACCCTTCTCCCGAAGCTCTAGGGCTATATGTAGTCCTAGATATGTAGGGCTATATGTAGTACTTATATTTTTAATTTTGTATATCTTTTAGCATCAGCTGTTAGGATAGACAGAATTGAAGTGCCTGACGCAGCACTTGTTGACACTGATGTGCAACTAAGATGCCACTACAGTTTGCCATAAGGCAAATGATAGATCTGGGAGACTCTATGCCGTGAACTGGTACAAGGGTCAACTTGAGTTTTACAGCTACAAGCCTGGCCGAGTCCCTCCTGTACAAACTGCATCCCTGGGCTGGCCTGGAGATTGAAGTAAGTCTGTTGCTGTTATCCACTGTTATCTTTCAAGTCTGTTTATGTTATCCTTTTCTTTAATTTAAGACGAAACGTCTTTGTATTATTTTCATCGTCTCAGTAGATGAAGAATAAAAGTTTTGAGTGGCCTTAAGCATGAAAATAACTTACTTTATTTTTCAGTAGTTAGAAAATTGCCCTTTTTGTAGTCTTTTTCCGAATTTAAGTTTTCTAATAGACAAACAGTAAAGCATTCACTCAATAGATGTCTATTCCATGTACAAACTATTAGAACTAACTATTATGTTGCCTCAGGAGAAGATTAATTTATAGGTTTCCTAGTTCCAAAAAAGTTTTTCCAAATTTATAAAAAAGAAAATTGTTTTACTAATTTTAGCTAAATACAAAAATGTACATAATTTATCATTACAATATGTTATAAAAAGTGCATGAACAGTTACGCTTACAAATTGGTCAAGATGATAACTATATATTAAAAATGAGGAAAAAAAGTGGCATTATTATATGCTGCTTAATAAAACATCCCCAGTACTCTTAACTTGTATCTGGTTCTAGTAAAAAAAAAAAAAAAAAAATCTAATTTTCGTTTTTATTTTGTAAATTTAAATTGTGTAAAAATTGTAAGGTTAATGCCACCTTTTATTTAACGGATATTCGGAAAATTAACGAGTATTGGCGAACAAATTTAAATATCTAATTCTTTCTTTTTGCTGACGTTATATCTTTTAAATCTTCTGAAAAATATCCCTATTTGGAATCTTAGTATCTCACTATAATGAATTTGCTCAATTTTTGCTGACTAATTTACCCAATTCAACATTACTATTATTTTTTTCGTTCCTACAAGAGTATGCCTTCCTGGTAAACTCAGCCAAAAAAAAAAAAACTGACGCAGTACGGCTTTGCGCTTCTGTGTTGGCCTCCGGTAAGTCTGTACGACACTGAATTGTTACTTTTCTGCGATTGACTAAAGTATTATTTCCTTGCATCTTCAACAAAAAATAGAAAAAAAAGCAAAAATAAAGTGAGGAGCTCTATTAGAACCGCAATCGGTGCTAACTTATCATGTGTATGAAAGAAGATACTGCTGCTTCTCATCATGCTGAAATTTAACTTGGGCTTTATAGAGAGAATTTCTATAATCAGCGTAGAGAATAGGGGACTTATAAGGTGGCAGAACAACTCATTCATAAGATAGCTTGTGTTTGTTTTAAATAATAACGACACTATTTACTTTTTTTGAAAAGAAATTGTTTTCTTATTCTATTTTTCTCTTATTTTAATGTCATGTTCAGGGAATACTTAACACGAGATTAAAAAAAACAAAGAAAAAAAAGAAAGAGGTTTCTAAAATAAAGGTCACCTCTAAAACAGCTGCGCTCTTAAATTTTGCACGATTGGAGGGGTACTCTACAATTCCGAAAATGATCTTTTAGGTCCTTGCTTTTAAATTCATCAAGGGAGGGACAGAGTATATTTGACTAACATTACTCCTGAAGGGCTCCATCATTTTTTAATTTCTATTTAGGCCACCAAATTAATGTGAATTGTTGGCACAAACTGGAAATTCGTAATAATGTACAACTGTCACCATTGTCGAAGTATATTTTGCAGTCATTTTAACATTTTTGCGGTCATATATTTTGCAGTCATTTTTCAGTCATTTTAAATACACTCACACATATGAACGGAGAATCAACAGTGAATCGTATTCATTTGATCTGAAGGATATTTATTGCAAAAATCTTGGCCTCAGTATGCCCTTTTCTTGGCCTTATCTACCTCTCTCACCCCGAAAGTTGAATTGTCCCCCCATATAGCTGATGTGCAAGTAAGACATATTGTAAAGCCGATATTAATACAGTATGTACGTTCAACATCAGTCGTTTATTTTGTCAATACAATGTGTGCTTAGGATGAATGCGTTGCCACGTGGCAGAATGGACTCTGAAATTGGGAGTCAGGTGTATGGCCTTTGGATTCTTTAAACTGTTTCTAGTGATCTTATAAAGTCATTTATTCTATGTTTTGCACTTAGGAGGGTAATATATTGAGAATGATTGAGGGGTAGCTTCGAGAATGTTCGCTTCATGCATAATTTTTAAACATTTACAACTTTTAAATTCTGCCATGTAAAAATAAAGTGTAACATTCATATTTTTTCCAGAGAACGAAATCTTTTCTAATGCATAATTAAAGGGAGATATTCTAGAGATTCGCAGGCCATTTCTAACTTTGGAAAATGTTAGTGAGCAATTTTAGACAAGGTCCAATCACTACACGAGAGTGACACATTTTCTAAAACATTTTTGCTATGCTACGCAATTAGGTCGTGTGTCTATTAACGGATTATGGATTGTGGATAATCAGTAATTCAATACACTACCCAAAATCATTCCTTGGCCACCATGTCTGGCCATATAAAATGTAGACTGACCCCAAATGGGTGTGAAAAGAGGTCATAAGAGAGGAATTAAAGATAGCTAAGAACCTCGTAGGAGAGGGTGCTGGAGCTTTGAATGAATTGGAGGAGGGAAGGATGATTGTCTACAGCTGTATTGACCTCAGGTAGCCTAGCGTGGCAATGATCTGTTAGTAGTAGTAGTAGGAATACTTTGATGAAATCGTCCATTTATTTGTTTATTTGCAACCTCGTCATAAAAACACACGAGACGGAGCAAATATAAAAAGAGAAATAGAAATAGAAAATTTTGAAGAAACTAATTTTAAATTAATTCATTCCAATATACATACATGAAAATCGGTAATTATTAGTGCAATGTTATTATTAGACGTTTTTTAGGAATTAAAAATAGGTTTCGAAGTCTCAAGTTGGTTTCAAAGGCATTTTGAGAAAGTTTCTGCCAAAATACATGTCCCAGGGTAATTGGACCGCTGATGGCAGATCAAATGAGAGGAGCTGTTTGTACGCGCCGATATAAATATATATATATATATATATATATATATATATATATATATATATATATATATATATATATATATATATATATATATATATATATATATATATATATATATATATATATATATATATATATATATATATATATATATATATATATATATATTATATATATATATATATATATATATATATATATATATATATATATATATATATATATATATATATATATATATATATATATATATATATATATATATATATATATATATATATATATATATATATACTACGAAAACTTTACGAAACAGCAACCAAAAATTAGAACCCAAGTCCTAAAATTGGTCTCAATCAGGAACCCTTATCGCTATCTAAATTCACAAAACTGCAAAGATTTTCAAACAGAGGTGTTTATTGTTTAAAATTCAGGAAAGGTCTGCCCATTTCATACGAAAACATTGATTGAAAACGAAACTAGTCTCATCTCGGCTCTCCGCCAAAACAGGTAACTAGACTTTTCAACTATCACAGGAACTATAATCTGAGAAAATAAATATCACGACGTGAAAAAAAAAAAAAATGATAAACCATCTAGTTGAGGATCCAGAGGGGGGGGGTGAGGGGTACCCCCTAAAGTAGTCTATAGTGGTGTAATTTACCTAATTAACGCAAGTTTGCATTAATTAAACTTGCTCCTAACGTAAGTTTATCG
Organism: Artemia sinica; assembly: GCA_027921565.1. Taxonomy (NCBI): domain Eukaryota; kingdom Metazoa; phylum Arthropoda; class Branchiopoda; order Anostraca; family Artemiidae; genus Artemia; species Artemia sinica. Next base: position 818,455 of record JAPEVW010000055.1, read on the forward strand.
GATCAACCTATTTTGCCCCCCCCCTTAAAAAATCCTGGATCCACCCCTCAAACCATCACACCTATTCCACCAGTTATTAGAAGAAAAAAGAATCCTTATTTTCACAAATTTCATCACCCCCCCCCCCCCCTTTTTTTATAAAATCCTACATAGGCCAATCAGTTGAGTCCACTGTATATAAATAATAGATTATCATAATTTGTATATAAATTAAGTCATACCTGTGAGATGGGACAGTTGCAAACCACTTGGCCAGCTCACCAAGTTTTTTTCTGCTTTCGCAAATACGCATAATGCACTTTCTAACAATTTCTCATTGATTGACGCCAACACACTAATCCGTAAGTGCATAAATAAGTGGGAGGAGCTTTTTGTTCGCACCGAGAATGAAGAGCCAGAAATCATCTGCGGTAAACTTACTGCTAATTATGTAAACTGTGGTTAGCAGTTTCCAAAAGGGACTGGCGTACAGAATGGCAGGAAGTGCAATGGTAATAAAAAGCTATCTACAGTGCTGTCAAAACGGAACAATTGTACAGCTTTTGGTACAATTAAATAAAAAATCCAATGAAAGTAAGGAGCAAAATTAAAACGAACAGAAATTATTACCTACATGAAGAGGCTCGCCCCTCCTCAATACCTCCCTCTTTACGCTAAAGTTTGACTTTGTGTTCCAATTATTTAAGAATGAATCCTGAATCACCTAGGCTGTTTAGTTAGAATAATAAGGTCTTTTAAAAGTTCTAAAAACAAAATTCAGTGTAAAGAGCGCGGAATTAAGGAGAAGGTGAACGACCTAAAATACGTAATAATTTCTATTCGATTTAAGCTTAAATGTTTTTCCGAACTTTCAGTTGAAAAAAAAAAACTTGTTTTTTATTACATTAAATAAAAAAAAAAGAAGTTTTTTTTAGCTGAAAGTAAGGAGCGACGTTAAAACTTAAAATGAACAGAAATTATTCCGTATATGAAAGGGGCTGTCCCCTCCTTAACGCCTCGCTCTTTACGCTAAAGTTTTTTTTTATTGTTTTAAAAGATAAAGTTGTGTAACAGAGTCAAACTTTAGCGCAAAGAGTCAGGCGCTGAGGAGGGGCCAGTCCCTTTCATATACGGATTAATTTCTGTTCGTTTTAAGTTTTAATGTCGCTCCTTACTTTCAGTTAAAAAAAACTTGTTTTTTTTTTATTTAATTTCTGAACGTTTTTGAATTAATGGAGCTTTGATTTTGGCTCACCGTACATGAATAATCAGAATGAAACTTGTATATTAATTTTACTTGTTTTGGCTAAATGGCTTTCTCGAAATTTTGTTCTGATGTAACTTACGAATTAACTTACGTATCGAACTTTTATATTTTTATGTTTTTATTACGTATATTAGACAGTTTTTATCCCTAGTCAATACCTCGCGCTTTACGCTATAAATAAAAAAACAAGTTTTTTAAACTGAAAGTAAGGAGCGACATTAAAAACTTAAAACGAACAGAAATTATTCCGTATATTAAAGGGACTGTCCCCTCCTCAACGTTTCGCTCTTTACGCTAAAGTTTTTTATTGATTTTAAAAAATAAAGTTGTGAGACAGAGTCAAACTTTAGCGTAAAGAGCGAGGCGTTGAGGAGGGGACAGCCCCTTTCATATACGGAATAATTTCTGTTCGTTTTAAGTTTTAATGTCGCTCCTTACTTTCAGTTTAAAAAACCTGTTTTTTTTATTTAATTTCTGATCGTTTTTTAGTTAATGCAGCTTTTATTTTGGCTCACCATCATTGAATAAGTAAACAAAATTTGTATAAAAATTTTTACTTTTCTTTTGTTAAATGGATGTCTCTAAATTTGGTTATGACGTAATTTACAAATTAACTTACGTAACTAACTTCTATGTTCGTATATTTTTCTTCTGGCAAAAAATACAAAGTTGCAGATTTTTGCAGATATGAGCTTGAAACCTATGTAATAGAGTTTTCTGATACGCTGAATCTGACGGTGTGATTTTCATTAAAATTATTTCACTTGTAGGGGATGTTTCCCCCCTCTTTAAAAATTTGGTAAATTTTCTCAGGCTCGTAGCCTTTGATGAGTAATACTAAACTGAATAAAATTTATATGTTTAGAATCAGCATTATAAACCCATTCTTTTGATACATTTATTGACATCAAAATTCCGTTTTTAAAAGTTTCGATTACTATTGAGCCATATCGCTTGTTTTTTTTTATTGTTTTTTTTTTATTACGTATATGTTATTACGTATATGAGGGGGTTCTCCCTTTAGTCAATACCACGCTCTTTACGTTAAAAGTTAAAAAAAATTAATTCACAAACACCTGAATCACAAAGGCCGTTTAATTAGAATAGATAGCTCTTTTGAAAGCACTAAAAAAAAATGTAGCGTAAAGAGCGAAGAATTGACTTGGGGGAGAACCGCCCAATGTACGTTATAATTTCTGTTCGTTTTAAGTTCTAATGTTGCTTCTTATTCTCAGTTGAAAAAACTTGTTTTTTTTTTTTTAATTTAATTTCTGATCTTTTTTAAATAATGCTTGGAAATCCGGCGCCCCCTTCATAGAGATGTCCCTTACCCAAAAGAAACATCCTCCACGGAAAGATTCTCCCGAGTAACCCCCTCCTCCAGCCCCCCTCCAGAAAAAATCCTTCCTGAAAATGTCTGTATACTTTCCCAATAACCAATAAATAATGCTGGCAAGTCTGGCGCCCCCTTCATGGCAATTTCCCTTCCCCCATGAATACTTCCTTCATGGACAGATCCTCCAACATAACCCCGACCCACACCCCCCCCACTACCAGAAAAAAACCCTCCTAAAAACGTCTGTATACTTTCCAATAACATACTATATGTTAACATTGGGTAAAGTTCATAACTTTTAGCCCTCCACCCGGGGACTTTGGGGGATTAAGTCATCCTAAAAGACATAGTTATCATGTTTTCGACCATACTGAACAAAATGGCTATCTCAAAATTTTGATCGGGTGACTTTGGGAAAAAAATGAGCGTGGGAGGGGGCCTAGTTGCCCTCCATGTTTTTTTTGGTCACTTAAAAAGGGCACTAGAACGTTTAATTTCCGTTTCAATGAGCCCTCCCACGATATTCTAGGACCACTGGGTCGATACAATCACCCCTGGGAGAAAAAATAAACACCCATCCGTGATCTTTCTTCTAGCAAAAAATGCAAAGTTCCACATTTTTGTAGATAGGAGCTTGAAACCTCTACAGTAGGGTTCTCTGATACGCTGAATATGATGGTGTGATTTTCATTAGGGTTCTGTAACTTTTAGGGGATCTTTCCCCCTTTTTTTTTGAAAATCAGCCAAATTTTCTCAGGCGCGTAACTTTTGATTGGTGGCACTAAACTGATAAAAATTATATATTTGAAATCAAAATTGAAATCTGATTCTTTTGATGTATCGATTGGTATAAAAAAACCGTTTTCCAGAGTTTCGGTTACCATTGAGCCGGGTCGCTCCTTACTTACAGTTCGTTACCACGAACTGTTTGAAAGTTCGAATTTTGTTTGGATCACAAACCCCTGAATCACAAAGGCCGGTTAATTAGAATAGATAGCTCTTTTGAAAGATACTAAAAAAAAACTTTAGCGTGAAGGGCGAGGTAGGTATTGACTAGGGGCGAACCCCTCGTATACGTAATCATTTCTGTTTGTTTTAAGTTTCAATGTTGCTCCTTACTGTAAGTTGAAAAAAAAGTTTTTTTTAACTTAATTTCTGATCGTTTTTTAAATAATGCTGGGAAATCCGGCGCCCCTTCATAGAAATGTCCCTTCCCCCAAAGAAGTATCCTCCATGGAAAGATCCTCCCCGTAACCCCTTCCTCCGACCCCCCCCCCCCCACTAGAAAAAAATTCCTTGTTTTCACAAGTTTCATCAACACCCTGCCTCCTTTTTTTTAGAAATCCTACATAGGCCAATCAGTTAAATCCACTGTATATAAATAATAGATTACGTCATAATTTGTATATAAATTAAGTCATACCTTTGAGATGGGGACAGTTGCAAACCACTTGGCCGGCTCACCAAGTTTTTTTCTGCTTTCGCAATTACGAATAATACAATTTCGAACCATTTCTCATTGATTGACGCATACACACTAACCCGCTAATGCATGAATAAGTGAGAGGAGCTTTTTGTTTGCACCAAAAATGAAGAGCCAGAAATCATCTGCGGTATACTTACATCCTAATTATATATACAGTGCTCCTTACTTACAGTTCGTTGCCACGAACTGTTTGATATTATCTGATCGTTTTTTAAGTAATGGTAGGAAATCCGGCTCCCCCTCCATAAATATTCCCTTCCTGCATAAAAATTACTCCATGGAAAGATCCTCCCACGTAACCGTCCCCCATCAACCAGAAAAATCCCTCCTGGAAACGTCCGTATACTTCTCAATAACCAATACTATGTGTAAACAATGGACAAAGCTCAGAACTTAAAACCCTTCCCCCGGGAAGAGTTAAGTCATCCTCAAAGACCTATTAGACTATACTGAAAAAAATGGCCATTTCAAAACTTTGATTGGGCGATTTTGGGGAAAAAATGGCCGTGGGGAGGGGGGCTAGCTCTGCCCTTCATTATCTTTAGTCATTTGAAAAGGGCACTAGAAATCTTCATTTCTAATCAAATGAGCCCTCTCCCGATCTTCTAAGATCACTGGTTCGATATGATAACACCTGGGGACAAAAAAAACAAACAAATAAACACGCATTCGCGACCTTTCTTCTGCCAAAGGATGCAAATTTCCACATTTTTGTGACACTTGAAAGCAATACGACTTCTTCAAAAATCTGATCCCAAATTTCCGAGAAGTTACAAAGAATGGACATGTGTTGTGGACATGGGCATGGGAATGGACTTGATGGTTAATAAATACCCCACGAAGTTCCCGAATTCAGAACCATTCGAGCTTATTTTATTATTAATTTATGTCATTTGTGTTAGGCTTCCAATTCTTTTGCCTTGTTCTTTACCCCCCGAAGTGAAAAAAAAAAAAAACAAAGTGTTATTCCCGTTTGAGTTGAGGCTATTATGGCGTCGATAAAGCGACTGAAATCTCCGTCTTCTGTATAGAATAGATACTATTTGCACTTTTCATTGAGCGGGAGTAGTCAATCCAGACTTGTCCCAGTTAAAGATAGGAACGGGGCCACGGTTAGTGATAAGGAAAGCGTTTAGGAGAGATAGGTAGAACATTTTGAGAATGTGCTAAACCGAGATAGAGTTGCAGGAAAAGATATAGAGGAAAATAAAGAAGCAAAAATGAAGGACCAGGAAAATGTGGTACCTTGCATGTGAAGAAAGATTTGTTTTGAGAAGAATTAGCGACTGTACTAAAAGGATTAAAATAAATAACAAGGCTCCGGATGCTGATAGTGTGGCAAATGAACTTCTTAATATGGTGGTTCTGAGATTAGAAACAAGTTTCTGAAGATTATGAAAATGATTTTTGAAAAAGGGGAAGTGCTTACCGATTTTAGGAAAACATAAATTAAACCACTAAATAAGAAAGGTGATAAGAGTGAGCGTGGTAATCATCGAGGCATTAGTCTGGTGCATCGAGGTAGCGAATTACTTAGTTATATGATACTTTTAGACTGAGAGATACTGCAGAAAAAGTTTATAAGAGAAGAATTTCGGTTTTAGGAAAGGTAGAGGATGTGTCGAAGAAATTTTCACTCTTAGGATAATAATTGAGAAGTGCATGAGCTATCAAACACCTTTGGTCCTCAGTTTTATAGATTATGAGCAAGCCTTTGATTCTGTTGATAGAAGAGTTTTAACGAAGGTCTTATCCTTGTATGGTAGCCTATACCAGACAAATACATTAAAGTAATTAGTGCTGCACACAAGAATAACAGAGCTGCGGTTAAGGTAGGACATCAGGAGGTAAGAAGGGTATTGTTCTATTCCCCTTTACATGGATCATTTTGATGGATTTTGTCTTAAGGAGCACAGGAAAGGCCATGGTTGACCACGGAATCAAATGGAGAGGAGAAGCTCTCCTTGATTTAGATTATGCTGATGATTTAAGCATGCTAGACAGGAGTGTGAGCAAAATGAATGAACTTTTAAAGGTTTTTGCGGGTTCAGGGTGCTAGAATAGGTTTAAAAATTAATGTTAAGAAGGCTAGGAATAAGTGAAGATGAAAAAGTGACGTTGGGTAATGAAAAGATTGATCAGTAAACACGGTAGGAGCAGTGAAGAGGTTAAAAGTAGAATAGCCAAGGCTCAGATGTTTTATCACAGTTAAAAAAAGTGTGGAAGAACAGGAAGATCAGATTGCAAACCAAGATTAGAATATTGGAAGCTACATTGATGACAGTGGTCAAATACGGCTCTGAAGCATGGGCGCTCCGAAAAGCGAATGAAGATTTTCGAGATGTTTTCCAGAGAAATTGCCTATGGATTGTTCTGGGTACCCAGCTGACATAATAGTATTTCAAAGAGTCGGTTTTGCAAAAAGTGTGATTCAATCCAGCTTTCTAGAGCTATAATGAGAGAAAGATTAAGATGGCTAGGGCACGTTCTGCGGATGAAGGATGACATATTGCCGAAGACTGTCCTTTTCGCTAAACGGAAAGCAGGTCGTCCGCGGTTTGGATGGGAGGATGTCATAAAGAAAGAGTTAAAGGAAATGGGAACCTCCTGGGAGGGTGTAAAGAGGGAGGCTTTGAATAGATTAGGATGGAGGAGGAGGACCTTAAATAGCTGTGTTGGCCTCAGGCGGTTTGGTGCTGCGGTGAGTTGTTAGTAGTAGTAGTAGTATTCAAAAAAGTTGCTTTTATTTCAGAAATATCTCCTCTCCCTTTTCCCTTTTATTCCCGTAATCCTTTTCCCCAGAAAGTTTCCTTGGGAGTATGGGAACTTCAGTTTTGAAGCGTGATAAAGATCCTAGGAGATGTGATTCATTTAGGCATTACACACTGTCGCGTGTTGTGTTAGTAAGTTACTTGAGAATATTTTATTAGCTCATGTTCTTGATCTAGTTAATTATGCTGCAACTCAGTTAAGGTTTAAAGAGGCATGAGGGGGGGGGGGCTAACTACCCTCCAGTTTTTTCGGTCCCATAAAAAGGTCGCTAGAGCTTTTAGTTTTCGTTCGAATGAGGTCTCTCCTAACTTCCTAGAACCGTTGGTTCAATACGATCACTTCTGGGAAAAAAACAACAACAACAACAAAAAAAAAACAACAAAAAAATAACGCATTTGTGATCTTTCTCCTGGTAAAAAAAAAAATACAAAATTCCACATTTTTGCAGATGAGAGCTTGAAACCTCTTCCGTAGGGTTCTCTGACTTGCTGAACCTAATACTGTGATTCTTATTAAGATTGATATACTTTTTGAGGGGTGTTTTCTCCTTCTTATAAAATCAGGAAAATTTTCTCAGACCCGTGCCTTTTGATGGGTAATACTAAACTCAATGAATCTAATAAATTTGGAATCAGCACAAAAAGCCAATTGATTTGGCATATCTATTGGTATCAAAATTTTGTTTTTTAGAGTTTCAGCTACTATTGAGCCTTGTCGCTCCTTACTTACTGTTAGTCACCACAAACTATTTTTTTTATATATTTTCGAGCCAGTGGTCTTAGCCTCTCGGAAAATGTCTTGCTAGAACATTATATCCTAAAGATATAACGTCATTTTTAAGACCCAAATTTGATCAGAGGTAAACTAGGGCCCTTCATACGCTTTTTTTTAGCCCAATGGGCATTGCGGTTAAACATAGTTGGTGTTAAAATTGTGTCTTAATCAACAGTAAAATTTCATCAATGAATTTCCATCGCAGGTTGAGAATATCCATCTTCTTGAGATTGGAATCCCAAAGGAAATTTCTGAAACAATTGCAGGATCCCAGGGACCTCCCCATCTCATAAAAACCAATGAATTAAGCAATTACCATACTTTAGGCCAATAAATAATCAATTTACTTTAGGTGAGTCAAGAGGGTGACATTTAAAATTGAACATAGGGAGCAGATATAATCCTGCATGATAAGGATTTCATGACTTCTTCCTCCCTGTACCCAAAACCACGAGGCTAAGCGAATGAATCAATCGTCATAAAGTAAGGGGTGTGGGCCCTCTTGTACATAAATTAGGAACTCTAATCTTATTTTTATGAGTTGGAAATGATGGATGGCTTAAAAGGCTCGTCTTGCCCTTATTGCCTATGCCGCTCTCTGGCATGACATGATGGTGAGATCGAAAGTTAAAATAGTTCTTCCAATGATATAAATTGAAATATACAAATATTTTGCTTCTTGAAGCGAACTCTCCACGTTACTGTCAATGTGGAGCGTTGCTTGCAAGTGAAATACGAAATAGAATTTAGACTCTTGTGATAATATCTCTGGACTGTTATTTATTTATGATTATTGATCGTGATTTGGATTACTGAAGCAGGAATACGTAAGCAGTGTGTATATGTCTTGAAATTTAAATCTGTAATATAGGATTTTTATTTATATATTTTTCATATGGATAACCTTGAAACCAGATACTTAACTATGCAATTGGTATTTAATGTGACATTTTGGAAATCAGTATGAATCATTTCTCTGAATGAAAATCTGTTTTCATTCAGCGTTGCTTGCAAGTGAAACACGAAATAGAATTTAGGACTCTTGTGATAATGTCTCTGGACTGTTATTTATATATGATTATTGATCGTGATTTGGATTACTGAAGAAGGAATACGTAAGCAGTGTGTCGGAGGATTGAAATTTTTGAAAAATGAATAACTCAAACGGAGCAACTATAGCCTTAACTGAGGCTATGCCCGAGGGTACAGCCAGTGCTCAGTTTTTACGGGAAATTAATTTTCAAGCTAGATCTGATACCACGATTAATTGAGGCTACTGAAAAGACTTTGCCAGACGTTTTAGTGAAGGTTACATCAGTTGAAAGCCAGTTTTCTTCTTTGAACCAAAAACTATCTGAAAATGTCAAAGCTTGTGAAGAGATGAAAGGAGAAATTGAGATGCTTCGGAAGAATTTACGAGCAGCTACCATGCGGGCTGACGCAATTGATGAAGAACTGAGAAGATGTAATGTTGTCCGATATAACTTCGAACCTATTAATCCTGCTATATATACGCTGAAGCAAGAAATAATTATGATTCTTAATAAGTGTATACCGGACTTAAATTTGAACCGTCGTGACGTCAAAGACGTGTTCAGAATGCGTGCGGGACCAGTCTTCCTAAAAATGAACTCTGTTGAATTTCGCGGGATAATTCTGAAGTCTAATCGCCTTTGCAAACGGAATGGGTTGTCGGCTGCCCCTGATTATAGTGCCAGGCAAAGGGAAGCCCGTAAAAACATTAAACTGGTCTTAGAGTACGCTTTGTTGAAACACCTCCAAGCTAGGCTTAGGGTGAAAAGTTATACATCGACGGCAGAGTGTTTGTTTATGACATTCCTTTGGAATGTGTTAAGGAAGTAACCATCAGCTCCTGTGAAGTGAACAAACAGGGGCCTCCTCGAAACGGGTTAGCAGAAACAAGAGAAGTCGAACTAGATAAAGAACCGGCTAGCGAAAAAATGGACATTTCCGTCGCTGGCAGAGTGGTGTCTGAAAGCTCTGAGAGTGATAGTCAAGCCGAGAGTGATATCAAGACGATGATCGAATTTAATATACGTGATCCGAAACCGAATTTCTCGAAAGGGGCTCCGCGTCCTAACCGGAATTCTCCAATAGCTGCAAAAAATACTGAAAAGCGAAAAGCCTGGGAGGTCATAAGCCCGGATGATCAAATTCGTATTGACGCCCGTAATGTTGCAAGAAAGGACTCTAGATCTGGCGGCGGAAGAGCTAACTGCAGAGGTCAGTCGAGGAGCACCAGAGCTGCGTCATCAAAAGATTATCATAGACTTTCATACTTACCTGATGAGCCAGAAACACCCTTTTTACTGCCGACACATGACCAGCTTCTTCTAAGTGAGTAGGGACAGTGTGGCCATGTTCACCCTATGCGAGTAATCATATGGAATGTCCAGGGTGTGAGAAATAAGGTTGAACAAGTACTGAAGGACCTAGGTGGTGTTGATATTATTGCTCTTGTGGAGTCGTGGCATAGTGACGATACAGTGCCTTATTTGGAAGGATACTGGTTAGAAAATGTGGCGCGTAAACCAGCAAAGAATATGAGATATTATGGAGGTATTTTGTTGCTAAATAAGCAAGGTCGTTTCCGTAAACATTCTCGATTTCCTAGTGCATCGGAGAATATTATATGCGTTCGGATTCATCTTGTTAGTGGTAAAAGTTTGATTTTAGGTGCCGTGTATATTGCCCCCCCAGAATAGTTCGTATGTAGTAGAAGTGACATGGGATTTATTAGAGGAGGAGCTTAGGCAATTGCAATCACGTTTTGATAAGGATTATTTTTTGGTGGTGGGGGACTTTAATGCTTATACGGGAATATGTAAGGAGATTAATCAAGTTTCATTTGTTTGATACGCCGGACCTGATACCTGATATTTATAAGACATCTAGAAAGAGCAAAGATATTGAAAGAAGGGTTAACTGTTGGGGGGTAAAAGGCTTCTGGAACTGTGTTCAGACAATGCATTAGTGATTGGAAATGGAAGATTTGGGAAGGATGGGAGGAGGGTGAGTTTACCCTTCTGTCGGGGACAAACCCTAGTGTAATTGATTATGTTTTGGTTGTTATTGAACTCGTGGCCCTGACAGTTGATGTTGAGGTTCTTAGTGTCGTAGGCTCTGACCACTTACCAGTTGAGATTAAGCTTTGCCTTGGAAGAGGAGTTCCAAGGAATAAAAAAGGTGATAGTCCTACTAGGAGGGTTACAAAGGATCTTGTTTTTCAGGGAAGTTTTTTTAAAGAGTGAATGGAGTAAAGAGAAGCTGGAGTTGATGAAAGAGGAGTTTTTGAGGCCTGAAATAATTGAGAATGATGAAACAAGAGACATAGATGAAATATTGGAAGATTTGCGTTTTGTGATTTATGAGTTGCTTCGTGTGTCAGAGAAACCAAATATAAAAAGGAAAAATAGCTTTTTTGATGATGGATGTAGTTCCTTTAAAAAGGAGTTGGAGGAGTTATTAGATTTGGTAAATGCTTGCTCTGTAGAGGAAGAAAGGCAAAGCTTGTTTTTTACGGTTTAAGGAAAGGAGAAGGGATATAATAGGCTAAAACGGAGGAAAAAACGAGAGAAAATTAGAGAGGAACAGAAAGAGACAGAGAAGGCTTATATGGTAGGGGATGCAAAGCATTTTGGTCAGGAATAAGGCAGGAGAATGGACAAGGAAAAGGCCAATTACTTATCCCTGAAGCTGATTATTGGCCTAGTTTTCTTGAGAGTATAGATGAAGATTCTAGTGGCCTTGATAGTGAAGAATCAGGGGTTGCTCCGCAGTTTCCGATGAAAGAAAAAGATTATGAGTTAGTGAAGGAGGTAACCTCAGATGAAGTTAGGAAAGTAGTTAAGAAGATGAAGGGAGGATCAGGACCAGGGATAGATGGTATACCAGCAGTTTTGTTAAAGAGGTTTCTTGATGTTTTTTTTTGCTAGTTTTAGTGAATATTTTTAATAGAATTATAAGTAGTGGTGTATGGCCTTCCCTATGGAAAGTATCGATTATGGTACCTCTATTTAAGAAAGGTAGTCCTAGTGATCATGATAGCTATAGGTGATAGCATTAGCGCCTGCACTTAGTAAAATTTTAGAAAAGATTTTGGACAATCGGTTGAATGAATGGTTGGAGGGTTATGGGGTAATTAAAGAGGAGCAGGGGGGTTTCAGGAAAGGGTATAGTACGTCGGATAGAGCATTTGTGTTAAGTGCACTGATAGAGAAGTATGGATCAGGTAGAAAAAAGCTGTATGTTGCGTTTCTAGACTTAAGAAAGGAATTCGACAATGTAGATAGAGCTCTCCTTGAAAAGTGTTTAAGAGATGTAGGTCTACCTTTAAGTTTTATTCGTTTATTTGTTGGTATGTATTCTGGGACTAAGTCTATGGTCAGGGTTGCAGGTTCAGGATTTTCCAGGTTATTTGACCTTAAGAAAGGAGTGAAGCAGGGCAGCGCCATGTCCCCGAGACTGTTCGGTTTGTTTTTGAATGATATGGTGGAGTTTCTGGAAAAAAAAATGGGCTCCAAAGCTGTGTCTTGGAAAATTAATTTTCGGTGTTATTATTTGCGATGACACTGCATTGGTGGCGAAGTCAGCAAGGGAGCTTCAGATGTTACTGGGATTAATTGAGGAATACTTACAAATGAAAAAGTTACAGCTGAACGTTATGAAAACTAAAGGGTTGTTTTCAGTAAAAGGAATGAAAAAAAATAGATAATATGTTTGTATTTGGAGGACAGCAATTAGAAGTAGTTGAAAAAATAAAGTATCTTGGTTATATCTTCCAAAGTAATGGTGGATAGAGTTCTCATATTAAAGAATTGTTAAATAGGGGATGAGCTGCAACATTTTCACTTTTCAGGAATAAAATTAGTGGAATAAAGAATTTGTCTTTGCATAAGAGGTTTTTTTTTTTTTTTCTAAGATTATGCCGATTCTCCATTACGGGGCAGATACCTGGGGACATGAGAACACTGCCCAGTTAGAAAGCGTTCAGCTAGGTTATTTTAAGAGATTGTACGGGTTGCATAGAATGACCCATACCCAGTTTCTTAAAGGAGACCTTGGACTGTGGTCTCTTAAAAGCTATAGGACAGTCCAAATGAAGTACAGTTACCCAGGCTAAGGGTTGTACAGTTACCCAGTGGTAGGTTACTGAAGGCTGCATATGATGAGTTACTTCAGCTAAATAGGAAAAGATCTGGGCCTTTTAAAGTTAAAGAGGTATTGGATAAGACAGGTTTTTTTTCGCATGGAATGATGGCCTTGGACCAACTAATCAACAATTACAGTTGGACAAGGAAATTAAGCGGGTGCTGGAGGACCAGAAAATACAGAAATGGGGTGAGGAGATTAAGAATCCGGAAACTTTAAGGTATTATAATGAGGTTAAGATAACTTATGGTCAAGAATTTTACTTTAAGTTAAATTTACCGTCTAGATACCTTACATATTATATGCAGCTACGATCTAATTGCCTTCCAATTTGTTCGAGATTGAAAGTTTTTGAGAGGAGGAAAAGGGTCCCGGACTGCAGGTTTGCTTGCCCTCTTTGCCGAGAAGAGGAGGAGAATTTGGAGCATTGTCTGAGTCGTTGTGTCGAGGTCTATGGGGGTAAGGGAAATTTTTTTTGGGAATGATGGGAGTGCTGCTTCCTGATGCCTTGAAAAGTACGTCGTCACAATTTATTTGTCTAGTGGGAAGATATCTTGATGAGTATTTTGCAAAAGAAGAGAGTAGTTTTTATTTTATTTTATTTTATTTTTTTTTTTTTTCTTTATTATTGTGACGAGTGCTGTAATTTGTTAATCTTGTATGTTATTTGTGTACATGGCCACATTTTGGCTTGAAATACACGTTGTCTATCTTATCTTATACTTTGAAATGCTTAGAATTGTACAAATACAAACAGAAATCAACGTAAAAGATTATTTCTTTCGAATATAAAAGCGAAAAACCGACATAAAAACTGAAAACAGGCCAAAATCATACTAAAATGTGGGGTGGGCTACTTCTCTCCTCAACTTTTACTCTTTACACTAAAGTTTGGCATTTTTTTTTTCAGGAATAATCCCGAAACAAGTTCTTTAGCTTTAAAAACAATCTGATAGTTTTTCATAATACCTCGAGAATGGAAGGGCTAATATAACCGAAATTGCTTTAACAGTAAAATTTTCAGTTCAAATCTTTTTAAAGACTATCGGCAAATATAAGTATGTAATCATCAACAGCCTATATTTTCCACTTTATATTTCTTTCAGTTGATTAATAATAAACTGTAGGGTAAAAATAAAGGACTGGAAAGGGGATTTACTGTCACCCTAAGAAATATTGATTTTTTTTTTGTTGATTTTACTCGCAAAAAGTACCACAAGCTGGTACACTTCACCATGCAAATAGGGACACTAATTCACGAATGTGTAGGGTGAGGGGGGGGGGAGGGCTAGGATTTCTTAATTTTTTTTAATGAAGCGTAAAAAGTGGTGTTTTTCAATATCAGGGGGGGGGGAGAGGTAATTTTTTTTTTCGTAATTTTTAACAAAAAATAAAAAAAATTATTTTGCATAACTTAGGGGGTGGGAATCCCACCATGGGAGCCATTGTATTCCCGCAATTTGAGCGCCTGAATGCAAACTAATATGTTGGCTGTTTACAACGCAAGGTTTAAAAAAGAATAATATTAGAAAATTAGAAAGATGAAAATCCAATAAAAGTTTAACTCAATTTTTTCTCTCAGGCTGATGGATTAACTCCTGGGAGTGTAAGAGTAAAACGGATTACAACAGATGCAGGAGGTGTATACAAATGCGAAGTTCTCTCTGAAACCTACACAATGGACATGGTGGAAAAGAATATGACTGTTGTTGGTAAGCCTGTTTAAAAAATTTAGATTATATTTTAATAGTTAACCTTAATATCACACACAAAGGAAGAGCATCAAACAGTTCGTGGTAACGAACTGTAAGCAAGGAGCTTCCCGGCTCAATAGTAACCGAAAATCTAAAAACGGAATGTTGATACCAGTAGATACATCAAAAGAATCGGATTTTAATGCTGATTTCAAATATACCCATCAAAAGTTACGCACCTGAGAAAATATGACTGATTTTCGAAAAAAGAGGTAAAGACCCCAAAAAAGTTATAGAACCTTCATGAAAATCACACCATCAGATTCAGCGTATTGGAGAACCCTACTGTAGAGGTTTCAAGCTCCTATCTGCAAAATTGTGGAATTTTGTATTTTTTGCCAGAAGAAAGATCACGGATGCGTGTTTATTTGTTTTTTTTTTCCCAGGGGTGATCGTATCGACCCAGTTGTCCTAGAATATCGTGGGAGGGCTCATTGGAACGAAAATTAAAAGTTCTAGTGCCCTTTTTAAGGGACCAAAAAATGGAGGACACATAGGCCCCCTCCCACGCTCATTTTTTTCCCCAAAGTCACCCGATCAAAATTTTGAGACATCCATTTTGTTCAGCATGGTCGAAAATATGATATATATATATCTTTTAGAATGACTTAATTCCCCAAAGTCCCTGGGGGAGTGCTGAAAGTTATGAACTTTACCCAATGTTAACATATAGTATTGGTTACTGGGAATTTTAAAGACGTTTTCAGGGGGATTTTTTCTGGTAGTGGGGGGGGGGGGGGTCGGGGGTTATGTGGGAGGATCTTTACATGGAGGAAATTTTCATGTGGGAAGGGACATTGTTATGAAGGGGGTCCCGGACTTCCCAGCTTTATTTAAAAAAAAGATCAGAAATAAATATAAAAAAACAAGTTTTTTCAACTGAAAGTAAGGAGCAACATAAAAAATTAAAACGAACAGAAAAATATTACGTATATGATTGGGTTAGCCCCCTAGTCAATACCTCGTTCTTTAAGCCAAAGATTTTTTAATACTTTCATAAGAGCTATTTATTCTAATTAACGGCCTTTGTGATTAAGGGGTCATTTTTAAAGAATTGGAACAAAATTTGAACTTTAGCGTAAAGAGCTAGGTATTCAATAGGGGGCGAAACCCCTAATATACGTATTAAAAATATATGAATATGGAAGTTCGTTACGTAAGTTAATTCGTAATTTACGTATATTTATTACTAATAAAAACGTTTGTAAATAAAATTAAACAACGTTCGAGAAAGCCGTTTAACCAAATAAAAGTAAAATTAATATGCAAATTTGGTGTTGATTATTCATGTACGGTGAGCCAAAATCAAAACCTGCATTGATTCAAAAAAAATTCAAAAATTATATAAAAAACAAATTTTTTTAGCTGAAAGCAAGGATCGACGTTAAAACTTAAAACGAAAAGAAATTATTCCGTATATGAAAGGGGCTTTCCCCTCCTCAACGCCTCGCTCTTTACGCTAAAGTTTGACTTTCCCACAACTCTATTTTTGTAAACAATAAAAAACTTTAGCATAAAGAGCGAGGAGGTGACGAGGGGAAAGCCACTTCCATATACGAAATAATTTTTGTTCGTTTTAAGTTTTAACGTTGCTCCTTACTTTCAGTTGAATTTTTTTTTTTATTAATACCTATAAGAAAATATATGACTAAATAATTTCAATCTCTTTACTGGTTTAGAATTTCGTTGGAAAGAGCAAATCAGGTGTCGCGTTCATTTTATCGGACCGAAATTCTACCTCGTGAAAACGGGTTAAAACAACAAAAGGTAAAGAAGACAGGGTTATTTGGTATCTATTTTTGGTATGGACATAAAGAATGATGTGAAAATAATCCTATTATTAGAGACAACGCTCTAGCGTTGCCTATGGTAAAGATTCATAAGGGTTCAATGTATTTTTGTTATTTAATTCCCAGCTACACTTTATATGGAAGAGGTAGTCAAATAAACTTTGGAAGAGGCTCATTTGATCGGAAATCGAAATTTCTAGATCCCCTTTTAACAGTCAAAAGTGCTCGGAGGGCAACCAACCCCTCCCTCGGTTTTAAGCCCAAAGATATCAGACCAAAATTTCAAGATAGCCATTATGTTTAAAATAGCCCCAGGGTTAAATAATTATATTTTGGGATTGAACTTAACTCCTCCCACTATCCCTAGGGCAAGGGCTGTTAGTTATGCATATTGCCCTTTTTTTATTTAAGGGTTTTCATTGGGGAATGGAGGGTAGTTTTGATCTTGGGTCCCCAAAAAGGCTTTGGGTACTAAGGTGAAACTTTCAGGAAATGTTGAGACGGGTGTCGAACAAAATCAAATACACTTTATGCGAGCTGGCTGTCAAGAGGGAGTATAAGCATTATCTAAGGATTGGCTGAGAGTGTTAAGTTGAGACTTTCAGGGCATGTTTAGGAAAGCTGAAAAGTGATCAGTAGGCAACCAGCCCCCTTGCCTTTTTCAGATACCACCTCTCCTCAACTCTTATAAAACAGCTATTTTGTTCAAAATGCTCAAGAGGTCTAATAGCTATGCCTCCAGTGATACAATTCCCCACACAGCCTCCAGGGCCAGGATTGTAAATTGGGCAATTCTCCCCCTTATTTTCATTTTTTTTATTCTGGGTGTGTCAAAAAGACTAAGGGTATTAAGGTGAAGCTTTGAAGAATGTTGAGGGATATGTTGAACTAAATCGAAAGACCCTATGTGCATATAGTATTTCAGAAAAAATGTGCCTGCAATATCCAAAGTACGGCTAAGGGTATTAATTAAAAATTTTCACAGCATAATGAGGAGGATGTTAAAAAGAAGTCGGAGCGTAATCAGCCCCTACAATATAATTTTTATCTGCCCCCCCCCAAGATATTCAATCAAAATTTTGAAATAAACATCATGTTAAAAATTGTCCAAAGGTTAAATATGTTCCCGCGGATGATACAATTCACCACAACCCCGGGGCAAGAACCTTAATTTACGCTAATTACCCATTCCTTATACATAAGGTTTGTTATTGAAAAAAGAGCGGTTTGATATATTTGATCCTGGGTCTCCAAAAAGGCTTAGCGTGTTAAAGTAAAGCTTTCAGGAAATTCTGTGGGGGGGTGTTGAACAAAATCAAAACTCAGTTTCAGGATGGTTGTAAAAAAGGGAATATCAGCGAATAACGACTGAGGGCATTTAGTTGAAAGTCTCAGGGTATGTTGAGGGGGACGTAGAAGAGTAATCGGAGAACAACCAGCCCCTTGCCCTTTTTAGATGCCTCTACCCAAAATGCTAATAGAAATTTTGAAAAACATTTGTTGAAAATAATCTAAAGATCTAACTATTATGCCTCTAAGGATACCACATCCTCCACAACATGGGATTTGTAAAAAAAACAAAGAAATAAATATATAGAAGACAAACGGGCTTATACCCAGTAAATGAAGATGAAGAGAAACAACCAAAATAAAACGAATGTTTCAACCGTATACAACAAGGCGTCTTCAGCGTAGAAAAAACCCAAAAAACTAGAAACTAAAAAAAAAAAATATAACTAAAATAAATAAGTTCTTAGAATGACTTGGATGAAAGTTAATGGGTATTTATTGACAGTTGTGGTTATGCAAATATGGGAGTTAAACGGGCCGAAGTGATATTTGGTCAGATTCGGGTAGATTTTAGTTTGAATCAGTTCTAGGTAAATGGTGGTGAAAGACGCTTTACAAATTTTTGTGGGTATTTTTATATTTTTGGTTATTTGAGTTTCCGTAGATGTTGAACAGGTGACATTACATAAGGGAATGTCAAATGAGTCTATGGCAGGCGCGCTCATTTGCCTTGGTAAGGAAATTTAAGCGCCGAAATCCGTATTGGCAAGTGAGTTTTCCTCTGAGGAGCCCTGATATGAGGTTTTTATTTAGGGAATATTAAAATTTTTGTAAAATTAAGGGGCTTTTGCTTGGTTTTGGGATAATGACTTATATTTATCAATATAGTTGAACATGGTTTTGGCTGTTGGATCGGCTTTACTGTTTTGTCCTAGGTGACGGGATGGATGAGTAAGGTCCAGGCCTTGTTCAATTGCTCATTCATCTTAGTTACTAAATTAGGAAGAGAGTTTTTTTTACCAATTAATTACTTGTAACACGCTATACATATAAAACTAAAATAGACTAACATAAAATACATAAGTAGAATCCCCTTATTGACTCCCACGAAAACACATGCGCTGCCATCTACAATTTAGTCTAATGCTGACAGTACATAATTTATGCATGCTTTTATGGTTTTTGTCACTGAGAATAAAAAAACAGGATTTTTCTCACTTTGATGTATTTTCATGGTCTATTAATGTCTAATGGGGTCAAGGTCAATTGATTTGTTGGTGTTCGTCCAGGAGAATTGTCTCCGGGCGAAGTTTGCACATGCGCATTGACGGTGGGGAGAATGTTTTGATTTGCATAATCGAGGGGAGTGAATTTCTGAGAAATAGATTTGCATAAACGGTGGGGAGAATCTATTGATTCATGAAAGGGAAATTAGAAATGACATCACTTGTTTCCTAGGAACTATACGGGAACTCTAAAGAGATAAATTAATATTCTATTTTTGAATACGGCTTCTCTGATCTTTAGACTTAGCGATAAATTGATATTCTATCGAAGCCGTCATAGTGTAGCTAGGAACATCTATGAGATGAAGAGATTAACGCGGGAAAGGGTTCCTAGGAATTTCAAATGTGACAGCGCCAGGGATGCCAAAACAAAAGGAACACGCAGAAATTACGTTTAGGGATTATTTGGGTGAAACCATTTGAGACATTTTAGAAGATGATTTAAGCGAAACCGTTTGAGGTATTTTAGAAGATGATTTTAGAAGATGATTAGAAGATGATTTGAGGGTGAAACTCCGTGGTCGTTATAATACACAAGTTCCATTTGAACAGTCTTGTGAGGTCCTCTACCCCAACAACCCCCTACCCCAGGCCCAAAGGAATTCGACCCCCGTACCCCAACCCCGAAGGAAACCCCCCGGCCCCCAAAGGCCCCCAAAGGCCCCCCGGGTCCCCTCAATGCCCCCCGAGCCCACAAAGGGCCCCGAGCCCCCAAAGGCCCCCCGCAGAGCCCCAAAAGGCCACGGGCCCCCAAATGCCACCGGCGCCCCCCAAGTGCCCCCGAGCCACCAAAGGGCCCCGGGCCCCCAAAATGCCCCCTGGCCCCCAAGTGCCCCCGGGCCCCCATATTTCTTAATACTTTTGATTCTATTTGTTTGCATGTCCGGCTTGATGTTTGCAACTTCATGAATTTGTCTTGGTTGGTTTGAATGTCTAAAGTGTCTGTCATTTTCGGTTTGTGTGTCTGATTCTATTTGTTTACACGTCTGGGTTGATGTTTGCAAGTCCAAGAATTTGTCTTTGTTGGTTTGAATGCCTAAAGTGTCTGTTTTCTCTGTTTGGGTGTTTGATTCTATTTGTTTGCATGTCTGGGTTGGTGTTTGCAAGTCCAAGAATTTGTCTTTGTTGGTTTGAATGTCTAAAGTGTCTGTCTTTCTCTGTTTGGGTGTCTGATTCTATTTGTTTGCATGTCTGGGTTGATGTTTGCAAGTCCAAGAATTTTTCTTTGTTGGTTTGAATTTCTAAAGGGTCTGACTTTCTCTGTTTGTTTGTCTGATTCTATTTGTTGGCATGTCTGGGTTGGTGTTTGCAACTCCAAGAATTTGTCTTCGTTGGTTTGAATGTCTAAAGTGTCTGTCTATCTCTGTTGTGTGTCTGATTCTATTTGTTTGCATGTCTGGCTTAGTGTTTGCATGTCCAAGAATTTTTCTTTGTTGGTTTGTATGCCTAAAGTGTCTGTCCTTCTCTGTTTTTGTGTCAGATTCTATTTGTTTGCATGTCTGGGATGGTGTCTGCAAGTCCAACAATTTGTCTTGTTGGTTTGAATGTCTAAAGTGTATGTCTTTCTCTGTTTGTGTGTCTGATTCAATTTGTTTACATGTCTGGGTTGGTGTTTGCAGGTCCAAAAATTTGTCTTTGTTGGTTTGAATGTCTAAAGTGTCTGATATTCTCTCTTTGTGTGTCTGATTCAATTTGTTTGCATGTCTGGGTTGGTGTTTGCAAGTCCAAGTATTTGTCATTGTTGGTTTGAATGTCTAAAGTGTCTGTCTTTCTCTGTTTGTGTGTCTGATTCAATTTGTTTGCATGTCTGGGTTGGTGTTTGCAAGTCCAACTATTTGTCTTTGTTGGTTTGAATGTCTAAAGTGTCTGTCTTTCTCGGTTTGTGTGTCTGATTCTATTTGTTTGCATGTCTGGGTTGGTGTTTGCAAGTCAAGAATTTGTCTTTGTTGGTTTGAATGCCTATAGTGTCTGTCTTTCTCTGTTTGTGTGTCTGATTCTATTTGTTTGCATGTCTGGGTTAGTGTTTGCAAGTCCAAGAATTTGCCTTTGTTGGTTTTGAATGTCTAAAGTGTCTGTCTTTCTCTGTTTGGGTGTTTGATTCTATTTGGTTGCATGTCTGGGTTGGTGTTTGCAAGCCCAAGAATTTGTCTTTGTTGGTTTGAATGCATAAAGTGTCTGTCTTTCTCTGTTTGTGTGTCTGATTCTATTTGTTTGCATGTCTGGGTTGATGTTTGCAAGTCCAAGTATTTGTCTTTATTGGTTTGAATGTCCAAAGTGTCTGTCTTTCTCTGTTTGTTTGTCTGATTCTATTTGTTTGCATGTCTGGGTTGGTGTTTGCAAGTCCAAGAATTTGTCTTTGTTGGTTTGAATGTCTAAAGTGTCTGTCTTTTCTGTTGTGTGTGTCTGATTCTATTTGTTTGCGTGTCTGGGTTGGTGTTTGCAAGTCCAACTATTTGTCTTTGATGGTTTGAATGTCTAAAGTGTCTGTCTTTCTCTGTTTGTGTGTCTGATTCTATTTGTTTGCATTTCTGGTTGGTGTTTGCATGTCCAAGTATTTGTCTTTGTTGATTTGAATGTTTAAAGTGTCTGTCATTCTCTGTTTGTGTGTCTGATTCTATTTGTTTGCATGTCTGGGTTGGTGTTTGCAAGTCCAAGAATTTGTCATTGATGGTTTGAATGTCTAAAGTGTCTGTCTTTTTATGTTTATGTGTCTGATTCTATTTGTTTGCATGTCTGGGTTGGTTTTTGCAAGTCCAAGTATTTGTCTTTGTTGGTTTGAATGTCTAAAGTGTCTGTCTTTCTCTGTTTATGTGTCTGATTCTATTGGTTGCATGTCTGGGGTTGGTGTTTGCAAGTCCAAGAATTTGTCATTGATGGTTTGAATGTCTAAAGTGTCTGTCTTTTCTATGTTTGTGTGTCTGTTGGTTGGAATTTCTAAAGTGTCTGTCTTTGTTTGTGTGTCTGATTCTATTTGTTTGCATGTCTGGGTTGGTGTTTGCAAGTCCAACTATTTGTCTTTGTTGGTTTGAATGTCTAAAGTGTCTGTCTTTCTCTGTTTGTGTGTCTGATTCTATTTGTTTGCATGTCTGGGTTGGTGTTTGCAAGTCCAAGAATTTGTCATTGATGGTTTGAATGTCTAAAGTGTCTGTCTTTCTATGTTTGTGTGTCTGATTCTATTTGTTTGCATGTCGGGGTTGGTGATTGCAAATCTAAGTATTTGTCTTTGATGGTTTGAATGTCTAAAGTGTCTGTCCTTCTCTGTTTGTGTGTCTGATTCTATTTTTTTCACATGTCTGGGTTAGTGTTTGCAAGTCCAAGAATTTGTCTTCTTTGTTGGTTTGAATGTCTAAAGTGTCTGTCATTCTCTGTTTGGGTGTTTGATTCTATTTGTTTTCATGTCTGGGTTGATGTTTGCAAGTCCAAGAATTTGTCTTTGATGGTTTGAATGTCTAAAGTGTCTGTATTTCCTGTTTGTGTGTTTGATTCTATTTGTTTGCATGTCTGGGTTGGTGTTTGCAAGCCCAAGAATTTGTCTTTGTTGGTTTGAATGTCTAAAGTGTCTGTCTTTCTCTGTTTGTGTGTCTGATTCTATTTGTTTGCATGTCCGGGTTGGTGTTTGCAAGTCCAAGTATTTGTCTTTGTTGGTTTGAATGTCTAAAGTGTCTATCCTTCTCTGTTTGTGTGCCTGATTCTATTTGTTTGCATGTCTGGGCTGGTGTTTGCAAGCCAAGAATTTGTCTTTGTTGTTTGAATGTCTAAAGTGTCTGTCTTTCTCTGTTTGTGTGTCTGATTCTATTTGTTTGCGTGTCTGGGTTGGTGTTTGCAAGTCCAACTATTTGTCTTTGATGGTTTGAATGTCTAAAGTGTCTGTCTTTCTCTGTTTGTGTGTCTGATTCTATTTGTTTGCATTTCTGGGTTGGTGTTTGCATGTCAAGTATTTGTCTTTGTTGATTTGAATGTTTAAAGTGTCTGTCGTTCTCTGTTTGTGTGTCTGATTCTATTTGTTTGCATGTCTGGGTTGGTGTTTGCAAGTCCAAGAATTTGTCATTGATGGTTTGAATGTCTAAAGTGTCTGTCTTTTTATGTTTATGTGTCTGATTCTATTTGTTTGCATGTCTGGGTTGGTGTTTGCAAGTCCAAGTATTTGTCTTTGTTGGTTTGAATGTCTAAAGTGTCTGTCTTTCTCTGTTTATGTGTCTGATTCTATTGGTTGCATGTCTGGGTTGGTGTTTGCAAGTCCAAGAATTTGTCATTGATGGTTTGAATGTCTAAAGTGTCTGTCTTTCTATGTTTGTGTGTCTGTTGGTTGGAATTTCTAAAGTGTCTGTCTTTGTTTGTGTTTGTGTCTGATTCTATTTGTTTGCATGTCTGGGTTGGTGTTTGCAAGTCCAACTATTTGTCTTTGTTGGTTTGAATGTCTAAAGTGTCTGTCTTTCTCTGTTTGTGTGTCTGATTCTATTTGTTTGCATGTCTGGGTTGGTGTTTGCAAGTCCAAGAATTTGTCATTGATGGTTTGAATGTCTAAAGTGTCTGTCTTTCTATGTTTGTGTGTCTGATTCTATTTGTTTGCATGTCGGGGTTGGTGATTGCAAATCTAAGTATTTGTCTTTGATGGTTTGAATGTCTAAAGTGTCTGTCCTTCTCTGTTTGTGTGTCTGATTCTATTTTTTTCACATGTCTGGGTTAGTGTTTGCAAGTCCAAGAATTTGTCTTTGTTGGTTTGAATGTCTAAAGTGTCTGTCATTCTCTGTTTGGGTGTTTGATTCTATTTGTTTTCATGTCTGGGTTGATGTTTGCAAGTCCAAGAATTTGTCTTTGATGGTTTGAATGTCTAAAGTGTCTGTCTTTCCTGTTTGTGTGTTTGATTCTATTTGTTTGCATGTCTGGGTTGGTGTTTGCAAGCCCAAGAATTTGTCTTTGTTGGTTTGAATGTCTAAAGTGTCTGTCTTTCTCTGTTTGTGTGTCTGATTCTATTTGTTTGCATGTCTGGGTTGGTGTTTGCAAGTCCAAGTATTTGTCTTTGTTGGTTTGAATGTCTAAAGTGTCTGTCCTTCTCTGTTTGTGTGTCTGATTCTATTTGTTTGCATGTCTGGGCTGGTGTTTGCAAGTCCAAGAATTTGTCTTTGTTGGTTTGAATGTCTAAATTTGTCTGTCGTTTTTCTCTGTTTGTGTGTCTGATTCTATTTGTTTGCATGTCTGGGTTGGTGTTTGCAAGTCCAAATTTGTCTTTGATGGTTTGAACTTGTCTCTTTCTTGTTTGTGGTTTGAATGTCTGGGTTGGTGTTTAAAGAATTTGTCATTGTTGGTTGAATGTCTTTCTCTGTTTGTGTGTCTGATTCTATTTGTTTGCATGTCTGGGTTGGTGTTTGCAAGTCCAACTATTTGTCTTTGTTGGTTTGAATGTCTAAAGTGTCTGTCTTTCTCTGTTTATGTGTCTGATTCTATTGTTTTTGGGTTGGTGCATGTCTGGTTTGGTTGTCTGTTTGTGTTTTGCTGGGTTGGGTTTGCAAGGCCAAGAAGTCTAAAGTATTTGTCATTTGGGTTGGTGTTTGCAAGTCCAACTATTTGTCTTTGTTGGTTTGAATGTCTAAAGTGTCTGTCTTTCTCTGTTTGTGTGTCTGATTCTATTTGTTTGCATGTCTGGGTGGTGTTTGCAAGTCCAAGAATTTGTCTTTGTTGGTTTGAATGTCTAAAGTGTCTGTCTTTCTCTGTTTGTGTGTCTGATTCTATTTGTTTGCATGTCTGGGTTGGTGTTTGCAAGTCCAAGTATTTGTCTTTGATGGTTTGAATGTCTAAAGTGTCTGTCTTTCTCTGTTTGTGTGTCTGATTCTATTTGTTTGCATGTCTGGGTTGGTGTTTGCAAGTCCAAGAATTTGTCTTTGTTGGTTTGAATGTCTAAAGTGTCTGTCATTCTCTGTTTGGGTGTTTGATTCTATTTGTTTTCATGTCTGGTTGTTGATGTTTGCAAGTCCAAGAATTTGTCTTTGATGGTTTGAATGTCTAAAGTGTCTGTCTTTCCTGTTTGTGTGTTTGATTCTATTTGATTCTTTTTGCATGTCTGGGTTGGTGTTTGCAAGCCCAAGAATTTGTCTTTGTTGGTTTGAATGTCTAAAGTGTCTGTCTTTCTCTGTTTGTGTGTCTGATTCTATTTGTTTGCATGTCTGGGTTGGTGTTTGCGGGAATTTGTCTTTGTGGTTTGAATGTCAAGTCCAAGTATTTGTCTTTGAATTTGGTTTGAATGTCTAAAGTGTCTGTCCTTCTCTGTTTGTGTGTTTGATTCTATTTGTTTGTCATGTTTCTGGGCTTTGGTGTTTGCAAGTCCAAAGAATTCTATTTTGTCTTTGTTGGTGTTTTGTCCAAATGTCTTTGTTGGTTTTGAATGTCTAAAGTGTCTGTCTTTCTCTGTTTGTGTGTCTGATTCTATTGGTTTGCGTGTCTGGGTTGGTGTTTGCAAGTCCAACTATTTGTCTTTGATGGTTTGAATGTCTAAAGTGTCTGTCTTTCTCTGTTTGTGTGTCTGATTCTATTTGTTTGCATTTCTGGGTTGGTGTTTGCATGTCCAAGTATTTGTCTTTGTTGATTTGAATGTTTAAAGTGTCTGTCATTCTCTGTTTGTGTGTCTGATTCTATTTGTTTTGCATGTCTGGGTTGGTGTTTGCAAGTCCAAGAATTTGTCATTGATGGAATTTGTCTTTGATGGTTTTTGAATGTCTAAAGTGTCTGTCTATTTTTTTATGTTTATGTGTCTGATTCTATTTGTTTGCATGTCTGGGTTGGTGTTTGCAAGTCCAAGTATTTGTCTTTGTTGGTTTGAATGTCTAAAGTGTCTGTCTTTCTCTGTTTTGTGTCTGATTCTGGTTTGAATGGTTGCATGTCTGGGTTGGTGTTTGCAAGTCCAAGAATTTGTCATTGATGGTTTGAATGTCTAAAGTGTGTCTGTCTTTCTATGTTTGTGTGTCTGTTGGTTGGAATTTCTAAAGTGTCTGTCTTTGTTTGTGTGTCTGATTCTATTTGTTTGCATGTCTGGGTTGGTGTTTGCAAGTCACTCAACTATTTGTCTTTGTTGGTTTGAATGTCTAAAGTGTCTGTCTTTCTCTGTTTGTGTGTCTGATTCTATTTGTTTGCATGTCTGGGTTGGTGTTTGCAAGTCCAAGAATTTGTCATTGATGGTTTGAATGTCTAAAGTGTCTGTCTTTCTATGTTTGTGTGTCTGATTCTATTTGTTTGCATGTCGGGGTTGGTGATTGCAAATCTAAGTATTTGTCTTTGATGGTTTGAATGTCTAAAGTGTCTGTCCTTCTCTGTTTGTGTGTCTGATTCTATTTTTTCACATGTCTGGGTTAGTGTTTGCAAGTCCAAGAATTTGTCTTTGTTGGTTTGAATGTCTAAAGTGTCTGTCATTCTCTGTTTGGGTGTGTTTGATTCTATTTGTTTTCATGTCTGGGTTGATGTTTGCAAGTCCAAGAATTTGTCTTTGATGGTTTGAATGTCTAAAGTGTCTGTCTTTCCTGTTTGTGTGTTTGATTCTATTTGTTTGCATGTCGGGTTGGTGTTTGCAAGCCCAAGAATTTGTCTTTGTTGGTTTGAATGTCTAAAGTGTCTGTCTTTCTCTGTGTGTGTGTCTGATTCTATTTGTTTGCATGTCCGGGTTGGTGTTTGCAAGTCCAAGTATTTGTCTTTGTTGGTTTGAATGTCTAAAGTGTCTATCCTTCTCTTTTTGTGTGCCTGATTCTATTTGTTTGCATGTCTGGGCTGGTGTTTGCAAGCCCAAGAATTTGTCTTTGTTGGTTTGAATGTCTAAATTGTCTGTCTTTCTCTGTTTGTGTGTCTGATTCTATTTGATGGTTTGAATGTTTGCATGTCTGGGTTGGTGTTTGCAATTCGAAGAACTTGTCTTTGTTGGTTTGAATGCCTAAAGTGTCTATCTTTCTCTGTTTGTGTGTCTGATTCCATTTGTTTGCATGTCTGGGTTGGTGTTTGCAAGTCCAACTATTTGTCTTTGTTGGTTTGAATATCTATATTGTCTGCCTTTCTCTGTTTATGTGTCTCATCTCTATTTGGTTGCATGTCTGGGTTGGTGTTTGCAAGTCCAAGTATTTGTCTTTGTTGGTTTGAATGTCTGAAGTGTCTGTCCTTCTCTGTTTGTGTGTCTGATTCTATTTGTTTGCATGTCTGGGCTGGTGTTTGCAAGTCCAAGTATTTGTCTTTTGTTGGTTTGAATGTCTTAAGTGTCTGTCTTTCTCTGTTTGTGTGTCTGATTCTATTTGTTTGCATGTCTGGGTTGGTGTTTACAAACTCCAAGTATTTGTCTTTGTTGGTTTGAATGTCTAAAGTGTCTCTCTTTCTCTGTTTGTGTGTCTAATTCTATTTGTTTGCATGTCTGGGTTGGTGTTTGCAATTCCAAGAATTTGTCTTTGTTGGTTTGAATGTCTAAAGTGTCTGTCTTTCTCTGTTTGTGTGTCTGATTCTATTTGTTTACATGTCAGGGTTGGTGTTTGCAAGTCCAAGTATTTGTCTTTTTTGGTTAGAATGTCTAAAGTGTCGGTCTTTCTCTGTTTGTGTGTCTGATTCTATTTGTTTGCATTTCTGAGTTGGTGTTTGCAAGTCCAAGAATTTGGCTGAGAACCCTACTCAGATGAATTTTTGCTCGTTTTGAGTTTGACATATTTTAATTTCTGTTTGTTTTGGGTTTCATTTATTTATTGATACTGATTTGTGGTGGTTGTATGCTTGGTAGATTATTTGATTCTATTTCGTTCAGTAAACTGACCATACACATTTTTTTTCAGTAAATTCATTTGAATTTTTCAGTAAAATACAAATTATATTCTAGCTTTTAGAACGCACGGGCTTTACAACCCTACTCATATTAATTTCTGCTCGTTTTGAGTTTGACTTATTTTAATTTCTGTTTGTTTTGGGTATTATTTATTTATCGATACTGATTCGTGGTAGTTGTATGCTTGGTACATAATTTGATTCTATTTTTGTTCATTTTGGTTTAATAGAGTTCTTTACTTTTTTTTTGAAAAACTTATTTGTGGAAAAAGTTTTTTTGATTAATTTCTGTTCGTTTTATATTGACATAGTCTTTTTCAGGGAGGAAGACAAAGCCTCTTCTGAACTTAAGCAACCATCCCTTCAATAAAAACCTTAAATACCCTCTGGGCATAACTAAAATCCTTGCCCCTTATCTCTGGGGTTTGTTTCAACCCCAAAAGCCAGGTTATATGATATTTAGACTGTTTTGAATAGAATGGCTATGTTAAAATTTCTGTTAGATGCATTTTCTATAGATGTGACGATATTTATTCCTTAAAATCTTAACTAATTTTCGATTTCTTAAAGTTAAAAAAGTGAAAACATTTAAAAGAATTTTGATCAATAAAGTAATTATTATATTTTGGCTTTTAGAAAGCATAGGGTTTAACTCCTGTTTGCATTCTGTTATGTATTAACTTTCGGTCGAAGACTCAAAAGACATTCTAATCCTTTCATCCTAGGACATGCTGATATCTGATATCTAAAATCAGCTGATATCTAAATAAGCCATGAATTTTTAATTAGTAAAACAAAAGTAAGTTTTACAATCATAATTAACATATTTATTTATGATTTTTTCTAGTACGGCCATATTTAATGTCATGTTTATCTAATTTATGTTCGTTTTTTATTCATTCTGGTGAAAAAGAGAAAAAAATAATAATAAATAAAATTTAAATGAAATAAATTGAGAATTAAATTACATTAATTAAAATCGATATTTGAATTGGCATAGAGTTTTAAATTGTTCCTTGATCCGAGTTTTTATGTCAACAACAAAAAGATCAGAAAAATGTTTGAAAGACAATTCTTTCACAACTAATGGAAAATTAATTTTATTCTGTTATAAAAATTGAATTATTGATCTATAATGAAATCTCTCTAGTCAACTTTTAGTTCACAGATAGCTAACATTGATATAATATAATGATAGGCCAAAATGTCATACTCAAATGTAAGTATATTTATGTTTACTATTTACTACGATGCATATATGAAATTACTGATGAATATTGCCACGCTTCTCTCTAATTTTCAGCTAAATAATAGAGGGGCGGATCCAGAGTTTTTTTAGGGGTGGGGAAAAAACATGTTGATCCTATAGAAAAAAGTTTAGGGGGGCGCAAAATAGGTTGATCCGACAAAATTGAGTTAGGAGCAAGTTTAATTAGCGCAAACTTCAGTTAATTAAGTAAATTACACTACTTCAGACTACGCTAGGGAGCGCGCGCCCCCCTCATCCTCCTCCCTGGATCGCCACTGAAATAGCCTTTCTCCAGACTATTATTTACTTAACTTCAATCCGGTCGGGTTGGCTGATTCGGGGGTTCTCCTCTAATGGTAGCATTTCAACATTTTTGGGATGGCTGCCTGTTTGTTGCAGTCCCTGTTGTTCATTGGTTGTGTTGGTCCCAGACGGCTTGATCGGCAGTGATTTGCTAAGAGTAGCAGAGAATGTCTACCTAATCTCAAAAATTTATTGAAAATTCTTATGACCCTTTGTCCGTCATTGCAGTTAAATAAATTGTTAGAAATATTAATTTGTATAAATATTAGCGGTATTTTTTTTTAAGCCGCATTGTAGTTAGATGAGTTCTTAAAAATATGAATTTGTATAATCCAATGTTAATCCAATTAGCAGTATGAATTTTAAGCCGAAACAATGAAAAACTATTTGGTTTAAAATAAAAAGCTTATATTTCATTTCAGAAAATAATTTATTATTACAGCATTACGCAATTTGCGAAGGATTCGTGTAATCATCTATTTTCCTGAATCATAGGCAGCGCAATGGCGCTGGTAAGTAAAGTCCTTTGAATTTCTAATCGAATGAACCCTTTTTCAAGTTTCTACGACAAAGATTTCAATACAAACCTTATATGCCCCAGGGCATAACTTATAACCCTTGCCCTGAAGACTGTGGGAGGAGTTTCCTGCTCAAAGGTACAATTTCCTGAACTTTAAACTGCGTGGAACAAAATGGCTATCTAAAAATTTTGATTGGATATGTTGGGGAAATGGTAGGTGTGGAAGGGGTGTTAGTTGCCTTCCAAACACTTTCTACTATTGAAAAGGGCCCTAGCCATTTCTATTTCCAATCGAATGAGCTCTTTTTGAAGTTTCTACGACGACGGATTCTATAACAACCTTATATGCCCCAAGGGCATAACTTACAACCCTTGTCCTGAGGGCTATGGGGGGAGTGTCCTCCTCAAAAATGTATTTTCTATCTGGAAATCAACTACGCTGAACAAAATGGCTATCTGAAAATTTTGATTGGATGTGTTTGTGGGAATGATGGGCGTGGGGCGGGGCTAGTTGCCCTCCAATCAATTTTGACTATTAAAAAGGGCACTAGCCCTTTGAATTTCCAATCGAATGAGCCATTTTTGAAGTTTCTATGACAACGCCTTATATAAAAACCTTATATGACCCCAAGGCATAAATTAAAACCCTTGCCCCAAGGGTTGTGGGGGAGTGTCCTCCTAAAAACATATTTTATATATGGAAATCAACATACGCTGAACAAAATGGCTATCTCAAAATTTTGATTAGATGTGTTTGGGGGAATGATGGCGTTGGGGGGGGGGGGGGGGGCTAGTTGCCGTCCAGTCACTTTCGATTATTAAAAAGGGCAATAGCCCTTTGAATTTCCAATCAAATGAGTCTTTTTTGAAGTTTCTACGACACTGCCTTCTATAAAAACCTTATATGCCCCAGGGCATAACTTAAAACCCTTACCCCGAGGATTGTGGGGAGTGTCCTCCTCAAAAAGATATTTTCTATCTTGAAAGCATATACGCTGAACAAAATGGATATCTCAAAATTTTTATTGGA
Source organism: Artemia sinica (assembly GCA_027921565.1). Taxonomy (NCBI): domain Eukaryota; kingdom Metazoa; phylum Arthropoda; class Branchiopoda; order Anostraca; family Artemiidae; genus Artemia; species Artemia sinica. Next base: position 849,241 of record JAPEVW010000055.1, read on the forward strand.
TATGTTTGGGGGAATGATGGGCGTGGGCGGGGGGGGGGCTAGTTGCCCGCCAATCACTTTCGACTATTAAAAAGGGCACTAGCCACTCTAATTTCCAATCGAATGAGCCCTTTTTGAAGTTTCTACGACAACTCCTTTGATACGAAGTACCTGGGTATTGAGAAGAAGAAGGAAAAAAAAAATAAAAATAAAAAATAATACATTGTGCCCACACGTTCTTTACTTAGGCAGCGCTATCGCGCTGCCTATGATTTGTCGATTTTTAACACGCACGATTTGTTATTAGGAAGGGAGGAATGTTTGATTTTGAGTGTGTTGGGAAAGGCTAAGATTACTGAAATGAAATTTCAGGAATACTGAGATGCATGTTGAACCGATTTAAAATATTTTATGTGCATCCAAATTATAAAAGAGGCGTGTGTCAGCAATATCTTAGGAATTGGTAATGGCATTAGCTAGAAACTTTATAAGACCACTACTGCTGCTACTACTACTGAGATATGAGATATAAATCTATGAAAAAAAAGAAACAAACACTATTCGTCTTTCACATGTCAAGAAAGGCGCTAAGCTTGGAAGGGAAAGCAAGGTTATCACTCTCAGCTTATTAAAACCACATTCATACCGAGCTACTCAGCACACAAGAAACTCAACTGATGAAGGAATAAAGAAAAAAATAGAAAGAGGAAAAGAAAAGAAGAAGATAGAAAAAAATTAACAGCCAAAAAAAAATCGAGGAAATACCTTTAGTAGAATGACAACCTGGAGTGGGCTTCACATAAAATCCATTCACGAGATAAAAGAAACTCCTTTGCCCGTGGCTTGAAAGCTGGAAGACTAGGTGCATTTTTCACACAATCGGGCAATATATTCCAAAAATGGGGACCATAATTGCGAATCACAAAAGATGCCCGAGTGGTACTTCTAGACTCATGAGTTGAGTTATCAGCTTTTCTTGTATTACGATCATGACGGTTTCTATTAAAAGTAAAAATATTTTCAAAAGCAGGGGTAAGCAGCTGATTGGAATATTTAGACGAGAAAATCGCGAATTGGTAATTTCGAGTTTGGGGTGCACCCATTAACTTATTCTTTTTAAAATGCTCATGAGCAGGAACCTCATCAGAATCATCAAATTCCGATCATAATTTTACAGCTCTATTCTGAAGTTTTTTTACTCTTTTCAAACATGTTAAAAATTGTTTCCCCATATAGAGCATCCGTAGCTATTTCATGGACAAAATATAAAAAAATAAATCATTTTTAGAATCTTTTTGGGACTAGATTATTAATTCTTCGAATCACCCCAAGGCTGGGGCCATAATACATTCTATGACACAGATAGGGATATTAACATAGGGAAAATAATATTGGATTTCAAATGCATGCCCTCCGTTTTTCTTTGGGATTTCAAACGCATGCTCTCTGACGTCATGGTACACACCTTTTTTCTGAGTATTCATTGTTTTCTAGGCAAGAGCATGTCTAGACACGTTCCCAGGTGTTTCAACTACTTGGAATGTGGTCCGTATAATAGAAAAGTAGTAATGGCCACAATACATTCTATGACTCAGATAGGGAAATTAACATAGGGAAAATAACATTGGATTTCAAATGCATGCCCTCCCTTTTTCTATGGGATTTCAAACGCATGCCCTCTGACGTCATGGTACACACCCATTTTCTGAGTATTGGTTGTTTCTAGGTAAGAGCAGGTCTAGACACGTTCCCAGGTGTTTCAACTACTTGGAATGTAGTCCGTATAATATAAAAGTGGTTATTTTAAGAAAAACCCCTTGCATCTGTTTCTAGGCGAAAATTCCCGCGTTGTTTCTGGAAAAAACCCTCTGACGTAACGACAGCCATATGGAAAATAGCATTGGCTTTGAAACGCATGGAGAGGGAAATTAACATAGGAAAAATAGTATTGGCTTTCAAACACACAGATAGGGAATTTAACATAGGGAAAATAGCATTGGATTTCAAACGCACGGATAGGAAAATAGCATTGGATTTCAAACGCACAGATAGGGGAAATTAACATTGGGTTTCAAACGTAGCCCTCTGATGTCATGTGACACACCCTTTTCCCCTGTTTCTAGGCAAAATCATGTCTAGACACGTTCCCAGGTGATTGAACTCCCATGTGTTGTTTCTAGACATAATCATGTCTAGACACACCCCCAGGTAGCTGAAATCCCCTGCATTCTTTCTAGACGAAAACATGTCTAGACACACCCCCAGGAGGCTGAAACTCCCCTGCCTCGTTACTAAGCAAAATTCCCAGGTTGCTGAAACCCCCTGCAATGCTTTTCTAAGCAAAACATACCTCGTCAATATATGCTATATATAGAGCGGGTAAAGATATTTCCCTATCAGTCTCTTTCAAAAAGTTGACAAGTACACAAGCATCTTAAACAATGGATAATACCTATGAAAAAGTAAGTCTCTTTTCTCACTCTATCCCCCCACCCAAAAAAATTCATTATATTCTGTTTTGTTGCAAAATATACTCTTTTTTCTACAGTGTAACCCCCCCCCCCCCCATTCACTAGCATTTAATTTTTTCGAAAAAAACTAATTATTTCTTTCGCTAATAACTTTCGTTTTTCTGGAATCTCCCACTTATGCCTTTAAAACTTTAGCATAGAATCCATCAAATATGTCAAATCTATCGCACGTGCTTTGCCTAAAATCGGTATCTGTTGTGAATTTAGGCAGAACCATCTCAAAGGGTGTCTGGTAAACAATGACGAGTTAATTAAGGTTTGACGGCTTTCGCATAATTCTAAGCTGAACTTTCTCTGGAAAATTAATGCCTAATACAGATATTTTAGGCCTGGAAATTGTGCGTAAGGATGGGACAGTAAAAATATTTATTTTCTAGACAAGAATCTAGTTTTTAACTGCTTATTGCATATAAATGGTAAAATCTCATATGCATGCCTACGCTGCAGACAAATTATTATCTAGCATTTTTTTACCCTTTAGTGTCCGGTTTATTTTCCATTTTTAAAATTCCAGCTTATAATGGAACGATTGCCTATTATTTCGAAGCATATTATCTACGCTTTCCTGGAAAATGTGACTTATTTAGAGGCAAAAAGGGTTATACTTTATAGGGCAAAAAAAAACTATGATTTCCAATTAACTTTTTATCAATTTTGCCTTCCTGAAATGACACGGGGCGGGATTTATGGAATATAAGCTCTAAACTACAGCTGTTTATTATTACTAGATGGTAAAAAATAGTATTTTCCGGGTTCATTTCTAGCAAGGAGTGTCTTCTAAAAATAAGGGTATTTCTACGTTTACTGGCTGGTTTTTCACGAATTTGAAAAAAGGGAGAGACTTATTTAAAGGTGGGAGGGGGAAATAATAACAAAACTATGGTTTCCAAGTTTTAACTTCCTGGAAAGGAAGGGGTGGGGTCAATTTAAATGCTGTTACTTTTCGAATTCATGGATTTTATCTGTTGTTTAGGTTTAAGAGGCCTTCATAAAAATCCTACTTTCACTAATTCTTTTCTTCCGTAATATTATTATCATGTGCTAAATTTTCCTTTTTTCCAGAATTTCCCTGCCCTCAATCCTGCCAACAAGCGAGCAAGAGTGGACGAGGCCACACCGGGGCAGCGGTCGGAGATGGGTGGCACTTCCACCTCCCCAAAACCCCGAAGGAAAAATGCTGCCCCATCTATGCTCCGCACGCAAGACGGTGAAGTCACCGAGCCTTCAAGACCCGAGGCATATGAGACAGTGAAACTGCTGAACTTTCTAAGCTGCCCATGCAATTTTCAATGCCTAAGCCATCCAGGGCCACACTCGGCCAGTGCTTTGTTCCCCATCATGCTGCTGGCTCATCAATGCAAGCTGCGATGCCTGAGCAATCTAGGCGTGTGGTAAACCAACCCCTCGCTCCCTGTCAGGCGTTGCATGGGCTTTCAAGAGCTGCGCAAGGTCCCAGCCATCTAGCTGTGCAGCCTTCACATGAGCCTGGTGTTGCCCTGTCGGAGCAATTTGAAGAAGTGAGTAAATTTTTTTTTCAACTTTTTAAGCCTTTCTTTTCGCCATTTTTCCTACCTTATATTTCCTGGCTAGTAAAAAAATTTTAGTGCCTCTTTAAGCCCTTGAAGGAGTTTTCATTCTTTTTTTCTATGTCTCATGACCACGCTATAGAAACATCTAACTATTTTTTTTCATTTTTTTAAGCCTTTCTTTTCGCCATTTTCAACCTTATATTTCATGGCTAGTAAACACATTTTAATGCCTCTTTAAGCCCGAAGGAGTTTTTATTCTTTTTTATCTTTAGTTTTCCCCTTATTTTAAAGACTCGGAAATAAGACTGTTTTTCAACTTTTTAGCCCTTTCTTTTCACTTTTTTTTCTAAAATATTAAGTTACAGATTACATCCCCACCCTGTCTAGTTTTAAAAGACACCGTCTCTCAGAAATTAGGTTGTTCTTAGCCATTTTTAAGCGTTGTAAGGAAACTTTTATATGTGTAGATTTTTGCTGGAATATTAGAGGTCTCTGAAATAAGATTCTTTTTCAGCTTTTAAGCGCATACTCTCTGGTTCTTAGGACTCATCTGTGTACCCCCCCCCCACCCCTGCTAGCTTCAGTCATACCTAAATTTATATAGTTTTTTTTTCTGTTGTTTTCGCTACTTTTGTCTTTATTTCAGGCTCCATAGTTCCTAGTTTTAAGGGAATTAGAAATAAGGCTTCAGCTTTTAAACAACTACTCGCAAGTTTTCGGAGGGACTTGGTTTTCCCCTCCCCTGTTAGATTTTTTTATTCATTTTACCTTTTCGATTAAGTATTAAAGACTGAAGTAGTGTTGCGGTCATGAGAGGGGGGAAGGTAGACCCTGGGGACATTCATTTTCTAGCTAAGAACATGACTCAAATAATTTAAAGAGCTCCTTCTAGTTCCATTCATTCCTATTTTTTTCAGGCCGATAACAATATCGATCAGATAGTAGCCAAATTCATTATAGCAGGACCTGCACCCCCAGATAAAGCATCTGATGATCTGTTAGCCTAAGCCGAAGAATTTCTGGCCAAATTGCCAGAACAAGTCCCCCTTCGGTAAGTTTCTCATGTATTTTTAAATTCAAAAGGGTATAGCAGTAGTGCGGGCAAACCTTTCAAAGCTTTATAATCCATACAAAAGTTACCCTATGGAAGGGGCATTACATTTATATCAGTAGTGAGGACATAGGACGCTCTTGCATTCCAATGAGCAGTGGATGTCTACAGTTCCAAGAGGGCATAGTACCCCATCATAATGCATTGAGTAGTATACCGTATATGACTTCCAAGAGGGCATGGTACCCCATCATAATGTAATGAGTAGTGGGGGTCTATGACTTCCAAAAGGGCATAGTACCCTCCCATAACCGTTCTCTCTTTTTCAGATGGCAATAGCTTCCAGTCAGCTAATATGATCTTATTTTTCTAGGTTCACACAACACCAAAACCAGGACCCTCTATTGGGATCTTGCCGCCGCAACCTATATTCCTTGATAATGTACAGGAAAAGGAACAGGAGGGGGTTTAAGTGCGGGGGCGAGTCAGGATATTATATTTCTTTTAGACAGTTTGTGAGGGATCTCTGCCTCAGCAATGACTTTATGGACAATTTATTAGAACAGTTACCAGCTAACGAGGTCGAGAGGGTGCTAGAAGCTCCCGCCCCTCGCAGTGATATGAAACAAAGTGGTGCTGGCTCGCCCCAGTGTTACCAGAGTTGTTTTCAGCAGATACCGTTTTGTGCAATATTCATGTAGAGAGGGCCGAGTTTTGTTACCCGTTTAATTCCCTGTCATTTGGTACTATTCAAACGGACCCCATAGAAACCGTACACCTTTACGTCAGCATCATTCGGGCACTTCTCGAAAAACATTTACGGGAGGCGGGGGATGGGACTCTTTAAAAGCATCCATCACGTTTTAAAATTATTCTTTTAATGCAAGTTTGGGTGTTTTGCGCGACCATCATATACAAACAAGAAAGCGGACGCTACACCCGGACCTGCATAATTTTGAGGTTGTGTTTTCGGATTGGGTGGGAGAAATTGTTAATAGGATGGACGCATACAATGAGAATGGGAGCAGGCTATCAGTATTATTTTTAGAAAAATTAAAATTAAATATCACTAAATTTAAATGGGAATTTGCATTAAGAGGTGGGAGGGGGACTTTAAAAAATATAATAGTAATTTAAAAGGTACTAAAGGTGTACAACACTTTCGTTTTGACATAGGCTTGGAGTGTTTGAAGTATTCCGTTCTTGTAGTGGGTCATAAGCCCATGAAGATGAATGGCATTAGCAAGACAATGTTAGAAGATTAGGCAGTAAATTGGAAAGAGGGTTCTGATTCTCCAAAAAAAGATTTTACTTGTTTAAGGGGACAATATCCAATAACACTTAAACGATTGATATTTTTGAAAAAGCTAATGAACATTTAAAAGTTGGGGTAACAGTTTTACAGTTTGATGAAGAATTTGAAGATGGGGAACTTAGTGATAAAAAAGGGCTAATTTATTCTGTAAGAGCATCGTCCATTGACTCAATGAAACACTGCGTATTGCTTCTGTATGAACCTGCCAAAGGTCCTGAATAAATTGGACATATCTTTCCTATTCTTAATGTTAGCAGGGTTTTAAGTGAGGGTAAATTGGGGCAGGGTAGCTGCTATTACTGCCCAATGTGTCTTTCGAGATACCGTTGCGAATTAAAATTAAACAATCACTTGAGACACTGCAAGCGTCATGGGTACCAGTCTGTGGAAAAGGCTTCAGGGGACAATGCCACCTTGAGGTTCAAAAGCTTTCAGAACACACCGTTGCAGAGCAACAAGGTGACATTAAACATTGAGGCTGCTCTCATGTTTGTGTCGGATCCGTCAAATTGGAATCATGTGAAAAAACATGAAGCTATGCGATCTCTTTTGCGCACGTGTGGAGATTATCAAGTAATACCATGCAGTTGGTAGATTTTTGTGAGACTTTGGGGGGAAAAGATTGGTGTTAGCACAGCTATTGTTGCTCTCATTAAAACAGCAAATAAGGCAATTTCACGGCTGCGTCATACACACTATCCAATAAATATGTCACCAGAAAACGAGATGGCAATTAAAAATAAAGACATTTGTTGGATTTGTAAGAAAAAAATTAATGAGGGGTGTGCGAAAACCCGCGATCACGATCATTTATACCAAGAAATTTCATCAATGGGGAGCAAATTTCGGGAAGTCGCTCATAAATCGTGTAATTTAAATGTTAGGCAACAAAACTTTTTACCGGTTTACATACACAATTCCAACTATGATTTGAAAATCATATTACCAGCGTTGGCACGATTGCACAAAAGGTAAATTTGTACAGAGCGCATGGGGTAGATTGTTTTTTTTTTCCTATAACATTATACCGAAATCATCTGAAAAGTTGCTTGCTTTAGAATTTTAATGGCAAACAACTGATAATGGTAAAGAGTACTTGAATAAAATCCATTTCCTAAATTCTTTTAGTTTCTTCCCTGTATCCCTAAGTCAACTCATTCAAGTACAAAATACGACGACTTTAATAGTTTTCCTCTCCTCAAACAGCACTTTGCAAATGAGGAACTGTATGATTTATTAACGCGTAAGGGCATATACTCGTACGTGTACTACAGCTCTGCCTCGAAGCTAAGTGAGGAAAAATTACCGCCCATCGCAGAGTTTTAAGATTCACTTCACGATCGTCAGTGCACCACTGTCGATTATGAATTTGCCAAGAGGGTTTGGGCAAAGGGATGGTGTAAAAATGGGTGGGATTACTGTAAAATGGACCTGGCAAGTGATGTATTGACGTTGTTGGATATTGTCTGTAAAAACACGGACAAAGTTAATGAGGGATTCGGCTTGGATTTGGGGTATTATTTTTCCACTCCTCATTTGGTGATGGATTTGATTTTTAAAATCAGTGGAGCAGAAATAGGTCTGGTTGCCGACGTGAATCAGCACCTGTTTGTAGAGAGATCAATGCGGGGAGGGTATGTTTTTCACAGGAATCGTATCCTTGAAACCGACTCGACTGGACAACGCACCGATGAAAAGTCGGATGCCGTTTTCTTGGATATGAATTCCTTTTATCCGTCGGCAATGTCTCACTTTTATTTGCGCTGTGGGAATTACCAATGGCTTGACAATCCTTCTGCTCCAGATTTCCCCAATGTTCACACTGTTGAGGAAAATGGACAACATGGATGGTTTTTTGAAAGTGATGACGAAATTACTCTGGAACTTCATGACTCGGTAAAAGACTGTGTTTTCCCGTGCATTAATAGACCGGTGCTTTGGGACTCGCTGAGTCCCTACTAGTCTCGCTGAGTCCCTATTAGTCTCGCTTAGTAGAGAATAAAGGCATGCATTGGACACCTTCAAAACAAAAACTTATTGCCGACCTGGAGCCAAAACGGAATATTGTTGTGCACCAAGTTCTTCTGCTGTGCAAGCTTGCCAACGGTTTCAATGTGACAAGGAATCATAGAGCCCTCCAATTTGACTAAAAAACCTTATATGAAGATACTTTTGTCAACAAACAGTCTCAAGCAAAAACAAAGTTCGAAAAGGAAATCTTTAAACTCATTTTAAATTCGGCCTTTGCTAAGATGTGTGAGAGTGTGCGAAACTGGGTCGTTGTGACGTCGTGACCAACCCAAAAGAATGTGCCCGAATCATTGCGGATCTGAACTTCATATCATTCACGATCATAGACTCGAATATGGTCCTTTTACGTAGAAAAAAAGAAATGTAATTTTAAATAAAAACATAGCCGCTGGCAGTGCCATTTTAGAAATTTCAAAAAAAACTCATGTTGGAGTTTTATTACAATGTATGTAATCGTCAGTGGCCGAGGGAGGGACAAGTTCAAGTTTTTTATGGGGATACCGATTCTTTATTGTTAAAGTTAAAAATAATAATTTATTGGAAGATTTGGAAAATGGAGAGTACATTAGCTCTCGGATGGACTACAAAAACTGGGATGAGTCCCGCTATCCGGAGCTGGTGTAACACCAGGCCCCAAATCAATTATTAAAATTAAAATCAGAAACGGGAAGTCATTTGGTATCGCATGGTGTATTTCTCGGTCCGAAGGTGTTCTACGTGGAAACGCACAATGAGACTACCAAAACAGTCTGTAAAGGGGTGCTTGCATACTATGTAAAAGAAAATTTTAATATGAGTTTTTATACGAACTCTATAGAACAAAATTTAGTTCCAAAGAGCGAGTGTCATGGCCGTTTGCTCTTTAAAATATATAAATATACAATTCAAGTCGAAAAAAATGCTATGTCTACCATATCGGACAAAGTCAATGTACTCGAGGGTGGTGTCAGAGTACTACCACATGGCCTTTATCTTACTTCAGATCGAGTTGAATGTGTAAATTATAGGAAGCAGCTCGGTCTGGAGAAAGCTCTATAGTTGTGGGAGGGGGAGGGGGGCCGTTGTTTCCGTCAACAGCTTAACACTGCCTTTTCTTATATCTAGTCATTTCTCCGTCACAAGCTCGGCACTGCCCTTTGTTTTTTTTTAATTTCATTGCGTAAAGCAGTAATTTTCAGGTGTTTTTTTGTGTTAAGTGCCTATTTTATCCTGTCACCGGGTTGGCCACAGTTGTCGTTGGTCGCCCGATCGTCGTGTTTTTTAAAATGATTATGTTGTATATATGTGAATTAAAGAAACCATGTGTTCTATTTCCTCTTGAATGTTTATTCAACAGATTCAGGTTAGGTTAGTTGCATTTTGGTACTGGAAGAGCATGTATCAATTTAAAACACCCTTCAGATCGTTTCTTTGCGGGCCGTCCATGTCCGGCAAAACGAAACTTTTAAACAAAAATCATTCAAAACCGTGATAAAATGTTTTTAGATTATCCGAAAAATATCTATTATTGCTATAATTTATGGCTAGAACCCTATGATAAAATAAAGAAGATTGACCCGAGCATAAAATTTGTACAAAGGACTTGACGTGTTTACTAGTATTGCACCAAACTCGTGGTTGATTATTGACGATTTAGCTGAATCTATTGAAGATTGGCCGCGGGAAATGTTACTATTGTTTACTGTCCGATCCCACCACGACAAAATTTCTGTAACTATTTTTCTCCGTAATCTCTTCCATCAGATTAAATGCATGACAACACCTGGTGAACCTAAATTTTTACTTTCCGCATACAATCAAGCAACTAATAAACCATAAATGGTATAAACCATAATTTTATGTAATTATAAAAATGGTTACATATTATTAGACCTGAATCAAAACACACCCGAAGTCTTGCGTGTAGTCACTGATATTTTTGATAATGAAATTACTGTATATCTACCAGTGAATAGTAAAAAAGGTCATTAGTTGCAATCATGACATTGAAGAAGCTACATGAACATAGACATTTATTTTCTGTGCTAGCCAGTTCCAAACCAAGACTTAGAAAAGCAATTCTCAAGCATGGTATTGACAAGGAATTTATTAGTCTCTTGTCGGAACTTTGTTAAAATTTAACAGCGGGTAATGTTCAGCTGTCAGATCATGTTAAGAAGCAGACAAGGCAACATCGATCACTTGTACGTGCTCTAGCTTGCAAAAAGAAAACAAATTGTAAAAGAAAAGGTCTTTTTCAAGTGGGTGGTTATTTATTTTCAGTGTTACTACCGATAATCGCCTGACTTTTAAATACTATTCTCTAGAAATGACTAAACCCTATAAATTGACGCCAATTGAGCTTGCTCTTTCACCCAAAGAGCACTTTGAAGATAATCTTGATAAATTTCTTAACAATGAAACAATTGCCGATGATGAAAAATTTATTTTGTTTCAAAATGCCCTTCGTCGTGTCAACAAACATAAACCTTATCATGAAAAACAACTTAAAGTCAATGTCATTGATCAACCTTCTGAAAACAGTAAAACACCGAAAAAAGAAGAGTTATTAACAAGTGTTGTAGACTTGCTGCCTCAATCCTATCGTGAACAAAGTAAAAGACTCTTGACGTATCTCACTGAAAATGAACAAATTGATAAGAAAAAGAACGAAATTATAATCCAGGGCAAGCCATACAATTTAATTGATTTATTATCGGATCTGATTGCAAATCGTAAAAGAGTCGAGTCCTATGACGAGCATTTATATGATTTTTTTTTAAGTTGTCAAGTTTTCCTAAAAGTCTTATCGGCAATAAGCGAATTCTAAAGAAAATAAGAGAACATACTCCATTAAAGGTAGAAGATGATTTTAAATTTTTCTTGGAAAGCATACCTACCGGTGATTTGGCACCGGTAATTAGACAAAAGCGAAGATGTATTGATTTACCTGGTAGTATACAAAACGGTTGCGTACGGTTACGATCAAAATGGATCTAATTTTGAAAGGTGTTTGTGAAAATAATGGAGAACCAGGAAGTTTAAGTTCTCCAACTACACTTGCACAGGTTACCGGAATTAAAAAGAATCTAGCAAAAGAGTATTTGCAAAAGGAATCCAGTTTTACTCTTCATCGAAATCATAGAACTAGGGGTGATCACTATCGAAAAACTAAAGCCTTTTACCCTCGACATATACTACAAGCAGATCTTTTGACTCTAGACACAATTCAAAGACGTCATAATAAACCGTACAAGTATATTTTACTTGCAATAAGTGTGTTTAGTTGGTATGCATATACAGTTCCATTACGTTCAAAGAGAGGTAATAAAGTTGGTAAAGCTCTTGAATCCATGTTTGAACACGATTTATATAAAAAAATTCAAACAGACCGTGGAAGTGATTCTGTTAATCCCCAAGCAAACAAAATTTTATTGAAATATAATACAATACTCTATCATAGTCATAGTCCTATAAAGGCCACATTGGTAGTAGAACGTTTCATGTGAGCTATTCGACTTTTGATTTCTAGATACTGTAAATTGAAAAATACAGGTGCATTCATTCATGATTTAGATAAAATTATGCAAATATACAACCAACATCCTCATCGATCCTTGTTCAATACTAGCCCTCGGGAAGTTCATTATAGTGGCAATACACATTTCCTTAAACAATATTCTAATGAAAAGGCAAGAAAGAAAAAATTCAACGTTGGTGATACTGTTTGAATCAATCGTACAAGAAGTATTTTTGAAAAGAGAAATTACTTGTAGTTTACTGAACCTTTGAAGTGTCAAAAATCCTAGATACTAAACCTATAACATATCGGCTTCGTGATATGAAAGATGAAGAGATTCTTGGTGGATTTTATGATTATGAATTACAAAAAAATAAAACCTTGGAATGTATCAAATTGAAAAGGTATTAAACACTCGTACACGCCAGGGCAAAAAACAGTTGCTTCTTCGCTGGCTAGGATACAACTTTGATTTTGATCCGTGGATACCTTGTGAAGACGTTCATAATGTCTGAAGGTTTTTATGTGACATTCATGTCCAATGTTTCTTATCCTCTATATGACGATTTGAATAAGACTAGCAATTTTTGGACAAAACTTTCCCCTGCCATTAAATTTGAGGAAAGGTATGAAGTGACTCTTGTAGATTGTATTCTTAAAAATACATAAGATATCCTAGAAAGGATCGTACATACGACATAAAAATACGACCTTTTGAATTCGGTGATGAGGTGCAATGGCAACTTTTGACTCTAATGATTACCCTATTGCTACCACACCCTACAGGGAATACAATAATATACATGAGCTGTGTCATATATTAACAAAAAAATTTCCGCTCGTAAAAATGGTGCCTTTCAATTCAATTGTTCTATGGAACAAAGGAGAATTTATATTACCAATCCATTTGAGAATGAAAGAATTTCCTCAATGAGAATTTAGGTGAGGTTCTCGGTTTCAACAATCGTATTACTAAGACAGAAAATTTCAGTGGCAATGACTATGTTATCTGTGCAAACTATGCAACCGCCTTCTCTTCGGACAGTTGTATATTTCTATATGCATCCTTTGTCGAGAAATCAAGAGTTGGTAATACAAATGTTCCCCTATTACGTATTCTTGAACGCAAAACCTCTAATAACCAAATTCATCACTACAATATAAAGCAGCTTCAATACGCTCCAGTGAACACTTCGTATTTTGAGCTCTGTCAGTTAACATTAAGAAGCGAATTGGGTGATCCTCTCGCAATAACAAAAGGTTTAGCCGTGATTACATGCAATTTTCAACCCATTCAGTGAAATGGCTAATAGAACTCAGTTTATATGTCCTGATATTGATTGCTATGTGGCTACTCTTGGACCACGCCAGTTGGGTCATGGAATGGACTATTATAGGGGTTGTTCATTAATGTCTGGGTACGATCTCGGCAGTTGGCTTGCTAAGCTTTTTTGCTCTGCGCTACCCTTAGATAGAAAATATGTTGCACCGGTTGCAGCGGATTTTGCGTCCTCTACATTACATGATTGGGGCCCTTGGAAAGATATTCAAGAAAGTTTTTCGCAGAAAGTGTTTCTCAGGTCGAGTGCACGATCCCTCGGTGAGTGATTAAAAATAGGGGGAAAGGTTTAAAAAGGAGGAGGAAGATCATATCACTCATCAGTCTCAAGTCAACCCTGAAGCGCAAAGCATCAAAGAAAGTAAGAAGATCCAAAAAGGATTTCTTTTTCTAAGATGGCATATCTACCCTATGAAGATTCTCGCCCTTCAGTCACCTCATCTCTAAATCTTTTCAATGTTGAAAATGTGGAGGTCAGTGTAAAACATAGATACAATGAACAATTTTACCCGCAACAACCGTTCTCCGAAAATATCCATTTTCAAATGTATTCTAATGAAGACTACTGTATCGTTTTTAATTCGACATTTATAGATTTAAGTTTCACTGTTAACAAAAATCAAGCAATGAAAAACCAAGTGCCGCAAAGGGGTTATCCTACGAAAATTGTGTATTACATAATTTATTTCGATAAATAAGCGTCTATATAAATGGAACATTGGTGAGCACGAGCAATAATCTTTCAAATTATGCAAGTTATATACAATTCATGTTGATGACACCAATGTCCTGTAAGCAGTTGAGGGGTATGACAATTGGATATCAATATAAAACAAATACTGATACTACCAATATTCTTAGAGAGGCGACAACTAAAGATTTATATTTAGTTGGGAAACTAAATCATGATATATTTAATATACCTCAATGGTTGCCTCCTAATGTAAAGATTGATGTAAAACTACAACTCACGCCGTCTAATTATATTATACGAAAACTACTGGACACTGCACCCGACGTAACAATCTCTCTCACCTCGGCAATACTTCATATGCGAAAACAACAAGTTTTGAGTTCTTTGGCTTTGGCAATTGAAAAATTAAGAGCCAGTGGAATTAATATCAAATTACTCGTGCCTCATGCAATCACGAATCAGTGTCATTTTGCTACAGGTACGCGTACCTATACCGATTCGTCATTTATCAATGACGAAATTCCTTCACAATTGGCATTGGCTTTTGTAAATAGTGCTAGCGCTGTTGGATCATGGACAGATTCCACACATAAATTTGAATTATTTGGGCTTTCATCGCTTGTATGTAAAGTAAATGGAATCCCGCTCTACAATTTAGCCTTTGATAAATCCTACAAGACCCTCTAAGAATTGACAATGCAATCCCTAGATCGAGACTCAATTATTCGAAAATGGTATAAGTGAAGAAATATTTGCGAAAACTTATGGCATTATCGTATTAGGTTTGTCTGGTACTCAAGATATGAGCATTGTCCGGACGGGAAATATACGGATAGAGTGCACCTTTGCCAAACCATTGGAGGAAAGAATTGCATTAATCTCGCTAAATCCATTTGAAACTTATTGGTAAATTACTCCTGACGGCAGTGGTTTATTAGACTTGGCGCCATGAACACGGAACGAATTATTGATGTATCTAACATGGACTCCTACATGTCAAAATATAAATCTTATTGCATATCTTCAGATTTCCTGGAGCATAAAAAAGTTTCTTGAGAAAAGCAGTAAATCTATTATCCAAAATCAGAAGCGGGTACAAGATTTATCAATGAAAAGCTGTGATTTTCATGCCCTACTATATTTTATTTTTCGAAGTCGTGAACATACTTACATGGAATTTATCAAGATTTATGGTGACAATCCTCGATTGAATAACTATCTAGTGGAAAATACACTTTCTTACCTCTATAGTACAAATTTTGGTGCCCTGAAAGTGAAATGCTTTAAAAATGTATGTAAATTTGTTTATTAATACAATTTTGTACAAAACACTGTGTCCTTTAGATTTCTTCTTCTACGTATAGGTAATCATCCGATACGACAAGTGCAGGTAGCTCGTTGAGATTCAACTTGTATTCGTCTTGAGGTGCAAAGTCAGGGTCACATTTTCTACAATATAGGGTAACTTCATTTTTATTAAATCTCTTTGTAAAGTCAAAAATACTACTCTGATTCATATGAAAAAATTCACGTATTTCAATTTGCTTATTTAAAGCAATGTCACATACAAAATTCTCATATGAAAAATCACTTTCTGTAACAACCAAATAAAAGTCTGTAGGTTTATAATCATAATATCCCGAATCTTCACGGCGATGTCTTAAAACCAGGCTCTTTTATTATTCCTGCAATTGAAGCGTAGACCAGGTTCTTCTTCCCAAAATAATTTAAAGCCATGACGATACCAGTCTCTGAAAAATAAACTGAACTCACGTTTAGGGTTTTTCGGAATCATACCAGGATAAGTATTTTTCTATTGATCACATTTATTATAGTGACAATTGGAGCATAAGAATCTTCTATTATGAGACTCACAAATCTCTTCAAGATCAGAGTTAGAGTCGTTAATTTTCAAAGCATATCCTCTACGCAATTTACACGGATTGTATAATTTACACTTCATTTACTCATCAGCAAAAGTACAATTTTCGCAGGATGACCAGCTGCCCAAAGTATACAAGCATAATGGGCATGTGTAAAACATTTTTCGATGTTTGATTGGTCCACTCCCAAAAACAAACTGACTCTCAAACAACATCTCCTAGGAGCGCTAAAAAAATTGTCGTCTATGTAGTGATTAAGAGGAAAACCACAATATCATTTTGTCTTGTCTCGATTAAAATATCTATAAATTGAGTAAAAGCCTGGGGGCCACGACGACGAAGTTTCATACAATAGTGCAAAGAAAGGGAATCGGTTCCCATTGTATCGTTAAGCATTTCTCTAAAAGTTTTCTTTGAAGAGATAATTCCAGAAAGTCATCATCTAAAACTAACCACTTTTCCAATTTTACTAGATTACGCATGATTTTCTGTTTCTCAAATCTATCCATTTTAACATTCTCACTGCCAAATACAGACTGTTTTCTATAAATTGTTCTCAAATATATTTCGCCAGCGTACTTAATCCATCTTGTAGTCTCTATATATTCGCTACATTCACCTTAGCCGCAAGGCACAATTGTTCTTCCGACTTGTATTTGCTTAATGTTATAACATATCTATTATACATCGTATCCCATTCTAGGGTTAGCCGGGAACCCCTTGTATTTTCTACCGCCACTTTAGGCACTCTAGGTCCCGTTTCATCAACACTTCTAATGTTCAATAGAGTATAAGCATCCATGTTGACTGTGCCACTTCTAGAAAGAAACTGATCCTCGATCAATAGTTTCAACCACCTGGGAACGTGTCTAGACATGATTTTGCCTAGAAACAGAGAAAAAGAGTGTGTCACATGACGTCAGAGGGCTGCGTTTGAAATCGATTGTTAATTTCTCTATCTATGCGTTTGAAATCCAATGCTGTTTTTCTTATGTTAATTTCCATATCTGTGCGTTTGAAAGCCAATGCTATTTCCCTATGTTAATTTCCCTATCTGTGCATTTGAAAACAAATGCTGTTTTCCCTATGGCTGTCACGACGTCAGAGGGTTTGTCCAGAAACAACGCGGAAATTTTCGCCTAGAAACAGGTGCAAGGGAATCCCCTTTTTTTATTATTACTTTTCTATTATACGGAGCACATTCCAAGTAGTTGAAACACCTGGGAACATGTCTAGACATGCTCTTGCCTAGAAACAACGCATAATCGATATTTCGGTCACATATACAGTGACCGTCATCAGTAGTAAGACTGGATGACGTTTTACTATTGATGACGGTTACTGTATATGTGATCGAAATATGTGGTATTTTTTGTGAATTTTCTATACACTGTCTATTAAAAAGGATTTTATCCCTATTTTGAAATTTTATTTTATCGTCATGGAAACGCATACTCAGAAAAGGGGTGTGTATAGTGACGTCAGAGGGCATGCGTTTGAAATCCCATAGAAAAAGGGAGGGCATGCATTTGAAATCCAATGTTATTTTCCCTATGTTAATTTCCCTACCTGTGTCATAGAATTTATTATGGCCCCACTTTGGCCTCTGCTTAACTTTTCACCTATCGCACTCGAATTGTTTTTCCACAACATGTTTTCATCAATTAAAAACCATAAATACTTCGTTGTTGCTACTCTCTCTATCATATTTCCTCGAACCATGATTTGATCATTTCCAGCACTTATGTGTTTTATCATTTTGTAATAAACAGAATTGATTTTAAATAAATTAGCAGTTTCAAGCGTTTGATCTGAAATGATTTCAATAATAACCATATTGATACATAGCTTAGATTTTTAGCTTTACATTGACATATACAATTCTTCGCAATTCCTATTCAGTAACAAGATGTAAGGGTTTGACATGATTTTACATGATTTTGCTCAATTGTATAATGTTTTTTTTTACCCCAGTTTAGCCCAGGCCTACATAAATACCTAGTACTTGACATGGTTTTAAAATAATAGAAGAAAACACTGACAATCTGATCTTTAATTGATCTGAAAGGTTGTAAATTATGCCCTGGGGACATATAAGGTTTTTACAGAAAGTGTAGTATAATAAAATTTGTAGGGGCTCATTGGATTGGTAGTCAGACGCTCTAATGCTCTTTTTAAGAGTCAGAGTGATCAGAGGGTAGCTATCCCCTACACACACGTCGTATTGTCCCGAAATGCATCTAATAGAAATTTTGAGATAGCCATTCTATTCAAAATAGTCTAACTATCATATATCAAGGCTTTTGGGGTTGAAACCAACCCCAGAGATTAGGGACAAGGGTTGTAAGTTATGCCCAGGGGATATTTATGGTTTTTATGGGAGGGATGATTGTTTAACTTCAGAAGAGGCTTAGCCTTTCTTCCTGAAAATGACTATGTCAACATATAAAACGAACAGAAATTAATAAAAAAAAAAACTTTTTGCAATTTTTGCAACTCTTTGCACATGTAAACATTTTGCCTCCCAATTACTCGGGCTATCTGTCTTGGTTTTTTCTACAATTAGCCATGTCTTGATGCCTACTGAAAAATACTTGATTTTCAATTCAACTCAACCAGGGTTTTTAAACCCTATGCTTTGTAAAAGCCAGAATATAAATCGTACTTTACTGAAAAAATTCTTTTAAGTGTTTTCACTTCTATAACTTTAAGAAATCAAATATAAATTAAGATCTAAGGACTAAATATCAGCATATGTATATTAAACTGACAATGCACATTTTCTTCAGTAAATTCATTTGAATTTTTTTTCAGTAAAGTACACATTATATTTTCGCTCGTTTTGAGTTTGAATTATTTTAATTTCTGTTCGTTTTTGGTTTCATTTATTTATTGATACTGATTTGTGGTAGTCATATGCTTGGTAGACTATTTTATTCTATTTTTATTCATTTTTAGTTTAATGGAGTTCTTTGCTTATTTTTTGAAAACTTATTTCGTGCAAAAAGTTTTTTTGATTAATCATGAAAAAAGCTACTATGACTGCAACTGTGACTGCTACTGCAAGCACTTGCGACCCCAACCAAGACTACTGGTGACGGTCAAGACTTGCAACTGTGGCATACTTGAGAGTTTGACTGCAGCTGCTTATGGCTGCGACGGCAACTACTCGCCACTGTGACTGCAACTACTTGCGACTTCGACTACCTTTGCTTGCGACTACTTTTGTGATTGTTTTATATGTTTTAATAAAAAAGAATGGAAAAGCAGCTTTTTGAAAAAAATTCCTTTAGAAAAGTAAAATCCATTAGAAGTAACAAATGTAATTGTTTTGATAAATATTTTTTCTGGTTATCAAACAGTTCTTGGTAACGAACTGTAAGAAAGGAGCGACTCGGCTCAATAATATTCGAAATTCTAAATAACAGAATTTTATTAGCAGTAGATACATCAAAAGAATCACCTTATTATGCTAATTCCAAATATATAAAATCTATCAAGTTTAGTGTTACCCATCAAAAGTTACGAGCCTGAAAAAAAATTGCCTGATTTTTGAAAGAGGGAGGAAAAACCCACTAAAATTCAAGTAATCTTAATGGAATCATTCCGCCATATTCAGCATACCAGATAACTCTAATGTAGATGTTTCAATCTTCTATATACAAAATGTGGAAATTTACTATTTTTGCCAGAACACAGATCACGGATGCGCGTTGATTTTTTTCCCCCAGGAGTAATCGTATTGAAAAACTGGTCCTAGAAGATCGGGAGAGGGTGCATTGGAACGGAAACATAAAATTTCTTGTGCTGTTTTCGAGTGACCAAAGAGACAACTAGGTCCCCTCCTACGCTCACTTTTTCCCCAAAGTTATCTTACAAAAATTTTGAGATAGCTATTTTGTTCAGTATAGTTGAAAAATCAAATATCTATGTCTTTAGGTGTAAAATGACACCCCACAGGCCACAGTCCGTAGGAAAAGACCTGTAAGTAATGAAATTTGCCCTTTGTTTACGCATACCTCTGATCAACCTCTGATCTTTTACCTCTGATCAAAATAATTATAATCTTCGCAATATGACAAATCATGTTCAAGTTCCATTTACTCCTTGCATTAGGTAAGATTTTAATCCTCTAATGGCGGGTCACATTGTTTGGAATAAGTTTCCTAAATCAGCTCGAGGTGCCACTCATTCGGTTTGTTTAAGAAAATCGTTAAAAACTCTTTGGCTTCGTAGAAGTTATTTTTATTTATTTTTTTTTATTATTATATTTTTTTTGAGTCTATTTAATCTAATTAATTAATTTAGCTTATTTATTCTATTTTTTCTATAGTTTTCATTTTATCTATATTTTCTTTTCTTCTCCTTCGTATGTGATTAAGTGATCATTTTAAACATTTTTTTTGCTTTTGATCTCTGAGTAAGCAACTCATTTGTCTTCCCCCTTTGTACAGGCCAATGAGCCTTTGGGGGAATAATTACATGTAATATTGTATGTGTATCTAATGAAGAATATATCTTATCTTACCTTATAGTATTTGTCGTTGAGAAGTATACAGACATTTTTTTTTGGGGGGAGAGGGGTGTGTTTGGGTTGGATTTCTATATGGAGAATCTTCCTTGTGAAGGAAATTTCATGGGGGGGTGAATTTTCCAGGAGAAATGTTACACTGGGGGGATTTGCCAGAATTACTAGGCGAATTTATTTTTAATTGTCTTGCATTTTCTGTGCCAATTTTTACATGTCGAAATGTTGCGAAGGACTTATCACCGGGCTATTTTCCGCGTGTGTTGATTTCCGGGAAATAATTCCCACTGAAGAGGGTATTTCTGGAGTGATCGAGAAACTGATTAAAGATTAAAGTATTATTCAAACGAAAAAATGCTAAGGAGAATTTTCAGGCTGAATCTTCCACAAGGAATTTTACGAGGAGGGAGATTTTGAGCAAGGATGGAGCTATCTGGAGGGAATTTGACGGGGGAAGTGCACTTTACTTTGGGTAAAATTTCCACGGAGGAATTTTACATGAGGGAAGGGGGGTATATTTCAAAGATTGTGGGCCAGATTTACCGGCATTATTTGAAAAACGATCAGAAATTAAATAAAAAAAACTAGTTTTTTTCAATGAAAGTAAGGAGCAACATTAAAATTTAAAACGAACAGAAATTACTACATATATGAAGGGTTGCCCCTCCTCAGTACCTTGCTCTTTACGCTAAAGTTTGACTGTTCGTCCCAAGCTCTCAAGAGCGGCTACTGAAACACGGGGCCGTATAATTAGAATAGGAAGCTTTTTTAAAAGTGCTAACAGCCTTAGCGTAAAGAGCAAAGTATTGAGGAGGGGGCAACCCTTCATATACGGAATAAATATGCCAAATTCCCGTTTTTAATTTTTCAAGTACGGTGAACCCAATTCGAGCCTGCATTAGTCGAAAAACGCTCAGAAATTAAATAAAAAACAATTTTTTTTTAACTGAAAGTAAGGAGGGTCATTAAAACTTAAAACGAACAGAAATTATTCCGTATATGAAAGGGCTGTCTTCTCCTCAATGCCTCGCTGTTTACACTAAAGTGTGACTCTTTGTCACAACTCTACTTTTTAAAACTATATAAAGAAAACTTTAGCTCATTATCAAATCATTATAAACAATTATTCATTTTATTTTCCAATATCCTAAATTTGATGGTATATTTCGTCTCTTTTGATGGCTTCTCTTTCTCTTTTGGGTCATTTCTCTTTTTTCTCGCTTTTTCTAATATCTGACAAATTGTCTTAAGCTCGTAACTCCTCGACGGTAGATTTAAGCTTATTGACTCTTACATGTTAGGGCTGACCATAAAAAGCCGATTCTTTTGGTGTCTACACTGCTATTAATGCTCTATTTAGTTGAGTTCCGGACACCACTAGAACTAGTTACTCCTTACTTACTAGTCGTTCCACGAACTGATAGATTTACAATCTTGAAAGAAACCAAAAATCTCTCAAATAATCTATAGAATACTGTGGATCCAGTGACTTTAAACTTTTCCATCTTATGCTGGAATCAATTACTGGCTCTAGCCGTGGAAGAAAGAAAATTGTCCATGTGGAAACATTGAAAGCTAGGAGACAGCCGCTAAAACGGAAGTCCAAGAGATATATTCTTTGGATCTTGATAGATTCTAAGGCCAAACACTATATTAGGATGATTGGCTGGATAGTTCAAAGCTATCTTTTGCACCATTGTGTTTGCAAATAGAAATTAATGTTTGATATCCTTTTGCTATGCCCAAACCTGTATAACTGACTAAACAATTTATTGCAAAGATATTGTGGTTAAAATACAAAGTATAACTAGTCCTAGCTAGTCATTTGCCAAGTGGTACTTGGACAGTATTAAATACAAACAACAACAGTAGAAATGACCCTATAACTCCGAATACTCACCCCTGCTGCCACCTACAACTTTTTTTATCATCAAATATGGGCATAGAGTCATTAGGGAGAACACGTTGGTTAATGGGGTCAATGACCTAAATTTCCAAGATCGATGTTGTTGTTGTTGTAAGTGCACGCTCTCAGCGAATGTCAAGGTGTCCAGGAATTTGGAACACCTGTGCTGTCGACCTCAATTCCCCTTTCGTGAATCAATAATTCCCCTTAGCAACAACAAATTAATTCCCCTTTCTTGACAGATCAATCAACCAATGACATCATCTGTCTGACCTTAAAAATTTTCGCCTAGAAACGATTCTCCAGGAATAGATCCAAGTCATTAATGTCTATGCCTCGGAAACAATTCTACTGGTCGAACTCAAAAGATATTAATAAACATTGCCATGGAAACAATTCTCCAAGAAACATCTTAGCGATGAATTGTTTTAGCGCGGGAATCAGGTTTCTTAGTAATTTGAAATGCGTCAGCGCAGAGATGCCAAAAACAAAAGGAACACGCTGAAATTACGTTTAGAGATTATTCGGGCGAAACTGTTTTAGACATTTTATGGAATTATTTCGGCGAAACAGTTAGAAACATTTTAAAAGATGATTTTAGAACAGGATTTGAGGGTGAAACTCTGTGGTCGTTATAATACACAAGTTCCATTTGAACAGTGATGTGAGGTCCCCTACCACAACCCCAATGGAATCCGATCCCCCCACCCCAACCCCGAAGGAAGCCACCAGTCCTCAAAGGTTCTCCGGGCCCCCAAAGGGCCCCCGGCGCCCCAAAGGCTCCTGAGCCCCCATTTTAATACTTTTTTAAGGCTTTATTATATCTTTTCAGAACAAATTATTATTTAAGGGAATTATTTCGGCAAAACAGTTAGAGACATTTTAAAAGATGATTTTTGAAGAGATTTTAGAAGAGGATTTGAGGATGAAACTCTGTGGTTGTTATAATACACAAGTTCCATTTGAACAGTGTCGTGAGGTCCTCTACCCCAACCCCAAAGTGTTCCGATCCCCCTACCCCAACCCCGAAGGAAGCCCCCGGTCCTCAAAGGTCCCCCAAGCTCCCAAAGGACCATCCGGCCCTCAAGGGTCCCACAGACCCTCAAAGGCTCTCCCTGGGCCCCATCTTTCGTTGATGTGTGTTGTCTGAAACTTATGATTTGGGGTGTATGGGTTGCTATTTTAGACTTTTCTGAGCTAGATTTCTTAGTCTTTCATTGGTGTGTGTTGTCTGAAACCTATGATTTTGGGATGGATGGATTGCAATTTTTGACTTTTCTGAGCTGGATTTCTGAGCCTTTCATAGGTGTGTGTTGTCTGAAACCTATGATTTGGGATGTGTGGGTTGCTATTTTTGACTTTTCTGAGCTGGATTTCTTAGCCTTTCATAGGTGCTTGTTGTTTGAAACCTATAGTTTGGGATGAGTAGTTTGCTATTTTTGACTTTTCTGAGCTAGGTTTCTTAGCCATTCATAGGTGTGTGCTGTCAGAAAATTATGATTTGGGATGTGTAGTTTGCTTATTGGACTTTTCAGAGCTATGATTCTTAGTCTCTCATAGGCGTTTGTTGTCTGAAACTTCTAGTTTGGGATGAATAGTTTTCTATTTCAGGGCTTTTCTGAGCTAAGGTTTCCTAGTATTTCGTAGGTGAATGTTGTCTGAAACTTATGATTTGGGATATGTAAATTACTATTTCGGGCTTTTCTAAGCTAGATTTCCTAGTCTTTCGTTGGTGTGTGTTGTCTGAAACCTATGATTTGGGATGGATGGATTGCTATTTTTGACTTTTCTGAGCTGGATTGCTTAGCCTTTCATAGGTGTGTGTTGTCTGAAACCTATGATTTGGGATAGTTAATTTGCTATTTTTGACTTTTCTGAGCTAGGTTTCTTAGCCTTTCATATGTGTGTGCTGTCAGAAAATTATGATTTGGGATTTGTAGTTTGCTTTTTGGGACTTTTCAGAGCTAGGATTCATAGTCCCTCATAGGTGTTTGTTGTCTGAAACCTATAGTTTGGGATGAGTATTTGCTATTTCAGGCTTTTCATAGCCAGATTTCTTAGTATTTCGTAGGTGTGTGTTGTCTGAAACCTATGATTTGGATTGTGTGGGTTGCTATTTTTTGACTTTTCATAGCCAGATTTCTAGGATTCTTCATAGCCAGATTTCTTAGTCTTTCGTAGGTGTGTGTTGTCTGAAACCTATGATTTGGATTGTGTGGATTGCTATTTTTTTGCTTCTCTGAGCTGGTTTTCTTAGCCTTTCGTAGGGGTATGTTTGACTGAAACCTATGATTTGGGATATGTAAATTACTATTTCGGGCTTTTCTTAGCTAGATTTCCTAGTCTTTCGTTGGTGTGTGTTGTCTGAAACCTATGATTTGGGATGGGTGGATTGCTATTTTTGACTTTTCTGAGCTGGATTTCTTAGCCTTTCATAGAGTGTGTGTTGTCTGAAACCTATGATTTGGGATGGTTAATTTGCTATTTTTGACTTTTCTGAGCTAGATTTCTTAGTCTTTCGTTGGTGTGTGATTTCTGAAACCTATGATTTGGGATGTGTGGGTTTGCTATTTTTGACTTTTCTGAGCTGGATTTCTTAGCCTTTCATAGGTGTTTGTTGTTTGAAACCTATAGTTTGGGATGAGTAGTTTGCTATTTTTGACTTTTCTGAGCTAGGTTTCTTAGCCATTCATAGGTGTGTGCTGTCATAAAATTATGATTTGGGATGTGTAGTTTGCTTTTTGGACTTTTCAGAGCTATGATTCTTAGTCTCTCATAGGCATTTGTTGTCTGAAACTTCTAGTTTGGGATGAATAGTTTGCTATTTCAGGCTTTTCTGAGCTAAGGTTTCCTTGTATTTCGTAGGTGAATGTTGTCTGAAACTTATGAGTTGCGATATGTAAATTACTATTTCGGGCTTTTCTAAGCTAGATTTCCTAGTCTTTCGTTGGTGTGTGTTGTCTGAAACCTATGATTTGGGATGGTGGATTGCTATTTTTGACTTTTCTGAGCTGGATTGCTTAACCTTTCATAGGTGTGTGTTGTCTGAAACCTATGATATGGGATGGTTAATTTGCTATTTTTGACTTTTCTGAGCTAGGTTTCTTAGCCTTTCATATGTGTGTGCTGTCAGAAAATTATGATTTGGGATTTGTAGTTTGCTTTTTGGACTTTTCAGAGCTAGGATTCATAGTCCCTCATAGGTGTTTGTTGTCTGAAACCTATAGTTTGGGATGAGTAGATTGCTATTTCAGGATTTTCATAGCCAGATTTCTTAGTATTTCGTAGGTGTGTGTTGTATGAAACCTATGATTTGGATTGTGTGGGTTGCTATTTTTTGACTTTTCATAGCCAGATTTCTTAGTCTTTCGTAGGTGTGTGTTGTCTGAAACCTATGATTTGGATTGTGTGGATTGCTACTTTTTTACTTTTCTGAGCTGGTTTTCTTAGCCTTTCGTAGGGGTGTGTTGACTGAAACCTATGATTTGGGATATGTAAATTACTATTTCGGGCTTTTCTAAGCTAGATTTCTTAGTCTTTCGTAGGTGTGTGGTGTCTGAAACCTATGATTTGGGATGTGTGGGTTGCTATTTTTTGACTTTTCTGAGCTGCATTTATTAGCCTTTCATAGGCTAAAGTCCATAGGCTCTGAAAAGTCCTTTTTGGACTTTTCAGAGCTATGATTCTTAGTCTCACATAGGCGTTTGTTGTCTGAAACTTCTAGTTTTGGATGAATAGTTGGCTATTTCAGGCTTTTCTGAGCTATGGTTTCATAGTATTTCGTAGGTGAATGTTGTCTGAAACCAATAGTTTGGGATGAGTAGTTTGCTATTTCAGGCTTTTATGAGCTAGGTTTCTTAGCCTTGCGTAGGTATGTGTTGACTGAAACTTATGATTTGGGATATGTAAATTACTATTTCGGGCTTTTCTAAGCTAGATTTCTTAGTCTTTCGCAGGTGTGTGGTGTCTGAAACCTATGATTTGGGATGTGTGGGTTGCTATTTTTTGACTTTTCTGAGCTGGATTTATTAGCCTTTCATAGGTGTGTGTTGACTGAAACCTATGATTGGGATGAGTGGTTTGCTATTTTTGACTTTTCTGAGCTAGATTTCTTAGCCTTTCATAGGTTTGTGCTTTCAGAAAATTATGATTTGGGAGGTGTAGTTTTCTTTTTGGACTTTTCAGAGCTATGATTCTTAGTCTTTCATAGGCGTTTGTTGTCTGAAACTTCTAGTTTGGGATGAATAGTTGGCTATTTCAGGCTTTTCTGAGCTAAGGTTTCATAGTATTTCGTAGGTGAATGTTGTCTGAAACTTATGATTTGGGATATGTAAATTACTATTTCGGGCTTTTCTAAGCTAGATTCTTAGTCTTTCGTTGGTGTGTGTTGTCTGAAACCTATGATTTGGGATGGGTGGATTGCTACTTTTGACTTTTCTGAGCTGGATTTCTTATAGCCTTTCATAGGTGTTTGTTGTCTAAAACCTATAGTTTGGGATGACTAGTTTGCTATTTTTGACTTTTCTGAGCTAGGTTTCTTAGCCTTTCATAGGTGTGTGCTGACAGAAAATTATGATTTGGGATATGTAAATTACTATTTTGGGCTTTTCTGAGTTGGATTTCTTAGTCTTTCATAGGTATGTGTTGTCTGAAACCTATGATTTGGGATGTGTGGGTTGCTATTTTTTGACTTTTCCGAGCTGGATTTCTTAGCCGTTCATAGGTGATTGTTGTCTGAAACTTATGATTTGGGATGGTTAATTTGCTATTTCCGGCTTCTATTAGCTAGGTTTCTTAGCCTTTCATAGGTGTGTGTTGTCAGAAAATTATGATTTGGGATGTGTAGTTTGCTATTTGGACTTTTCAGAGCTAGGATTCTTAGTCCATCATAGGTGTTTGTTGTCTGAAACCAATAGTTTGGGATGAGTAGTTTGCTATTTCAGGCTTTTCTGAGCTAGATTTCTTAGCCTTTCATTGGTGTGTGCTTTCAGAAATTATGATTTGGGATATGTAAATTACTATTTCGTGCTTTTCTGAGTTGGATTTCTTAGTCTTTCATAGGTATGTGTTGTCTGAAACCTATGATTTGGGATGTGTGGGTTGCTATTTTTTGACTTTTCCGAGCTGGATTTCTTAGCCGTTCATAGGTGAGTGTTGTCTGAAACTTATGATTTGGGATGATGGTTAATTTGCTATTTCCGGCTTTTATTAGCTAGGTTTCTTAGCCTTTCATAGGTGTGTGTTGTCAGAAAATTATGATTTGCGATGTGTAGTTTGCTATTTGGACTTTTCAGAGCACTTAGCCTTTCATAGGTGTGTGTGTTGTCAGAAAATTATGATTTGGAATGTGTAGTTTGATATTTGAACTTTTCTGAGCTAGGATTCTTAGTCCATCATAGGTGTTTGTTGTCTGAAACCAATAGTTTGGAATGAGTAGTTTGCTATTTCAGGCTTTTCTGAGCTAGATTTCTTAGCCTTTCATTGGTATGTGCTTTCAGAAAATTATGATTTGGGAGGTGTAGTTTGCTTTTTGGACTTTTCAGAGCTAGGATTCTTAGTCCCTCATAGGTGTTTGTTGTCTGAAACTTCTAGTTTGGGATGAGTAGTTGGCTATTTCAGGCTTTTCTGAGCTAAGGTTTCTTAGTATTTCGTAGGTGAATGTTGTCTGAAACTTATGATTTTGGGATATGTAAATTACTATTTCGGGCTTTTCTAAGCTAGATTTCTTGTCTTTCGTTGGTGTGTGTTGTCTGAAATCTATAGTTTGGATTGTGTGGGTTACTATTTTTTGACTTTTCATAGCCAGATTTCTTAGTCTTTCGTAGGTGTGTGGTGTGTCTGAAACCTATGATTTGGATTGTGTGGATTGCTATTTTTTTTGCTTTTCTGAGCTGGTTTTCTTAGCCTTTCGTAGGGGTGTGTTGACTGAAACCTATGATTTGGGATATGTAAATAACTATTTCGGGCTTTTCTAAGCTAGATTTCTTAGTCTTTCGTAGGTGTGTGGTGTCTGAAACCTATGATTTGGGATGTGTGGGTTGCTATTTTTGACTTTTCTGAGCTGGATTTATTAGCCTTTCTTAGGTGTGTCTTGACTGAAACCTATGATTGGGATGAGCGGTTTGCTATTTTTGACTTTTCTGAGCTAGATTTCTTAGCCTTTCATAGGTTTGTGCTTTCAGAAAATTATCATTTGGGAGGTGTAGTTTCCTTTTTGGACTTTTCAGAGCTATGATTCTTAGTCTCTCATAGGCGTTTGTTGTCTGAAACTTCTAGTTTTGGATGAATAGTTGGCTATTTCAGGCTTTTATGAGCTAGGTTTCTTAGCCTTGCGTAGGTGTGTGTGTTGACTGAAACTTATGATTTGGGATATCTAAATTACTATTTCGGGCTTTTCTAAGCTAGACTTCTTAGTCTTTCGTAGGTGTGTGGTGTCTGAAATCTATGATTTGGGATGTGTGGGTTGCTATTTTTTGACTTTTCTGAGCTGGATTTATTAGCCTTTCATAGGTGTGTGTTGACTGAAACCTATGATTGGGATGAGTGGTTTGCTATTTTGACTTTTCTGAGCTAGATTTCTTAGCCTTTCATAGGTATGTGCTTTCAGAAAATTATGATTTGGGAGGTGTAGTTTGCTTTTTGGACTTTTCAGAGCTATGATTCTTAGTCTCTCATAGGCGGGCGTTTTTGTTGTCTGAAACTTCTAGTTTGGGATGAATAGTT
Source organism: Artemia sinica (assembly GCA_027921565.1). Lineage (NCBI taxonomy): Eukaryota > Metazoa > Arthropoda > Branchiopoda > Anostraca > Artemiidae > Artemia > Artemia sinica. Next base: position 878,249 of record JAPEVW010000055.1, read on the forward strand.
GGCTATTTCAGGCTTTTCTGAGCTAAGGTTTCATAGTATTTCGTAGGTGAATGTTGTCTGAAACTTATGATTTGGGATATGTAAATTACTATTTCGGGCTTTTCTAAGCTAGATTTCTTAGTCTTTCGTTTGGTGTGTGTTGTCTGAAACCTATGATTTGGGATGGGTGGATGGCTACTTTTGACTTTTCTGAGCTGGATTTCTTAGCCTTTCATAGGTGTTTGTTGTCTGAAACCTATAGTTTGGGATGACTAGTTTGCTATTTTTGACTTTTCTGAGCTAGGGTTCTTAGCCTTTCATAGGTGTGTGCTGACAGAAAATTATGATTTGGGATATGCAAATTACTATTTTGGGCTTTTCTGAGTTGGATTTCTTAGTCTTTCATAGGTATGTGTTGTCTGAAACCTATGATTTGGGATGTGTGGGTTGCTATTTTTTGACTTTTCCGAGCTGGATTTCTTAGCCGTTCATAGGTGAGTGTTGTCTGAAACTTATGATTTGGGATGGTTAATTTGCTATTTCCGGCTTCTATTAAATAGGTTTCTTAGCCTTTCATAGGTGTGTGTTGTCAGAAAATTATGATTTGGGATGTGTAGTTTGCTATTTGGACTTTTTAGAGCACTTAGCCTTTCATAGGTGTGTGTTGTCAGAAAATTATGATTTGGGATGTGTAGTTTGATATTTGAACTTTTCTGAGCTAGGATTCTTAGTCCATCATAGGTGTTTGTTGTCTGAAACCAATTGTTTGGAATGAGTAGTTTGCTATTTCAAGCTTTTCTGAGCTAGATTTCTTAGCCTTTCATTGGTATGTGCTTTCAGAAAATTATGATTTGGGAGGTGTAGTTTGCTTTTTGGACTTTTCAGAGCTAGGATTCTTAGTCCCTCATAGGTGTTTGTTGTCTGAAACTTCTAGTTTGGGATGAGTAGTTGGCTATTTCAGGCTTTTCTGAGCTAAGGTTCCTTAGTACTTCGTAGGTGAATGTTGTCTGAAACTTATGATTTTGGGATAAGTAAATTACTATTTCGGGCTTTTCTAAGCTAGATTTCTTGTCTTTCGTTGGTGTGTGTTGTCTGAAACCTATGATTTGGGATGTGTGGGTTGCTATTTTTTTGACTTTTCTGAGCTGGATTTCTTAGTCTCTCATAGGTGTGTGTTGACTGAAACCTATGATTTGGGATGAGTGGTTTGCTATTTTTGACTTTTCTGAGCTAAGGTTTCCTAGTATTTCATAGGTGAATGTTGTCTGAAACTTATGATTTGGGATTTGTAGTTTGCTTTTTCGACTTTTCAGATCTAGGATTCTTAGTCCCTCATAGGTGTTTGTTGTCTGAAACCAACAGTTTGGGATGAGTAGTTGGCTATTTCAGGCTTTTCTGAGCTAAGGTTTCTTAGTATTTCGTAGGTGTGTGTTGTCTGAAACTTATGATTTGAGGTGTGTAATTTGCTATTTCCGACATGATCAATTCTATTTCCCCAAAATAATATAAAAAGTTTCCACCTAAGTTCAGATTTTTCTCAAAGAGATGAAAAAAATTTAAAATACTGTTCCAAATTTTTCAAAGAAGATAGAAAAGTTCAAGTTCTCTTCTGAATTTTACCAAAGAACACAATTCAATTCTAATTTCTCCAGGGAAAATAAAAAGCTTCCATTTCAGTTTTAAGTTTACCAAGACATAAAAAATTTAAAGTTTAGTTCAAATTTTTCCGTAGAAGATAGGAAAAGTTATACTATGATTTGTGATTATTTTCCATGAAGATAAAAAGTTACACTTTAATTCTAAATTTTCTTAAATTCAGTTCCGACTTTTCTCAAAGAGATGAAAAAATTTAAAATACTCTTCCAAGTTTTTCATAGAAGATAGAAAAGTTCAAGTTCTCTTTTGAATTTTACCAAAGAACACAATTCAATTCTAATTTCGCTAGAGAAAATAAGAATCTTCCACTTCAGTTTCAAGTTCACCAAGACATAAAAAATATAAAGTTCATTTCTAAATTTTTCCGTAGAACATAGGAAAAGTTATACTATGATTGTGATTATTTTCCATGAAGATAAAAAGTTTCACTTTAATTCTAAATTTTCTTAAATTCAATTCCGACCTTTCTCAAAGAGATGAAAAAAATTAAAGTTCTGTTCCAAATATTTTCCCGGAAGAAGAAAAGTTCAACTTCGATTCTGAATTTTCTCAATGAAAATGAAATAAGTTATTGATCAAATCTGTTTTCCCAAAATAATATAAAAATTTCCACTTCAGTTCAGATTTTTTTCTCAAAGAGATGAAGAAATTTAAAGTTCTGTTCCAAATTTTTCATAGAAGATAGGAAAAGTTATACTTTGATCGTGAATATTCGAGTTCTATTCTGAATTTTACCAAAGAACACAATTCAATTCTAATTTCCCCAATAAAAATTTAAAGTTCAGTTCTAAATTTTTCCGTAGAAGATAGGAAAAGTTATATTATGATTGTGATTATTTTCCATGAAGATAAAAAGTTACACTTTAATTATAAATTCTCTTAAATTCAGTTCTGACTTTTCTCAAAGAGATGAAAAATTTAAAGTTCTGTTCCAAATTTTTCATAGAAGATAGGAAAAGTTATACTTTGATTGTGAATATTCTTCATGAAGATATGGAGCTCCACTTTAATTCTGGCTCCACTTTAATTCTGAGTTTTCTTGAAGAACTGCAAAATGTACAAGTTCTCTTCTGAATACAAGTTCCCAGTTCGTAGGCTAACCAGACCAGTTCTCTTCTGAATTTTCTTAGAGAAGAGAAAAAAAAGTTAGCTCAATTCTGAAATTTACCAATGAAAATGAATAAGCTTTCATTTCAGTCCCTAATTTCTCAAAGACATAAAAATTTAAAGTTCAATTCTAAATTTTTCCATAGAAGATAGGAATGGCTATACTATGTTTGTGATTATTTACCATGAAGATAAAAAGTTTCACTTTATTTCTAATTTTTCTTAAATTCAGTTCATTCATATAACCACAAAAAATATAGGCTAGGTTAGGTTAGGTATAAATAAATATTAATAAATAATTAGAAACATTTCTCCATGTTTAAGTTAGGTTAGGTTAGGTTAACTTATCAGGAGCGCTCATGATAAGCTAAGCTAACCTAACTTAAACATGGTAAAAAGATTATATTAGGTTAGGTTAGGCTAGATTAAGTTAGGTTGGGTTAAGTTGGGTTAGGTTAGATTAAGTTCGGCTAGGTTAAGTTAGGTTAGGTTGGATTAAGTTAGGTTAGGTTAAGTTAGATTAAGATAGGTTAGGTTAAGTTAGGTTAGGTTATGTTAGATTAAGTTAGGTTAGGTTAAGTTAGGTTAGGTCTGGTTAGCCTACGTACGCGCGTACGTAGGCTAACCAGATCTAACCTAACTTAACCTAACCTAACTTAATCTAACATAACCTAACTTAACCTAACCTAACTTAATCTATTTAACCTAACCTAACTTAATCCAACCTAACCTAGCCTAGCCTAACTTAACCTAACCTAACTTAATCTAACCTAACCTAACTTAACCCAACCTAACTTAATCTAGCCTAACCTAACCTAATTTAATCTTTTTACCATGTTTAAGTTAGGTTAGCTTAGCTTATCATGAGCGCTCATGACAAGTTAACCTAACCTAACGTAACTTAAACATGGAGAAATGTTTCTAATTATTTATTAATATTTATTTATACCTAACCTAACCTAGCCTATTGTTTTTGGTGGTTAGATGAATGAACTGAATTTAAGAAAAATTAGAAATAAAGTGAAACTTTTTATCTTCATAGTAAATAATCACAAACATAGTATAGCCATTCCTATCTTCTATGGAAAAATTTAGAATTGAACTTTAAATTTTTTATGTCTTTGAGAAATTAGGGACTGAAATGAAAGCTTATTCATCTTTATTGGTAAATTTCAGAATTGAGCTAACGTTTTTTTTTTCTCTTCTCTAAGAAAATTCAGATGAGAACTTGTACATTTTGCAGTTCTTCAAGAAAACTCAGAATTAAAGTGGAGCCAGAATTAAAGTGGAGCTCCATATCTTCATGAAGAATATTCACAATCAATGTATAACTTTTCCTATCTTCTATGAAAAATTTGGAACAGAACTTTAAATTTTTCATCTCTTTGAGAAAAGTCGGAACTTTATTTAAGAGAATTTATAATTAAAGTGAAACTTTTTATCTTCATGGAAAATAATCACAATCATAATATAACTTTTCCTATCTTCTACCGAAAAATTTAGAACTGGACTTTAAATTTTTTATTGGGGAAATTAGAATTGAATTGTGTTCTTTGGTAAAATTCAGAATAGAACTCGAATATTCACGATCAAAGTATAACTTTTCCTATCTTCTATGAAAAATTTTGAACAGAACTTAAATTTCTTCATCTCTTTGAGAGAAAAAAAAATCTGAACTGAAGTGGAAATTTTTATATTATTTTGGGAAAATAGATTTGATCAATAACTTATTTCATTTTCATTGAGAATATTCAGAATCGAAGTTGAACTTTTCTTTTTCCAGGAAAATATTTGGAACAGAACTTTAATTTTTTTCATCTCTTTGAGAAAGGTCGGAATTGAATTTAAGAAAATTTAGAATTAAAGTGAAACTTTTTATCTTCAAGGAAAATAATCACAATCATAGTATAACTTTTCCTATCTTCTACGGAAAAATTTAGAAATGAACTTTATATTTTTTATGTCTTGGTGAACTTGAAACTGAAGTGGAAGATTCTTATTTTCTCGAGCGAAATTAGAATTGAATTGTGTTCTTTGGTAAAATTCAAAAGAGAACTTGAACTTTTCTATCTTCTATGAAAAATTTGGAAGAGTATTTTAAATTTTTTCATCTCTTTGAGAAAAGTCGGAACTGAATTTAAGAAAATTTAGAATTATTAAAGTGTAACTTTTATCTTCATGGAAAATAATCACAAATCATAGTATAACTTTTCCTATCTTCTACGGAAAAATTTGAACTAAACTTTAAATTTTTTATGTCTTGGTGTACTTAAAACTGAAATAGAAGCTTTTTATTTTCGCTGGAGGAATTAGAATTGAATTGTGTTCTTTGGTAAAATTCAGAAGAGAACTTGAACTTTTCTATCTTCTTTAAAAAATTTGGAACAGTATTTTCAATTTTTTCATCTCTTTGAGAAAAATCTGAACTGAAGTGGAAACTTTTTATATTATTTTGGGGAAATAGAATTGATCATGTCGGAAATAGCAAATTACACACCTCAAATCATAAGTTTCAGACAACACACACCTACGAAATACTAAGAAACCTTAGCTCAGAAAAGCCTGAAATAGCCAACTACTCATCCCAAACTGTTGGTTTCAGACAACAAATACCTATGAGGGACTAAGAATCCTAGCTCTGAAAAGTCCAAAAAGCAAACTACAAATCCCGAATCATAAGTTTCAGACAACATTCACCTATGAAATACTAGGAAACCTTAGCTCAGAAAAGTCAAAAATAGCAAACCACTCATCCCAAATCATAGGTTTCAGTCAACACACACCTATGAGAGACTAAGAAATCCAGCTCAGAAAAGAAAAAAAAAATAGGAACCCACACATCCCAAATCATAGGTTTCAGACAACACACACCAACGAAAGACAAGAAATCTAGCTTATAAAAGCCCGAAATAGTAACTTACATATCCCAAAATCATAAGTTTCAGACAACATTCACCTACGAAATACTAAGAAACCTTAGCTCAGAAAAGCCTGAAATAGCCAACTACTCATCCCAAACTAGAAGTTTCAGACAACAAACACCTATGAGGGACTAAGAATCCTAGCTCTGAAAAGTCCAAAAAGCAAACTACACCTCCCAAATCATAATTTTCTAAAAGCACATACCAATGAAAGGCTAAGAAATCTAGCTCAGAAAAGCCTGAAATAGCAAACTACTCATTCCAAACTATTGGTTTCAGACAACAAACACCTATGATGGACAAAGAATCCTAGCTCAGAAAAGTTCAAATATCAAACTACACATCCCAAATCATAATTTTCTGACAACACACACCTATGAAAGGCTAAGAAACCTAGCTAATAAAAGCCGGAAATAGCAAATTAACCATCCCAAATCTAAAGTTTCAGACAGCACTCACCTATGAACGGCTAAGATATCCAGCTCGGAAAAGTCAAAAAATAGCAACCCACACATCCCAAATCATAGGTTTCAGACAACACATACCTATTAAAGACTAAGAAATCCAACTCAGAAAAGCCCGAAATAGTAATTTACATATCCATAATCATAATTTTCTGAAAGCACACACCAATGAAAGGCTAAGAAATCTAGCTCAGAAAAGCCTGAAATAGCAAACTACTCATCCCAAACTATTGGTTTCAGACAACAAACACCTATGATGGACTAAGAATCCTAGCTCTGAAAAGTCCAAATAGCAAACTACACATCCCAAATCATAATTTTCTGACAACACACATCTATGAAAGGCTAAGAAACCTAGCTAATAGAAGCCGGAAATAGCAAATTAACCATCCCAAATCATAAGTTTCAGACAACACTCACCTATGAACGGCTAAGAAATCCAGCTCGGAAAAGTAAAAAATAGCAACCCACACATCCCAAATCATAGGTGTCAGACAACAAATACCTATGAAAGACTAAGAAATCCAACTCAGAAAAGCCCGAAATAGTAATTTACAAATCCCAAATCATAATTTTCTGTCAGCACACACCTATGAAAGGCTAAGAAACCTAGCTCAGTAAAGTCAAAAATAGCAAACTAGTCATCCCAAACTCTAGGTTTCAGACAACAAAAACCTATGAAAGGCTAACCCAGCTCAGAAAAGTCAGAAGTAGCAATCCACCCATCCCAAATCATAGGTTTCAGACAACACACACCAACGAAAGACTAAAAAATCTAGCTTAGAAAAGCCCGAAATAGTAATTTACATATCCCAAATCATAAGTTTCAGACAACATTCACCTACGAAATACTATGAACTGTTGTCTGAAACTAGAAGTTTCAGACAACAAACGCCTATGAGAGACTAAGAATCATAGCTCTGAAAAGTCCAAAAAGCAAACTACACCTCCCAAATCATAATTTTCTGAAAGCACATACCTATGAAAGGCTAAGAAATCTAGCTCAGAAAAGTCAAAAATAGCAAACCACTCATCTCAATCATAGGTTTCAGTCAACACACTCCTATGAAAGGCTAATAAATCCAGCTCAGAAAAGTCAAAAATAGCAACTCACACATCCCAAATCATAGGTTTCAGACAACACACACCTACGAAAGACTAAGAAATCTAGCTTAGAAAAGCCCGAAATAGTAATTTACATATCCCAAATCATAAGTTTCAGTCAACACACACCTACGCAAGGCTAAGAAACCTAGCTCATAAAAGCCTGAAATAGCAAACTACTCATCCCAAACTATTGGTTTCAGACAACATTCACCTACGAAATACTATGAAACCTTAGCTCAAAAAAGCCTGAAATAGCCAACTATTCATCCCAAATTAGAAGTTTCAGACAACAAACGCCTATGAGAGACTAAGAATCATAGCTCTCAAAGTCCAAAAAGCAAACTAAACTCCCAAATCATAACTTTCTGAAAGCACATACCTATGAAAGGCTAAGAAATCTAGCTCAGAAAAGTCAAAAATAGCAAACCACTCATCCCAATCATAGGTTTCAGTCAACACACACCTATGAAAGGCTAATAAATCCAGCTCAGAAAAGTCAAAAAATAGCAACCCACACATCCCAAATCATAGGTTTCAGACACCACACACCTACGAAAGACTAAGAAATCTAGCTTAGAAAAGCCCGAAATAGTAATTTACATATCCCAAATCATAGGTTTCAGTCCACACACCCCTACGAAAGGCTAAGAAATCCAGCTCAGAAAAGTCAAAAAATAGCATTCCACACAATCCAAATCATAGGTTTCAGACAACACACACCTACGAAAGACTAAGAAATCTGGCTATGAAAAGTCAAAAAAATAGCAACCCACACAATCCAAATCATAGGTTTCAGACAACACACAACTAAGAAATACTAAGAAATCTGGATATGAAAATCCTGAAATAGCAAACTACTCATCCCAAACTATAGGTTTCAGACAACAAACACCTATGAGGGACTATGAATCCTAGCTCTGAAAAGTCCAAAAAGCAAACTACAAATCCCAAATCATAATTTTTTGACAGCACACACATATGAAAGGCTAAGAAACCTAGCTCAGAAAAGTCAAAAATAGCAAATTAACCATCCCAAACCATAGGTTTCAGACAACACACACCTATGAAAGGCTAAGCAATCCAGCTCAGAAAAGTCAAAAATAGCAATCCACCCATCCCAAATCATAGGTTTTCAGACAACAAACACCAACGAAAGACTAGGAAATCTAGCTTAGAAAAGCCCGAAATAGTAATTTACATATCCCAAATCATAAGTTTCAGACAACATTCACCTACGAAATATTAGAAAACCTTAGCTCAGAAAAGCCTGAAATAGCAAACTATTCATCCCAAACCAGAAGTTTCAGACAACAACGCCTATGAGAGACTAAGAATCATAGCTCTGGAAAGTCCAAAAAGCAAACTACACATCCCAAATCATAATTTTCTGACAGCACATACCTATGAATGGCTAAGAAACCTAGCTCAGAAAAGTCAAAAATAGCAAACTACTCATCCCAAACTATAGGTTTCAGACTACAAACACTTATGAAAGGCTAAGAAATCCAGCTCAGAAAAGTCAAAAATAGCAACCCACACATCCCAAATCATAGGTTTCAGACAACACACACCAACGAAAGACTAAGAAATCTAGCTTAGAAAAGCCCGAAATAGTAATTTACATATCCCAAATCATAAGTTTCAGACAACATTCACCTACGAAATACTATGAAACCTTAGCTCAGAAAAGCCTGAAATAGCCAACTATTCATCCCAAACTAGAAGTTTCAGACAACAAACGCCTATGAGAGACTAAGAATCATAGCTCTGAAAAGTCCAAAAAGCAAACTACACCTCCCAAATCATAATTTTCTGAAAGCACATACCTATGAAAGGCTAAGAAATCTAGCTCAGAAAAGTCAAAAATAGCAAACCACTCATCCCAATCATATTTTTCAGTCAACACACACCTATGAATGGCTAATAAATCCAGCTCAGAAAAGTCAAAAAATAGCAACCCACACATCCCAAATCATAGGTTTCAGACACCACACACCTACGAAAGACTAAGAAATCTAGCTTAGAAAAGCCCAAAATAGTAATTTACATATCCCAAATCATAAGTTTCAGTCAACACACACCTACGCAAGGCTAAGAAACCTAGATCATAAAAGCCTGAAATAGCAAACTACTCATCCCAAACTATTGGTTTCAGACAACATTCACCTACGAAATACTATGAAACCTTAGCTCAGAAAAGCCTGAAATAGCCAACTATTCATCCCAAATTAGAAGTTTCAGACAACAAACGCCTATGAGAGACTATGAATCATAGCTCTGAAAAGTCCAAAAAGCAAACTACATCTCCCAAATCATAATTTTCTGAAAGCACATACCAATGAAAGGCTAAGAAATATAGCTCAGAAAAGTCAAAAATAGCAAACCACTCATCCCAATCATAGGTTTCAGTCAACACACACCTATGAAAGGCTAATAAATCCAGCTCAGAAAAGTAAAAAAATAGTTAGGTTTCAGACACCACACACCTACGAAAGACTAAGAAATCTAGCTTAGAAAAGCCCGAAATAGTAATTTACATATCCCAAATCATAGGTTTCAGTCAACACACCCCTACGAAAGGCTAAGAAATCCAGCTCAGAAAAGTCAAAAAATAGCAATCCACACAATCCAAATCATAGGTTTCAGACAACACACACCTACGAAAGACTAAGAAATCTCTCTATGAAAAGTAAAAAATAGCAACCCACACAATCCAAATCATAGGTTTCAGACAACACACACCTACGAAATACTAAGAAATCTGGCTATGAAAAGCCTGAAATAGCAAACTACTCATCCCAAACTATAGGTTTAAGACAACAAACACTTATGAGGGACTATGAATCCTAGCTCTGAAAAGTCCAAAAAGCAAACTACAAATCCCAAATCATAATTTTCTGACAGCAAACACATATGAAAGGCTAAGAAACGAAGCTCAGAAAAGTCAAAAAATAGCAAATTAACCATCCCAAATCATAGGTTTCAGACAACACACACCTATGAAAGACTAAGCAATCCAGCTCAGAAAAGCCAAAAATAGCAATCCACCCATCCCAAATCATAGGTTTCAGACAAAACACACAAACGAAAGACTAGGAAATCTAGCTTAGAAAAGCCCGAAATAGTAATTTACATATCCCAAATCGTAAGTTTCAGACAAAATTCACCTACGAAATACTAGGAAACCTTAGCTCAGAAAAGCCTGAAATAGCAAACTATTCATCCCAAACTAGAAGTTTCAGACAACAAACGCCTATGAGAGACTAAGAATCATAGCTCTGAAAAGTCCACAAAGCAAACTACACATCCCAAATCATAATTTTCTGACAGCACACACCTATGAATGGCTAAGAAACCTAGCTCAGAAAAGTCAAAAATAGCAAACTACTCATCCCAAACTATAGGTTTCAGACAACAAACACCTATGAAAGGCTAAGAAATCCAGCTCAGAAAAGTCAAAAATAGCAACCCACACATCCCAAATCATAGGTTTCAGACAACACACACCAACGAAAGACTAAGAAATCTAGTTCAGAAAAGTCAAAAGTAGCAAATTAACCATCCCAAATCATAGGTTTCAGACAACACACACCTATGAAAGGCTAAGAAATCCAGCTCAGAAAAGTCAAAAATAGCAATCCACCCATCCCAAATCATAGGTTTCAGACAACACACACCAACGAAAGACTGGGAAATCTAGCTTAGAAAAGCCCGAAATAGTAATTTACATATCCCAAATCATAAGTTTCAGACAACATTCACCTACGAAATACTAGGAAACCTTAGCTCAGAAAAGCCTGAAATAGCAAACTATTCATCCCAAACTAGAAGTTTCAGACAACAAACGCCTATGAGAGACTAAGAATCCTAGTTCTGAAAAGTCCAAAAAGCAAACTACACATCCCAAATCATAATTTTCTGACAACACACACCTATGAATGGCTAAGAAACCTAGCTCAGAAAAGTCAAAAATAGCAAACTACTCATCCCAAATCATAAGTTTCGGACAACACTCACCTATGATCGGCTAAGAAATCCAGCTCGGAAAAGTAAAAAAATAGCAACCCACACATCCCAAATCATAGGTTTCAGACAACACATACCTATGAAAGACTAAGAAATCCAACTCAGAAAAGCCCGAAATAGTAATTTACATATCCCAAATCATAATTTTCAGTCAACACACACCTACGAAAGGCTAAGAAACCTAGCTCATAAAAGCCTGAAATAGCAAACTACTCATCCCAAACTATAGGTTTCAGACAACAAACACCTATGAGGGACTAAGAATCCTAGCTCTGAAAAGTCCAAATAGCGAACTATACATCCCAAATCATAATTTTCTGACAACACACACCTATGAAAGGCTAAGAAACCTAGCTAATAAAAGCCGGAAATAGCAAATTAACCATCCCAAATCATAAGTTTTCAGACAACACACACCTATGAACGGCTCAGAAATCGAGCTCAGAAAAGTCAAAAATTGCAATCCATCCATCCCAAATCATAGGTTTCAGACAACACACACCAACGAAAGACTAAGAAATCTAGCTCAGAAAAGTCTAAAATAGCAACCCATACACCCCAAATCATAAGTTTCAGACAACACACATCAACGAAAGATGGGGCCCAGGGAGAGCCTTTGAGGGTCTGTGGGACCCTTCAGGGCCGGGTGGTCCTTTGGGAGCTTGGGTGACCTTTGAGGACCGGGGGCTTCCTTCGGGGTTGGGGTAGGGGGATCGGAACCCTTTGGGGTTGGGGTAGAGGACCTCACGACACTGTTCAAACGGAACTTGTGTATTATAACGACCAGAGAGTTTCACACTCAAATCCTCTTCTAAAATCTCTTCAAAAATTATCTTTTAAAATATCTCTAACTGTTTCGCCGAAATAATTCCCTAAAATAATAATTTGTTCTGAAAAGATATAATAAAGCCTTAAATAAGCATTAAAATGGGGGCTCAGGAGCCTTTTGGGCGCCGGGGGCCCTTTGGGAGCCCGGAGAACATTTGAGGACCGTTGGCTTCCTTCGGGTTGGGGTGGGGGGATCGGAACCCATTAGGGTTGTGGTAGGGGACCTCACATCACTGTTCAAATGGAACTTGTGTATTATAACGACCACAGAGTTTCACCCTCAAATCCTCTTCTAAAATCATCTTTTAAACCATCTTTTAAAATGTTTCTAACTGTTTCGCCGAAATAATTCCATAAAATGTCTAAAACAGTTTCGCCCGAATAATCCCTAAACGTAATTTCAGCGTGTTCCTTTTGTTTTTGGCATCACTGCGCTGACGCATTTCAAATTACTAAGATACCTGATTGCCGCGCTAAAACAATTCATCGCTAAGATGTTTCTTGGAGAATTGTTTCCATGGCAATGTTTATTAATATCTTTTGGAGTTCGACCAGCAGAATTGTTTCCGAGGCAAAGACATTAATGACTTGGATCTATTCCTGGAGAATCATTTCTAGGCGAAAATTTTTAAGGTCAGACAGATGATGTCATTGGTTGATTGATCTGTCAAGAAAGGGGAATTAATTTGTTGTTTCTAAGTGGAATTATTGATTCATAAAAGGGGAATTGAGGTCGACAGCACAGGTGTTCCAAATTCCTGGACACCTTGACATTCGCTGAGAGCGTGCACTTACAACAACAACAACATCGATCTTGAAAATTTAGGTCATAGACCCCATTAACCAACGTGTTCTCCCTAATGACTCTATGCCCATATTTGATGTTAAAAAAGTTGTAGGTGGCAGCAGGGGTGAGTGTTCGGAGTTATAGGGTCATTTCTACTAACAACAAGTATTTCAACTGAAAGTAAAGAGCAATATAAAACTTAAAACGAACATATATTATTACGTAAATGAGGGGGTTCCCCCCTTGTCAATAACTCGCTCTTTACGCTAAAGTTCGAATTTTGTTCCAATTCTTTAAGAATGACCCTGAATCATAAAGGCCGTTTAATTAGAATTTATCAAAAAAAAAACTTTTTTCACAAGATAACCTTTTCAAAGAATAGTTAAGAACTCCATTAAACAAAAATGAGCAAAAATAAAATCAAATAATCTACGAAGCGTAAAACTACCGCAATCAGCAATGATAAATAAATCAACCCAAAACAAACAGAAATTACAATAAATAACCGAGTCAAACTCAAAACGAGCAGAAATTGACATAAGTTGGGCTCAAAACCCCTATGCCTTCCCAAGGCCAGAACATAATTTGCACTTTAAAAAAAAAAAAAAAAAAATTCATATTTTTATAACTTTAATAAATCTAATAATATTAACATTTTATTACTAAATATCAGTATATGTATATTAAATTGACAATGCACATTCATTTGTATTTTTTTTTCAGTAAAGTCCAAATTATTTTCTGGCCTTGGGAAGGCATAGGGGTTTTGAGCCCAACTTATGTTAATTTCCGCTCGTTTTTGAGTTTGAATCGGTTATTTATTGAAATTTCTGTTTGTTTTGGGTTTCATTTATTTATCATTGTTGATTTGCGGTAGTTTGATTTGCGGAATATTAAAAGGGCACTAGCCCTTTCAATTTTAAATTGAATGAGCCCTTTTGGATATTTCTACAACATCGTTTTCAATAAAAACCTTAAATGCTCCCAGGGAATAACTTAAAACCCTTACCCTGAGGATTGTGGGGGGAGGTGTTTTCATCCTTAAACACCTAATTTTCAAAACTTTCAACTACGTTGAATAAAATGGCTATCTAAAAATTTTGATTGGATGTGGTTGGGGAAAAGGTGGGCGTGAGAGGGGAGTTAGTTGACTTAAAATCACTTTCGACTATTAAAAAGGGCACTAGCCCTTTGAATTTCCAATCGAAACATCTCCTTTCCAAGTTTCTACAAGACAGATTTCAATAAAAACTTATATGTCCCCAGGGCATAACTTATAACCCTTGCCCTGAAGACTGTGGGGGGAGTGTCCTGCTCAAAGGTATACTTTCCTGAATTTTTAACTGCATGAAACAAAATGGCTATTTACAAATTTTGATTGGATGTGTTTGGGGTAAAAGTTGGGCGTGAGAGGGGGGTTAGTTGCCCTCAAATATCTTTCAACTATTAAAAAAGGGCACTAGCCCTTTGAATTTCCAATCGAATGAGCCCTTTTTCAAGTTTCTACGACAAAGATTTCAATAAAAAAAGTTATATGCCCCCAGGGCATAACTTATAACCCTTGCCCTGACGACTCTGGGGGGAATGTCCTGCTCAAAGGTATAATTTTCCTGAACTTTAAATTGCGTGGAACCAAATGGCTATTTCAAAATTTTGATTGGATACGTTTTGGAAAATGGTATGCGTGGAAGGGGTGTTAGATGCCTTCCAATCACTTTCGACTATTAAAAAAAGCAGTAGCCCTTTCAATTTCCAATCGAAAGAGCCCTTTTTGAAGTTTCTACGACAACGCGTTCAATAAAAACCTTATATGCCCGCAGGGCATAACTTACAACCTTTGCCCTGAGGGCTGTGGGGGAGATCCTTTCTCAAAAACATAATTTCTATCTGGAAATCAACTACGCTGAACAAAATGGCAATCTAAAAACTTTGATTGGATGTGTTTGGAAAAGGTGGGCTTACGAGGGGGGTTAGTTGCCCTCAGATCACTTTTGACTGTTAAAACGGGCACTAGGCCTTTGAATTTCCAATCGAAAGATCGCTTTTTCAAGTTTCTACGACAACGCGTTCAATAAAAACCTTATATGCCCGCAGGGCATGACTTACAACCCTTGCCCTGAGGGCCGTTGGGGGTTTGTCATCCTCAAAGACCTAATTTTCAGAACTTAAAAGTATGTTGAATAAAATGGCCATCTCAAAATTTTAATTGGATGTGTTTGGGGAAAAGGTGGGCGTGAGAGGGGGATTAGTTGCCCTCCAATCACTTTCAACTATTAAAAAGGGCACCAGCTCTTTGAATTTCCAATCGAATGAGCCTGTTTTGAAGTTTCTACGACAACGCCTTCTATAAGAACTTTATATGCCCCTAGGGCATAACTTACAACCCTTGCCTTGAAGGCATTAGAGGAGTGTCCTCCTCAAAAACATAATTTCAATCTGGAAATCAAATACGCTGAACAAAATGGCAATCTTAAAATTTTGATTGGATGTGTTTCGGGAAATGTGGGCCTGGAAGGGGTGTTTGTTGCCTTCCAATCACTTTCGACTTTTAAAAAGGGCACAAGCCACTCCAATTTCAAATTGAATGAGCCCTTTTCGAATTTTCTACGACAACTTCTGCGATGCCAAGTGCCCTGCTCTAAAGGAAAAAAAAAATAAATAGTACATTATGCCAACATCGTTCTTACTTGCCCCAGGGCATAACTCAAAACCCTTGCCCTGAGGGTTGTGGGGAGTGTACTCCTCAAAAACATTTTTTTCTATCTGGAAATCAACTACGCTGAACAAAATGGCTATCTCAAAAATTTGATTAGATGTGTTTGGGGAATCATGGGCTTTGGGGGGGGGGGCTAGTTGCCCTCCAACACTTTCGACTGTTAAAAAGGGCACTATCCACTCCAATTTCCAATCGAATGAGCCCTTTTCGAAGTTTATACGACAACTCCTTCGATACGAAGTGCCCGGGGTATGGAGAAAAAAAAAAACACATTGTGCCAACATCGTTCTTTACTTAGGCAGCGCACCGAGGTATTGACGAGGGGGCGAACCCCCTCATATACGTAATACTTTCTTTTCGTTTTAAGTTTTAATTTTCCTCTTTACTTTCAGTTGAAAAAACTTGTTTTTCTAAGGAATTTCTGATCGTTTTTTAAATAATGCTGGGAAATCCGGTACCCTCTTTCATGGAAAATTCCTTCCCCCCATTTAAAATTCCTCCAGGGAAAGATCTTCCATCGTAACCCTTGATTGGGTGACTTAGGAAACAATTAGCGTGGGAGAGGACCTAGTCACCCTCCAATTTTTTGTTCACTTAAAAAGGGTGCTAGAACTTTTCTTTCTTTTCGTTCGAATGAGCCCTCTCTTGATATTCTAGGACCACTGGGTCGATACCATCACTCCTGGGGAAACACAAAAAAGAAAAAAAGAAAAAAAAAAGAAAAGAAAGAAAAAAGAAAACAAATAAACACTCATCCGTGATCTTTCTTTTGGCAAAAAAAAAAATACAAAGTCCCACATTTTTGTAGATAGGAGATTGAAACCTCTACAGTAAAGTTCTCTGATACGCTGAATCTGATGGTGTTCTTTAACATTCTATGACTTTTTGGGAGTATTACCCTATTTTTCGAAAAAATAAGGCAAATTTTCTCAGGCTCGTAACTTTTGACAAGTAAGACTAAACTTGATGAAACTTAAATATTTGAAATCAGAATAAAAATTCAATGTTTTATGTGTCTACTGGTATCAAAATCCACTTTTTAGAGCTTCGGTTGCTATTGAGCCGGGTCACTTCTTACTTACAGTTTGATTATACAAAATAAACAATATAAATACTTCAAAAATGTATTTGATCATTAAACATAGTTTGTCTTTCTCTGTGTCACAAATGACGAGATAGGTTTTCCCCTTATATTAAGCTGATTCCAAATATATAAAATTCAACAAGTTTAGTGTTACCCATCAAAAGTTATGGGCCTGAGAAAATTTGCCTGATTTTTGAAATAGCATGGAATCATCCCCTAAAATTAAAAGAATCTTAGGGAACCCAACCAAAGAACCATACTTTAGAAATTTCAAGCTCCTATCTGCAAAATTGTGGAATTTTGCTATTTTTGCCAGAAGACAGATCACGGAAGTGTGTTCCCCAGGGGCTATTTTATCTAAATAATGGGCCTCGGGAGAGGGTGCATTCGAGTGAAAATTAAAAGTTTTAATGCCCTTTTAAGTGACCAAAAAGACTGGAGGAAAACTGGACCCCTTCTCACGCCCATTTGCCCCCCAAAATTATTTGATCAAAATTTTGAGATAGCCATTTAGTTCACTATAGTTAAAATATCAGACAGTTATGTCTTTAGGTGTAAAACGACCCCCCCCCCACAGTTCGTGGGAAGCTGAAATATCGGAAGGGTAACTACCTCCAGGGAATTTATGATGTTGGTAGACTCCAGAATGAGAATTTGAAAGAAAAACTTTCCAGGAACAGTTAAATACTAAACTTGAGAGTTTAAACTTTGATAATGTGGAAGATGGTCGTAATAATTTTAGAAAAATAATTTGTGAAGTTGCTGAAGTTTGTATTAGCCTGAAGATGATGCCTGAAGATGATGAATATGATTTTTGAAAAAGGGGAAGTACCTAACCATTAAAAAAAAAAAAAACCTTAATTAAGCTACTTTATAAGAAAGGTGATAAACGTGAGTGTGGTAATTATCATGGCATTAGTCTGGTCTCTGTAGTCAGTAAATTACTTAGTAATATGAAACTCGTTAGACTGAGAGATGCCGTAGACAAAGTTTTAAGAGAAGAACAATACGGTTTTAGAAAAGGTAGAGGATGTGTTGACCAAACTTTCACTCTTAGGCTAATAATTGAGAAGTGCCTGAGTTTTCAAACTCCTTTGGTCCTCAGTTTCATAGATTATGAGCAAGCGTTCGATTCTGTTGATAGAAGAGCTTTAGTAAAGGCTTTATCCTTGTATGGTATACCAGAAAAATACATTAAAATGATTAGTGCTGTACGAGAATAACACTGCTGTGGTTAAAGTAGGAAATTAGATTAGCAGCTGGTTTTGTATTGAATCAGGAGTTAAGTAGGGTTGTGTTCTATCCTCCTTTATATGGATTATTTTGATGGACTTTGTTTTACGGAGAGCAGGAAAGGCAATGGGAGACCATGGAATAAAATGGGGAGGAAAAAGTCTCCTGGACTTGGATTAGGTTGATGATTTAAGCATCCTAGATGAAAGTGTGAGCAAAATGAATGAAGTCTTAGAGGTTTTGCGAGTTCAGGGTGCTAGAATTGGTTAGAAAATTAATTTTAGGAAGACTAAGTCACTAAGGCTAGGAATAAGTGAAGACGAAAAGGTGACGTTGGGTAATGAAAAGATTGATCAGGTGGGCAGCTTCACCTACCTTCGTAGTATTATTAGTAAAGATGGTGGGAGCAGTGAAGACGTTAAAAGTAGAATAGCCAAGGCTCAGGTTTTTTTTCACAGTTAAAAAAAGTTTGGAAGAATAGGAAGATAAGTCTGCAAACAAAGATTAGAATATTAGAAGCTACAGTGACGACAGTGGTCAAATATGGCTCTGAAGCATGGACGCTCCGAAAAGCGGATGAAGATTTGCTAGATGTTTTCCAGAGAAATTGCTAAAGGATTGTTCTGGGTACCCGGCTGACTGACCGTATTTCAAACAATAGGCTATACAAAAAATGTGGTGGTTCAATACCGCTCTCAAGGGCTATAATGAAAGAAAGGATGAGGTGGATAGGGCACGTTGTGCGGATGAAGGATGACAGATTTCCGAGGATTGTTCTTTTCGGCCAACTGTATAGGGCTAAACGGAAAGCAGGTTGTCCCCGTCTGGGGTGGGGAGGACGTCATAAAGAAAGATTTAAAGGAAATAGGAACTTCGTGGGCGCGGTGAAAAAAGGGAAGCTTTGAATTGTGGTGAGTTGTTAGTAGTAGTAGTAGCAGATCACGTATATTATTTTTTATTGGGATTAGTAACAGCATAATAACTTTAAGGGTCCTCATAGGCGCTACTCCTGTCTTCCTTTAATGATTTAAGGTGAACAGTGATCCTCTCAAGACGGCGGTGTTATCGATCTTTTAAGATATGCCGTTGCATGTTACGTGAATTGGAATGTTTTTCTGAAAGGCGCTTGTGTTAATTACCTAATAGTTTCTTTCATTTTTTAAAAACATTTAGGGGCTTCTTTACCCCAAAATTTATAAGATTGTTGTGTCATAGTTCCTCTGATTCTTAAAAAAACCGTAAGGGCCGGGAACAAACCTTCAGGGGGCTCGCTAGTGGGGAACTTTCAAGACAACGGGCCCTAGTGAGTGATTCCACCAGCCAACAGCAACCTTTTCCCCAGGGACCCTAAAAATCAATTCCAAAGGGGCCCCATCGGGCAATTCCAACGGGACCCCTAGCAACCAATTCCAACGTGGGCCCTAACAACAATTTCCACCAGAGCCCCTAGCCATCAATTCCAACAGGGGACCCTAACCTAACCACCGAGGTCCAAGCATCCAATTCCATCGGGACCCTAGAAACCATTTTCATCGGGGGCCCATAGCGATCAATTCCAACCGGGGGCCCTAACCTAACCACTGGGGGCCCCTACCATCCAATTCGAAAGGGGCCCCTAACCTAACCACCGGGGGTCCCTAGCATCCAAGTCTGACGGGGCCACTAGCATCCAATTCCACCGGGAGGGGGGCTAGGAACCTTTTCTAAACGGGTCCTAGTGGACAATTTCCACCGGGGGCCCTAGAAACCAATTCCAAAGGGGACCCCTTGCATCCAATTCCAACGATGACCCTAGCGAGCAAGTTCAACGGGGGCCCCTATTAACCAATTCTCCCGGGGCCTCCAATTTCACCGTCAAGACGTTTTCAAGAAGTTTTAAGACACCTCAAGACGTTTTTTTTCAAGACATTTCAAGACGTTTTTAAGAAATTTTATTCAAGACATTTTTCAAGATTTCTTTGATTGTTATGTAATAGAGAGCTTTTAGTTATGTTAAGGATGACGCAATCTTGCGTGACATACTAGACTTCAAGAGCCTGTGGGGGAAGTCCCGGTTGTAACTGAGGAGGACAAACACGTGGGGTGTTACGTAACGATGGGGGCACATGTGGGACGTTGCTTAATGACAGCGCACACGTGGGATATTACTTAATGACGAAGCACAAATCGATGTTACATAACACTTCAAGAGATTTTTTCTTCCGGATGTCATTTTTCTTTCAAGACATTTTTTCTTCTTTCAAGGCGTTTTTTTTTTCTCTTTGAGATTTCATTTTCTTTCAAGACGTTTTTCTCAGGGAACCATTTATATTCCCGAGATTTCATGTCCGCATTAGGATTCAAAAAGGAATTTCCATCCCATGTAATGGAACGCTAACCAGTTGGACTATAACACAGTCAATAGATTTCAGCCCCCTCTGTTAAAAAATTACTTAACACCCTCCCAGCTTAACTTTAAAATATAGAAAATGTTAGTTCAAGCAATTCACCCCACCATGGCAATATATGGCTGGCCCGTGGCACAGCTGTGATACATATTGCCATTCCAATGGCATTTTCCAGATATTTTCATGATAAAAATATGCTTAAAGTCCAATAGTTCCTGTTTTGCAAGCCAACCTTAACGTGATACAGCATCTCAATTCATGCCATTGTGCCAAGTTATGAATGGCCCTCTGGCAAACTCTGGCATCCCCTAATTATTCCTAAGACATTTTCCAGATATTTTTTTGTTTAAAATCATGCATTCAATCCATTGGTTCATGTTTTCACAACATACACCATGATACAACATACCTCCGTGATACACCATAACAATCCACGTCACCGTTTCACACTATGAATGGCACACGGCACTCTTTGGCACCCTTCATCATTCCAATGGCATTTTTTATATATTTTAACCATAAAATTATGCTTAAAC
The DNA here is from genome assembly GCA_027921565.1 of Artemia sinica. Taxonomy (NCBI): domain Eukaryota; kingdom Metazoa; phylum Arthropoda; class Branchiopoda; order Anostraca; family Artemiidae; genus Artemia; species Artemia sinica. The sequence goes on from JAPEVW010000055.1 coordinate 899,080, forward strand.
TCCAATGGTTCCTGTTTTTGCAAGCCAGTCTCAACGTGATACACCATCACAATTCAAAATTCCGTGCCACACTATTACTGGCCCTTTGACACCCTCTGACACCCGCTAATCCTTCCTAACATATTTTCCAGATATTTTTTTTTTGTTCGTGAAAAATGATTCATGCTAATTTTTGTATGTGAAACTTATTTCATGTGGATAATTTGTTCAAGAAACTCCTCCTGACTTTTCTCAAGGGGAATCCAGTTTTAGAAAAAGGTAGAGGATGTGATGACCAAATTACCACTCTTAGATTGATAATTGAAAAGTGCCTGAGTTATCAAGCACCTTTGGTCCTCAGTTTTATACATTATTAGCAAACATTCGATTCTGTTGATAGAAGAGCAAAGGTTATAAAGGGGCCCTAGCGGGCAATTCCACAGTGGTTCCTAGCATCTAATTTCAAAGGGGGCCCTAGCATTCCATCCCACGGGACCCGGAATTCAATCCCACGGTGGCCTCGCATCCAATTCTCACGGTGACCCTAGCAACCAATTTTAACGGGGGCCATAACAACCATTTCCACCGGAGGCCCTACCATTCAATCCAATCCTGTACCTAATTGTTAGATCCCACTGGGGCCCTAGCATCCAATTGAATAGGGGGTCCTTGCATACAATTCCATCGGGGTTCTAGCAACCATTTCATCTGGGGGCCCTAGCGATCAATTCCAAAGGGGGACCTAACCTAACTTCTGAGGCCCTATCATCTAATTCCAATAAGGGCCCTAGAAACCATTTCCACCAGGAACCCTACCAACTAATTCCAACGGGGGCCCCTAGCATCCAATTCCACCGGTGGCCCTAGTGAGCAATTCCAACGGGGCCCCTTAACAACCAATTCTACCGGGGCCTTCAATTTCACCGTCAAGATGTTTTCAAGAAGTTTTAAGACACCTCAAGACATTTTTTAGAAATTTGAAGACGTTTTAAAGACATTTTGCTCAAGAATTTTTTCAAGATTTTTTTGATTGTTATGTAATAGGGAACTTCTAGTTATGTTAAGGTTGACGCAATCTTGCGTGACATACTAGACTTCAGGAGCCTGCGGGGGAAGTTACGGTTTTAACTGAGGAGGACACACACGTGGGGTGTTACATAATGATGGGTACACATTTGGGATGTTGCGTAATGACAGCGCACACGTGGGATATTACGTAATGACGAAGCACATATCGGTTTTACATAATACTTTAAGAGATTTTTTCTTCAGGATATTGCAACAGGTTTATGAAGAAGAAATAACAATATAACAAGTCTCTCTATGACATTAATCAAGATACATTAAGTTCCTTTAAAAAATAATCCACATGCAACACGTTTCACGATCAAAAATCAGTATGCATTATGTTTCACGAATAAAAAACAACTTTTCGTTTAATTTTCGAGATTAGGTTTCGAGAAAGAATAAACGAACATACAAGAAGTTCAACGATGAAATATACCAAGATAAATTAGTTTCACGAATAAAAATCAGCACGCAACAAGTTTCATGAAGAAGATTAAAAAATTTAACAAGTTTATCGAAGATATAAATTAAGATGCATTAAGTTTCTTGAAAAAATAATGCACATACAACAAATTTCACAAACCAAAAATCAAAATTTATCATGTTTCACGAAGAAAATACCAATATGAAACAAGTTTCAAAAAGAAAAAAATTATGATAATATGTATTTAACAAAAGAATAAATCAACATACAACAAGCTTCACGAAGAAAAATAGCAAGATAAATTAAGTTTCACGAACAAAAAATCAGCAAGCAACAAGTTCCACGGACAAAACCATTTTCACGAGGAGAAAAATCAGTTTCCAAGTTCCATGAACAGAAAAGTCAACTTGCATCAAGCATCATGAAGAAGAAACAAAAATATGTTTCACAAGTTTCTCGAAGACAGAAATCAAGATATATTAAGTTTCTCGAGGAAATGATTCAGTTACAAGAAGTTTCACGAACAAATATCAGCATGCATTATGTTTCCCGAAGAACAATCATCATCAAACACATTTTACGAAGAAAACCGTCATGATAAATTAAGTTTCACCAAAGAATAAACCATCATACAACAAATTTCACGAAGAAAAATATCAGGATAAAGTAAGCTTCACGAAAAAAGCCGGCACGCAGCAAGATCCCGCGAGAAAATACGGTTTCACGAGGATAAATGCCAATGTACAAGTTTCACAAAGAGAAAGAATTAACTTAAAACAAGTTTCATGAAGAAGAAATAAAAATATAACGAGTTTCTCGAAGACATGAATCGAGATACATTAAGTTTCTTGAAGAAATAATCCGTATCCAATAAGTTTTACGAAAAAAAATGAGTATACATCTAGTTTCATGAAGAAAAAAAACAACATGCAACAAATTTCATGAAGAAAAATATCATGGTAAATTAAGTTTCACAAAAGAATAAAGCAACATACAACAAGTTTCACGAAGAAAAATATCAAGATAAATTAAATTCCACGAACAAAAATCTGTGCGCAAAAGTTTCCCGAAAAAACCCGGTTTCACAAGGAGAAAAATCAATGCATAAGTTTTACGAAGTTTCTTGAAAATTGGCATGCAACAAGTTGTTTGGAGAAGAAATAAAGATATAACAAGTTTTTTCGAAGACATAAATCAAAATAAATTAAGTTTCTTGAAGAAATAATCCACAAGCAAAAAGTTTCAGAACCAGAAATCAGCATGCTTCATGTCTCACGAACAAAATATGCACACAAGAAGTTTTACCGACAAAACCAGATTCACGAGGAGAAAAATCATTGTAAATGTTTCACGAAGAGAAAGAATCACCAAGCAGCATGTTTTACTAAGAAAAAAAATAAATATATAACAAGTTCTCGAAAATATAAATTAAGATACATTAAGTTTCTTGAAGGAAAAATCCACATGCAACAAGCTTCACGAACAAAAAATTAGCATCCATCGTGTTTCACGAAGAAAAAACCAACATGCAGCAAGTTTCACTAAGAAGAAATACAAATATAACAAGTTACTCGAAGATATAAATCCAGATACATTAATTTTCTTGAAGAAATAACCCACACGCAATAAGTTTCACGTACAAAAATCAGCGTGCATCATGTTTCACAAAGGAAAACAAAAATTTCTGGAAAATTTATTAGGAATGATTAAGGGGCACCAGAGGGTGCCATAAGGCCAGTCATAGTGTGGCACGGTGGTGTGAATTCAGATAGTGTATAACGCTGAGGTTAGGTAGCAAAAACAGGAACCATTGGACTTAAAGCATAATTTTGTCATGAAAATATCTGAAAAAATTCCTTTTGAATGATGAATGTTTCTAGAGGGTGCCGTGTGCCATCCATATTTGACATGGTGACGTGGATTGACACGGTGTACCACGGAGGGTTGGGTTGTGAAAACATGAAGCAATGGGTTTAATACATGATAATTAACAAGAAAATATCTTGAAAATGTCTTAGGAATGATTAGGGGGTGCCAGGGGGTCCGAAAGGTCAGTCATAGTGTGGCATGGTGGCGTGAATTGAGATGTTGTATCACGTTGAGGATGGCTTGCAAAAGCGGAAATCATTGGACTTTAAGCATATTTTTATCATGAAAATATCTGGAAAAAATGTCTTTTGAATGATAGTATGTATCACGGGAGTGCCATGGGACTTACATTTTCTGGAGCTTAAATTTAAGCTATGGGGGAGGGGTTGTTAAATTTTTTTTACGAAGGAGGGGTTGAAATCTAGTGATCATTCAAAGAAACCAGGTATTTTTATTAAAAGCCCTCGAAAAAATATTAATATGGCTTAGATTTACCTCTAACGAGATTATGCGAAGTATGGAGAGAAAATGTTATTCGAATGTGGCAAAGAAGCCCCTGAAGGTTTTTTAAGGAATGAAAGAAACTATTAGGTAATTAACACATTCGTCTTTTGGAAAACATTCCCTATGAAGTAGCATGCACCTGCATCTCTTAGAAAATTAATAACACCTGCGTCTGGGAGAAAAGAGTAGCGCCCATGACGACCCTTAAAGTTATAATGCTGTCCCTAATATTGGGAAGTATACAGACCTTTTGTTGGGGAGGGGGGGGGGTGTGCTTGGGGTGGATTTCTTTAGGGAGAATTTTCCTTGGGGAGGGAAAGCTAAGGAGGGGGTGAAGATTCTAGAAGAAAGGTTACAATGGGGGGATTTGCCAGAATTTTCTGTACGAAATTATTTTTAATTGTCTCAACGCCCCGCTCTTTACGCTAAAGTTTTAATTGTTTTAAAAATTAAAGTTGTGATAAAGAGTCAAAATTTAACGAAAAGAATGAGGCGTTGAGGAGGGAACAGCCCCTTTCATATAAGGAATAATTTCTGCTCGTTTTAAGTTTTAAGGCGCTCCTTACTTTCAGTTAAAAAAAAACTTGTTTTTTTATTTAATATATTAAACAATTTACATTGGATCACTTTTCGATTTTCAAAATATCTGTCTATAGAGTAGGTAGATGTGGGTTGGGTCTTTGTGTTTCAGGACGGCTGCAAACGTTGTTTTGTTGTCAAAAAAGGGATGCAGACGGCTTGCAACGTTGTCTCCAATGCTTTTTATGCAGATGAAGAACAGCTGACTTCATTAGATGTTCGTGGTAAGTAAAACCGCAGAGAACAACACACAGGAAGATCAAAAAGAAAAATCTCGTAACTTTTAAAATATGTCCACGGAAAAATATATACGTAGAGTTTCCTTAATAAGCCACTGTGCTAAACTCTGTTAAAAGCCTTGGCAATGTCGAATGAAATGGACTGATTTTGTATCTTTTTGCAAACAATTGGCTCAGTTCTTGGTGCTGTACCACTAGGCAGCCCAGCTTTGATCGTTTTTGGTCAAATCCATATTGTGGATTTCTTATTGGCTACGTGCGCTCCTCTTTTTTCCCAATGTATTCAAAGCCTACCTCTTTATACCCTCCCAAGAAGCTTTTCCCTTAAATCGTTCCTTATGATAAGATCCCAACCAATTTGTGGATGACCTGCTTTTCGTTTGTTCCCAGACGGTTGTCCAACAAGGACGATATTTTGCAATATTTCCTCCTTCATCAGTAGAATGAGTCCTAGCCATATAAACCTTCCTTTCCAGTGCGGTTTTAGAAAAGGTAGAGTATGTGACGACCAAATTACCACTCTTAGATTAACAATTGAAAAGTGCCTCAGTTGTCAAGCACCTTTGGTCCTCAGTTTTATAGATTATTAGCAAACATTAAATTCTGTTGATAGAAGAGCAAAGGTTTTATCCTTGTATGGTATACCCGACAAATACGTTAAAGTAATTAGTGCTATGTACGATAATAATACAGCTACGATTAAGGTAGGAAGTGAGGTTAGCAGCAGGTTTCGTATTAACTCAGGAGCTAAGCAGGGCTGTGTTCTATCCCCCTTTATATGGATCATTTTGATGGATTTTTTCTTAAGAAGTACAAGACAGGCAATGAGAGACTGCGGAATCAAATGGGTAGGAACAACTCTCCTGCACTTAGATTATGCTCAATTTCAAGTTCAAGTTCAATTTCTTTCTTAATCAATAAGAAATGTTTTTGACAAAACTATCAAATTAATGACCCACAGTGAGAATAACTCGTGTGTGGGTTTATATACACTCAACAATAAATAAATGATACTATCTCCAGATACTGGAATAAAAAGATTGCTCTTCAACTCTCCGTATGGTAACAACAAACAAAATCCAAATGAAATCAAAATAACCAAATAAATAAAGTGAAATGAGGAGCATCCACCACAGAAAATAAAATAAAATTAATAATTACTGATTAAGTGATTATTAACTAACTATTGATTATAATTAGTGATTATTAATTTTATTATTAACTAACGATTTATTCAAATCTACAAAACTATGAAATTTATTCCAATTATATATAATACTATGCCTTGGTGAAAAAAGGGACCTTTCAGATTTTATTAAAGCCTGACGGACTACAGAACTGCCATGGGTCCAATATGCATGCAAAACCTGATTATCATCCTGAAAAAAATTATTATGCAAATAAAAATACTCAGGCAAAGGACCTTGAACGTGTTTAATCATATAAAGAACAGAATGAAAAGAAGGGAAAAGATCCAGTGGAAGGATATTTAAAATTTCATACATAATTTTTGTTGACGACTTACCAGGGTAAGAAAATGGGCTAGGCAGGCAATTTTTCAATAGACGCAGAGCTTTATTTTGTTGCCTCTGAAGAGGAAGAATATGAGTTTTAAAAGTATTCAAAAAAATAATGGGACAGTAATTTATATATGAACGCACTAGAGAATGATAAAGAGATTTCAGGGCAAAAAACGGCAGAACAAATTTCAGATGATTCATCATTCCAATATTTCTTGCCAGTTTCATTCGAAGATAAATTGCATGGCTTTTAAATGATAAACTTGAATCCAGTATTACCCCAAGATATTTAATATCATCAACTCTTTCAATTTCAATAGGTAGGCCTTGATTATTAATCATCATAATTTCCGGTGCAGTTTTCCCAGTACGAGAGAAGATGATGAATTTTGTCTTAGTACAATTAATAGTCAATTTATTTCTCGGAAACCATAAGATAAGCCTCTTCAGTGCTGATTCCAACCTAAGCTTCAAAGATCTAGAGTCGGGGATGCTGACTTTGCATGCCGTGTCATCGGCGAATAATGTGTTAAGGCCAATATCTTTGATGCTATTACTGATATCATTAACACAGATAAGAAATAGGAGTGGACCCAAAAAAGAGTTTTGTGGGACTCCAACTGACTAAGATTGAGATACTGATGAGGAAAAAGTATCGCCTCCGTCTAAATACTGATTTCGGTTTTTTTAGGTATGATATTACTAAGTCATTAACTGGGCCTCTTATGCCGCAGTTAGCACGTTTATTATGCAATATTTTATGGGAAATCGTATCAAATGCCTTTTTAATGTCAATAAAAATTTTAGCAGGAATATCACCTTTGTCGAGGGCGTCATGAACAAACTGAGTCATTGCCATAATATCATGCTCAGTAGAGTGAGACTTCCGAGACCCAAATTGCATCGGACTAAAAAATTTAGATTTCATTAAAAAGCTGACTATACGGTTATATAGGCAATTTTTGAGCAACTTCTCTCAAATGTAGACAGGATTGAAATCGGCCGATAGTTTGTTGGGTTCTTTGGGTCTCCTCCTTTATACAAAGAGATAATTCTTGCAGACTTGAAACAAGAAGGAAATCTTCCGGTTTTAAAACAGAGGTTGAACACATGGGGAAGCGGGATTACAATATTTGGTGCTATGCACTTAATCAGATTAGTAGATGACACATCAATCCCTCCCGAAGATCCATTCTTTAAAAGGTTTGTTGTAAGTAAAAGTTTTATCTGGGGTTAGAGGAGTAAGAAAAATGGAGCAATTGTGAGACGGGGGTAGATATGATTGAAAGTCCTCTCCAGATTCATTATCCAGATGACGAGCCAGGTTGTTTCCAGCAGTTGACGCGGTTTCGTCGCCAATTTTTGCAAAGTGTATATTTAATGCATTGACAACTTCTACTTTCCCTGTAGCAAGTTTAGTTCCATCTTCAGCTATTAATTCATCGGGAAGATCATGGGTCTTATGCTTTCCTAAGCACTTATTAATTATTTCCCATGTCTTCTTAGGGGACCCTTCTGCTTCAACAAATGCTCCGGCGAAGTAGTGACTTTTTGCTGATCTTAAAATTTTTGTTAAATAATCTTTGTATCTGCGAAATTCAGCTAGTTTAACTTCAGATGGATGCATTAAGTATGTCTTATATAACAGATTCTAATTTTTTATTGATACCAGCAATCCAGGAGATATCCAAGGCTTAATCGGCTTTATACTATTTCTTCTTGATATTTGGCGGAGAGGGAAAGCATTATTGAAACAACGTTTTAACTGATTCACAAAAAATTCAGCAGCAAAATCAGGTTCCGAAGAATCTAAACAAGAAGAAAAATCACTTGAAGAAAGCAATACTTTAAAGTTTACTTAAGGAGTTTCTGTTAGTCATTCTCATTTTTCTTTTAGTAGGCCTATTAAACTCTGTAATCAAGTGAAGGTCGGTCACAAGCATCAAATGGTCTGAAAAATCTTCAACAACCACATCACTAGACTTTAGTTCCAGATTCGTAAACAAATTATCGATAAGGGAAGCAGAATCTTTCATTATTCTTGTTGGGACTCCATAAGCTGGTAAGAGACCACCGGACAGGCAAACTGATAACAAGTCAGCCCGTCAGAAGAAATTCCGTGGAAATCACCACTCAAATTATTAGAATTATATAAATGTCTTTGTCGAATCATTTAGAAATGTTTCACAAGAGGCGGAGACATTTATATTGTGATGAGAAATAAACAGGGATATTCGATAAAAAATATTTAGTAACCCGCGACAGTTCAAAAATGTCATTCTAAAATTAGCGGCTTTATTTAAAACTTGGGTGGGGAGTAGACATTTATTTTTTGGGATAGAATGAACCATCATATCAAGAACATCGTCATCTTTGCATAAATTCTCAAATATTTTACCTAAATCTAGGGGGAGTTCCTCGAAATTACGAAGTCTATCATCCATTATCTCGATGCTGGGTATACTTATTGACAAAAATTGACTTACCAACCATACGGAGAGTCAAAGGAGACACAATTGTAACCAGAACTTCATCTGAAAGAGACAAACATAAACAAAAAAACTAGAACTTTATAACATGAAAACCTTATATAAGAAAAGTCGGGAATAGTGTGGCACAAAGTAAGGAAGTTAAATATAACAGTTTTGGTAACAAAAAAAACAAAGAAAGAAAAAAACACATAATACTCATTATGATACTTTTGCGAACGGGCCTCCGAAAGTACAATAATCATAATCCTCAAACAATCATAAATTATCAACTAACTTAACAACCAGAGCACTAAACACAAAATAGACAAAATACTCCACAAAATCTTATAAACATAAACTCAGATTACTACTATCCTATTCAGTTATCGATCAGCTCTCTCCCATATCACCGAGCCATTTTTTTTATCTGATGATTTTTTTTTGATGATTTAAGTAGCCTAGATGAATGTGAGAGCAAAATGAATGACCTTTTAGAGTTTTTTCAGTTCAGGGTGCTAGAATAGGTTTAAAGTAAATATTAAAGGCTAGGAATAAGTGAAGATGAAAAAGTGACGTTGGGTAACCAAAATTTTGATCAGGTTGACGGATTCACTTATCTTAGTAGTATTATTAGTAAAGACGATGGGAGCGGTGAAGAAGTTAAAAGTAGAATAGCCAAGGCTCAGGGTGTTTATTCACAGTTAAAAAAAGTTTGGAAGAATAGAAAGATAAGACTGCAAACCAAGGTTAGAATAATGGAAGCTACAGTGATGACAGCGGTCAAACAGGGCTTTCAAACATGGGCGCTCAAAGCTACAAAGCGAGAAGATTTGCTAGATATTTTCCAGAGAAATTGCGTGCGGATTGTTCTGGATACTCGACTAACTGACTGTATTTAAAACAGTAGGCTGTTCGAAAAGTGTTGTTCAATCCCGTTTCCTAGGGCTATAATAAGAGAAAGGTTGAGATGGCCAGGACAAGTTCTGCGGCTGAAGGATGACAGATTGCCTAATATTGTCCTTTTTGGCCAACCGTCTAGGGCTAAAAGGAAAGCAGGTCGTCCGCGGTTGGTTTGGGATGATGTCATAAAAAAGATTTAACGGAAATGGGTACTTCCTGGGAGGGCGTAAAGAGGGAGGCATAGGATAGACTGGAATGGAGGAAGAGCATGCTTAGCTGTGTTGACTTCAGGTGGCTTGGTGCTGCAGTGAGTTGTTGTTAGTAGTAGTAGTAGTATAGCCCTAAAAAACAAGATTTAATCACATTTTACGTACAGCCTACTGTGTGACATACGGTCAGTCAATTGGGTACCCAAAACAATCCGTTGGCAATTTTGTTGGAAAATATCTAGCAAATTTTCTTCCGTTTTTTTGAGCACCCTTTCTTCAAAACCTTACTTGACCACCATTACCATTGTAGCTTCCAACGTTCCAATCATGGTTCGCAGCCTTATCTCCCCATTCTTCCTTATTTTTGTTTTTTTTACTGTAAAAAAAAACCCTCTTGGCCTTGGATATTCTACTTTTAACATCGTCACTGCACCCATTGTCCTTACTAATAATACTACGTAGGTAAATGAAGCGTTCTACTTGATCGATCTTCTCGTTATCCAGCATCACTTCTTCACCTCCACTTATTCCTAGTCTGAGTGACTTAGTCTTCCTAACATTAATTTTAAGCCTTTTTCGAACAATGAACTCGTTAAAAGCTCTATAAATTCAGTGACTGTGCAAACACTTTCATCTAGGATACCTAAATCATCAGCATAATCCAAGTCCAGGAGAGTTTTACTTCCTCAATTTATATTATGTTCTTTCATTGCCTTCGCTGTGCTCCTTAAGACAAAGTCCATCAAAATGATGCAAATAAAGGGGAATAGAAGGAGGATTCACCTTACTAAAGTGAAGAAATTTGCAATAGAAGGGGATAGAGATCGTTTTGGTGTTAAGAACGTTTGGACTGATCGCGGCCGCATTTTCAAATGAGAGCAAAGTGAATTAAATCCCGTGCGAACCAGCTCACTCACGGACACCCTCTAAATCTTTGAGTCGGCTTTTGTTTGTTAGCTGTGTTTTTTTTTTGTTTTTTTTTCTCTCTGTTTCTTTTCCCCTTTTCGTTTGTATTCAGTTTTTTCTTTCATCTTTCATTTGTTTTATTTATTTTGTTTTTTTGCTATGTCAAAAGTCAGTTTTATTTTCCTTTGTGATGATGAATGATGTTTAATCTTTAGCAAGTTTTATGAATAGTCCTTTTCGTATTGAGGACCATTTAGAGGCCCAAGTTAGTCGTATTGCAAATTTGCCTATTGCAAATTTTAAACCTCTCCGTGAGAATTCATATATTAGACCATCTGAAATAGAAAGGGGCTATTCGCTTTGCCTTTGTTCTTGCAATGGCCATCTAACTTCTAGATATTTTAATTTGCTCCAGTTGATTGCAGGATGTTCTTCTAAATTTGACTTTGTAGGTACTTGAAACATTTTTAAATTCCGGCCAATCTCTCTTGGCTTATTTTTTCCAGGTTATTATTTTGAAGTAAGGAACCGAACATCTATGAGCCGTGGTGGATTGGGATTTTAATAAATAAAAGTTTTAAGTATGTAATTAGAGATGATTTGGTGGTTTGGATTGAAGGTAAGATAGAAAGTTTTTCTCTTGAAATTGAGGTTGAAAAAAAAAGATTTTGATTAGTATGGTGTATAAGCCTCCCAGTGCTCGCCTGGATGAGTTTATTGATGGTTTTGATGGGTTGCTTCGATGTATTTCTTCTACAGGTCTGGATTTTATATGTATTAACTAAAAAAAAAACTTTTTCCACAAAATAAGTTTTTCAAAAAAAAGTAAAGAACTCCATTAAACAAAAAATGAGCAAAAATAAAATCAAATAATCTACAAAGCGTGAAACTACCGCAAAGCAGCATCGATAAATAAATTAAACCCAAAAAGAACAGAAATTAAAATAAATAACCGAGTTAAACTGAAAACGAGCAGAAATTAACTTAAGTTGTGCTCAAAACCCCAATGCCTTCCCAAGGCCAGAACATAATTTGCACTTTACAGAAAAAATATAAATGTTCTTACTTTTATAACTTTAATAAATCAAATAATATTAACATTTTGATTACTAAATATCAGTATATGTATATTAAATTGACAATGCACATTCATTGTATTTTTTTAGTAAAGTGCAAATTATGTTCTGGCCTTGGGAAAGCATAGAGGTTTTGAGTAAACTTATGTTAATTTCTGCTCTTTTTGAGTTTGGCTCGGTTATTTATTGTAATTTCTGTTCGTGTTGGGTTTCATTTATTTATCAATGCTGATTTGCGGTAGTTTCAGGAGAAAAAATTGTAGCAATTTTTAGCAACATACACCCTTTTAAAAATCTGGACAAAAATAGTAGTGTTTAATTTCGTTTCATACCTCCTCTAGTTGACCTGAAATGGAAAACTTGATACCATTCTTAAAAAAAATTGCTTACTTTCTTTGACAGCTTGGATACACTTACGCTAATTTGACTTGGTTAAATTTTAAGAGCAGAAGTAGCCCCGAAAGTTTGAACATAATACCCTCAGTCGTTCTTGGGATACTGCTGAGATACCTTATTGGGAATTAGCATTATCGCAGTGCATTTTGATTTAAGCATAAGGCAACATTTAAAACGATAAAGAAAAGTTCACAATAGGGATAAAATCCTCTTTAATAGACAGTGATGATGATAACGGTGATAGAATCACTGTCTATTAAAAGGATTTTATCCCTATTTGAACTTTTATTTATCGTCATGGAAAGGCAGTGTGGTCTCCGAAATTTTCTAAGGCAACATTTAGTTTTTAAACATAAGGGAAAATGGGAGGGTGGATTTGGCAGGGGGATTAGTTGCCCTCCAATCACTTATGACTATTAAAAAGGGCATCAGTCCTTTGTAATTTCAATCAAATGAGCCCTTTTCGAAGTTCCTACGACAACTCCTTTGATACGAAGTGCCCTGGTCTAAACAACAACAACAACAACGACAACAAAAAAAAATTGTGCATTATTCCCACGTCGATCTTTACTATAAAAATTTCAAGCCTTCTAATCACTTTCGACTATTAAAAAGGGCAGTTTGCCTTTCGATTTCCAATCGAATGAGCCCTTTTTGAGTTTCTACGACAACGCTTTCTATAAACACCTTATATGCCCCCAGGGCATAAATTAAAACCCTTACCTTAAGGACTGTGATGGTGGTTGTCATCCTCTAAGACATAATTTCCAGAAATTTCAACTGCGTTAAACAAAATGACTATCTCAAAATTTTAATTGGATGTGTTTGGAAAAATGTTGGGCGTGAGAATGGCGTTAATCGCTCTCCCATCACTTTCAACTATTAAAAAAGGCACTATCCCTTTCAATTTTCAATCAAATGAGCCCTTTTGAAGTTTCTAAGACAACGCTTTAAAATAAAAACCTTACATACCCCAGGGCATAGCTTACAACCCTTGCCCTGAGGGCTGGGAGGGTGGGGGGGGGGGGGGGGTGTTGTAACCCTCAAAGACCAAATTTCCAGAACCTTCTACTACGTTGAACACAATGGCTATCTGAAAATTTTCATTGGATGTATTTAGTGGAACGGGACGCATGAGAGGGTGGTTAGTTACCCTCCAATCACTTTTGGCTATTAAAAGGGGCACTAGCCCTCTCAATTCTCAATTGAATGAGCCCCTTTTGAAGTTTTTACGACAACTCTAACTATAAAAACCTTAAGCGCCCCAGGGCATAACTTACAACCTTTGCCCTGGGGGCTCTGGGGGTTTTTTTATCCTTAAATACATAATTTCCAGAACTTTCAACTACGTTTAACAAAATAGCTATATCTAAACCTTGATTGAATTTGTTTGGGGAAATGGTGGGCGGGGAAGGGGGGTCAATTACTCTCCACCCACTTTTGACTATTTAAAAAGGCAATTTCAATTTCCAAACAATTGAGCCCTTTTTGAAATTTCAACAACAACTTTCTATATAAACCTTATATGCTCCAAGGGCATAACTTACAAACCCTTGCACTGAGGGCTCTGATGGGGTCTATCATCCTAAAAGACCTAATTTCCAGAACTTTCGACTACTTTGAACAAAATGGATATCTCAAAGTTTTTATTGGATGTGTTTGGGGAAATGGTAGGCGTGAGAGGGGTGTTAGTTGCCCTTCAATCACTTTCGACTATTAAAAGGGCACTAGTCCTTTCAATTTCCAATTGAAGGATCCCTTTTTGATGTTTTCACAATATCGCTTTCTATAAAAAGCTTACATGCTCCCAGGGCTTAACTTACAGTCCCTTCCCTGAGGGTTGTGGGAGGAAGGGGGAGGGGTTGTCGTCCTTATAGACCTAATTTCCAAAACTTTCAACTACGTTGAATAAAATGGCTATCTAAAAATTTTCAAATAAACTTATTTCAATAAAAACTTATATGCCCCCAGGGCGTAACTTGTAACCCTTGCACTGAAAACTGTGGGCGGACTGTCCTGCTCAAAGGTATAATTTCCTGATTTTTAAACTGCGTGAAACAAAAGGGCGATCTAAAATTTTGATTGGATGTGTTTGGACAAAAATATAGGCGTGAGAACGGGGGCTAGTTGACCTCAAATCACTTTCGACTATTAAAAAGGGCACTAGCCCTTTGAAGTGGCAATCGAATGAGCCCTTTTGTAGTTTCTACGACAAAGATCTCAATAAAAACCTTATATGCCCCCAGGGCATAACTTGTAACCCTTGCTTTGAAGACTCTGGGGGAGTGTCCTGCTCAAAGGTATAATTTCCTGAACTTTAAACTGCGTGGAACAAAATGGCTATTTTGAAATTTTGATTGGATATTTTGTGGAAATTGTGGGCGTGTAAGGGTGTTAGTTGCCTTCCAATCATTTTCGACTATTCAAAAGGGTCCTAGCCATTTCAATTTCCAATCGAATGAGCCCTTTTTGAAGTTTCTACGACAAAGCGTTCAATAAAAACTTTATATGCCCCCAGGGTATAACTTACAACCCTTGCCCTGAGGGCAGTGGGGGAATGTCCTCCTCAAAAACATAATTTCTATCTGGAAATCAACTGCGCTGAACACAATGGCTGTCTAAAAATTTTGATTGGACGTGTTTGGGGAAAAGTTGGGCGTGAGAGGGGGGTTAGTTGCCCTCAAATCACTTTCGACTATTCAAAAGGGCACTGGCCCTCTGAAGTTCCAATCGAATGAGCCCTTTTTCTAGTTTTTTACGATAAAGATTTCAATAAAAACCTTATATGCCCCCAGGGCACAACTTGTAACCCTTGCCCTGAAGACTGTGGGGAAGTGTCCTGCTCAAACGTGTAATTTCCTGATTTTTAAACTGCTTGGAACAAAATGGATATCTCAAAATTTTTATTGGATATGTTTGGGGACATGGTGGGCGTGGAAGGGGTGTTAGTTGCCTTCCAATCACTTTCGACTATTAAAAAAGGCACTAGCCATTTCAATTTCCAATCGAATGAGCCGTTTTTGAAGTCTCTACGACAAAGCGTTCTATAAAACCCTTATATGCCCCAAGGGCATAACTTATAACCCTTGCTTTGGATGCTGTTGGGTAGTGTCCTGCTGAAATGTATAATTTCCTGAACTTTAAACTGCATTGAACAAAATAGATATCTTAAAATTTTGATTGGATGTGTTTGGGGAAATGGTGGGCGTAGAAGGGGTGTTAGTTGCCTTTCTATTACTTTCGACTACTGAAAAGGGCACTAGCTATTTCAATTTACAATTGAATGAGTCCTTTTTGAAGTTTCTATGACAACGCGTTCTATAAAAATCTTATAACTTACAACCCTTGCCCTGAGGGCTGTGGAGGGTTGTCATCCTCGAAGACCTGATTTCCTGAACTTAAAACTACATTGAATAAAATGGCTATTTCAAAATGTTGATTGGATGTGTTTGGGGAAAAGGTGGGCGTGAGACAGGGGTTAGTTGCCCTCCAATCCCTTTCGACTATTAAAAAGGGCATTAGCCCTTGAATTTCCAATTGAATGAGTCTTTTTTGAAGTTTCTACGACAACGCCTTCTATAAAACCTTATATGCCCCCCAGGGCATAACTTACAACCCTTGCCCTGAAGGCTGTGGGGGAGTGTCCTCCTCAAAAACATAATTTCTATCTGGAAATCAACTACGCTGACAAAATGGCTATCTTAAAATTTTGATTGGATGTGTTTCGGGAAATGGTGAGCATTGAAGGGGTGTTAGTTGCCTTCCAATCACTTTCGACTATTAAAAAGTGCACAAGTCACTCCAATTTCCAATTGAATGAACCCTTTTCGAAGTTTTTACGACAACTTCTTCGATACGACGTGCCCTGCTCTAAAGGAAAAAAAATAATATAAATAATACATTGTGCTAAGATCTTTCTTATAAGCCCTCAGGGCATAACTTAAAACCCTTGCCCTGAGGGTTGTGTCCTCCTCAAAAACATATTTTCTATTTGGAAATCAGCTACGCTGAACAAAATGGCTATCTCGAAATTTTGATTGGATGTATTTGGGGGAATGATGGGCGTGGGGGAGGGGAGCTAGTTGCCCTCCAATCACTTTCGACTATTAAAAAGGGCACTAGCCACTCCAATTTCCAATTGAATGAGCCCTTTTTGAAGTTTCTATGACAACTCCTTCGATACGAAGTGCCGTAGTATGGAAACCAAAAAAAATAAAAAATAATACATTCTGCCAACATCGTTCTTTACTTAGGCAGCGTGATTGCGCTGCTTATGATGGGTGATTTTAACTATAACCCTTTAAATATTACAGCTGTTAATTTTGACTTTTTAAGTACATGATTTTCAATTATATTTACCCCTTAGCTTGTGTTCCAACCAGTATATCAAGTCACTTGGCTACTCTGATTGATAATGTTTTCGTTGGTTCTGCTTATTTGAATGATAGTTGCGCAGATGTGGTTGTGCATCCCGGTTCAGACCATATCCCAGTTTTGACTCAGTTAACCTGTTTTAGAAAAGTTTATACCAGGTCAAAGAAAAGAATGCTGCGTACGCTTAAAAAAGAAAACCTGCATCAATTTGCCGAGGAACTGAGCTATCTCAGTTGGGACACTGTGTTGAAAATAACTGATGATTCTTCCCTTGCTTACAATAAATTCAGGTCTATTTTACAGCCAATTTATGATAAAACGTGTCCCTTACGAGCTGTCAGACAGAAGAAGGATGAACCACGAAAAGTCATGGATAACTGACCAAATCATAAGTGAGACAAATAAAAGAAATCTGCTATACGAGCAAGCGCTAAATACTCGGGATCCATCTGATTTCGACGAGTTCAACAGAGTAAACTTTCTGTGACGTCATGCTATAAAGAGGTATTTTAGTGAAAAGTTCAGTGAGCACAAGGGTAATACTAAGGCAACGTGGCATGTTATTCATGAATTCATGGGAAGAAAAAATTGCAGCTATTATCCTTGTATTGACATTAATGAAACGTCTGTAAGTGACAAAGTTGTTGTCGCCAATCACTTCGGTCATATTTATTCAACAATAGGATCTTCAGATCATGAGGGTGCTAGAAATGATTCAAAAAAGTTTCTTTCAGATGAATATGTGGATAATCGAGGGGAAGGATTGGAGTTTCGATTTGAAAAATATACAAGTAAAGAGGTTATAAAAATTGTTAAGAATATTAAATCAAATTCTGCTGGGATTGATAGTGTAAATCCAAGGACATTTAAAGCTATAATGATGTATCTACTTCCTTCCTTCCTTCACATTATTAACATATCCCTAACAACAGGCACCTTGCCAGATGCCTTGAAACAAGCTAAAGTAATACCTTTGTTCAAAGGAGGTTTGAAGTCAGATATGGGTGACTGGTATGGTAATGAGTTATGGCCTGAGATGATGGCCTATTAAGTAAGACGCAGTTTGGTTTTCGGAGAGGCCACTCTACTATTCATTCTGCTATTCACCACGTTGATTTTGTAAATAATTGTTTAGAAAAGGGCGAAATTCCTCTAACAGTATTCTTTGATTTTAAAAAAGCTTTTGATACAAAAGATTTTAGTATTTTATTGCGAAGATTGGAATGTATAGCATAAAAGGATCATGCTTAAAATGGTTTCATAATTATTTGAATGGTAGGCTTATCAATGTTATGATTGATGATGTCGCTTCAGCCCCATTTCCTGTAGCTTGTGGAGCCTCACAAGGCTCGGTGCTTGGTCGTCTACTGTATTTGGTGTATGTTGATACGATGAGGTTTTATCTGCCAGGCTCTTGTCTCATCTCGTTTGCTGATGACACTGCATTAACATTTTCTAGTTGGTATCACGTTTTAAAAAAGTTTCCATATTTTTACTAGTTTAAGCTTACTCACTGTTAATATTGCAAAAGCTAGTTTTATTTTATATTCAAGAGTAGATGAGCCCCAGGACATTAATGAAAAAGCTTTGTTTGCGAAGGAGCCAGTGAAACAAGTGCATTAACGCGATACCTTGGTTTCTACTTGGAATACAATCTTTCATGGAGACGACATAATAATGTTGTTGCAACGAAAGTCACACAAGGAGTTGGAGCAATTCAAAATTTTAAGAATTTTCACCACCTCAAGTTTTATTACTTTTATATAATGCTTTAGTTCACTCATACAATTCATATGGATGTGTGTTTTGGTCAAGCAACTTTTATTCAAATTTTAAACGAGTACAAATTCTTCAGAACAAAGCTATACGACTTATTAGTGGATACTTAGAAAAAGTCAATGACACTGAGGTCAATGACAAACTGCTTAATGTCGGGCAACTTCGTGATTGCCAAGCAAGGAATATTCTCATATCAGTGTTGGAATTGTTTCAGTCCTGAGATATTTCATGGGTTTTACAGAAAAAATAAATCACTTCATAGTTATAGTACCCGCAATGCTGACAATCTAGCCACTGAATGCAGAAGTGGAACTAGAGCAGGTTTTTCTGTCAGATATGTAGGTCCTAAGGTTTGGAATTCTCTTCAAGGGAGCATTCAGGCAGAGGAGCACCTTGGTTTATTTAGGAGAAAAATGAAAAAATTTTCTTTTGGGTCTTGGTTAATAGATGATCTTTTTCTTATGATTAGAGATTGGTTATAATTTGTTTGTCAATTTATAATTCTTTATTTCCATTTTTTGTTTGTTTTGTTTGTTTATTAAGTATTTGCTATATGTGTAGTCGCCCAGTATCAAATACTTTTATGTCTTTCTTTGGGCAGCCACTTGGATTAATGTTATGTGTTATATAATTTTGTAATAAACAGAATTAGAAAAAAATAGAAAAACAACCCTGCTTAACCCTTGATTTCTCACGAAACCAGCTGCTAACCTTACCTCGTACTTAGCCGCAGCAATGTTATTCTCATATATAGCGCTAATCACGGTAATGTATTTATCTGGGATAACATACAAGGATAGGACCTACGGTAAAGGTCTTGTATCTACTGAATCAAATGCTTGCTCATAATCTATAAGACTGATAACTAAAGGGGTTTAATAACTCAAGCACTTTTCAATTATCAATCTAAGAGCGAAAAATTTGTCGATACATCCTCTGCCCTTCCTAAAACCCCCTTTTCTTTTCTTGAAACTTTACCTGCAGTGTCTCTAAGCATAAAAATTGTCATGATAATAAGTAAATTGCTTCCAACAGAATTCAAGCTAATGCCTCTATAATTAACACATTTAGTCCCATCACCTTTTTTTATAAAGAGGTTTAAATAAATTTTTCGTAAAATAACTGGGCACATCTCTTTTTTACAAAAATCACAATAATAATCTTCAGTAACTTATTTCTAACTTCATAACCTCCATATTCAAAACAAAAACTCATGTTTCATATTATCAGCACCAGGGACCATTTTATTGTTTAATCCTTTTAGCATTGTCACTAATTATTCCCATAAAATAAATCTTCCTTCATATCCAAAATATCACAAACTCTTTAATTCTTTTCTATATCTTTTCCTGTAACACTATCACAGTTTAGCACATTCTCAAAATGTTCTACTTATCTCTTTTAACTTTTTCCTTAACACTAATTGTGACCCCGTTTCTATCTTAATTAAATAAAAAACAAGTTTTTTAAACTGAAAGTAAGGAGCAACATTAAAACTTAAAACGAACAGAAATTATTCCGTATATGGAAGGGGCTTTCCACTCCTCAACGCCTCGCTCTTTACGCTAAAGTTTGACTCTGTCTCACAACTTTATTTTTTAAAACAATAAAAAAAAATTAGCTTAAAGAGCGAGGCGTGGAGGAGGGGAAAGCCCCTTCCATATACTGAATAATTTCTGTTCGTTTTAAGTTTTAATGTCGCTCCTTACTTTCAATTTAAAAAAACTTGTTTTTTTTATTTAATTTCTGATCGTTTTTTTTAGTTAATGCAGCTTTTATTTTGGCTCGCCGTCATTGAATAAGAAAAGAAAATTTGCATAAAAATTTTACTTTTCTTTTGCTAAATGGCTGTCTCTAAATTTGGTTCTGACGTAATTTACAAATTAACTTACGTAACGAACTTCTATATTCGTATATTTTTCTTCTGGCAAAAAATATAAAGTTGCAGATTTTTGCAGATATCAGCTTGAAACCTATGTAATAGGGTTTTCTGATACGCTGAATCTGACGGTTTTGATTTTCATTAAAATTCTTTCACTTGTAGGGGACGTTTCCCCCCTCTTTAAAAATCAGGTAAATTTTCTCAGGCTAGTAGCCTTTAATGAGTAATACTAAACCTAATAAAATTTATGTATTTAGAATCAGCATTATAAGCCCATTCTTTTGATACGTTTATTGACATCAAAATTCCGTTTTTTAAAAGTTTCGATTACTATTGAGCCGTATCGTTAGTTTTTTTATTGTTTTTTTTATTACGTATATGTTATTACGTATATGAGGGGGTTCTCCCCTTAGTCAATACCACGCTCTTTACGTTAAAAGTAAAAAAAAAAATTAATTCACAAACCCCTGAATCACAAAGGCCGTTTAATTAGAATAGAGAGCTCTTTTGAAAGCACTAAAAAAAAGGAACTGTAGCGTAAAGAGCGAGGTATTGACTTGGAGGAGAACCCCCTCATATACGTAATAATTTCTGTTCGTTTTAAGTTCTAATTTTGCTTCTTACTTTCATTTGAAAAAATTTGTTTTTTTTTAATTTAATTTCTGATCGTTTTTTAAATAATGCTTGGAAATCCGGCGTCCCCTTCATAGAAATTTCCCTTACCCCAAACAAACATTCTCCACGGAAAGATTCTCCTGAGTAACCCCCTCCTCCATCCCCCCCCACCACAAGAAATCCTTCCTGAAAATGTCTGTATACTTCCCAATAACCAATACAATATGTAAGCAATGGGCGAAGTTCTTAGCTTGAAGCCCTTCTTCTGGGAACTGTGGGGGATTAAGTCATCCTAATAGACATATTTATTACATTTTCGACCATGCTGAACTAAATGGCTATCTCAAAATTTTAATTGGGTGACTTTGGGAAAAAAATGAGCGTGGGAGGGAGCCTAGTTGCCCTCCATTTTTTTGGTCACTTAAAAAGGGCACTAGAACTTTTAATTTCCGTTCCAATGAGCCCTCCCAAAATATTCTAGGACCACTGGGTCGATAAGGTCACCCCTTGGAAAAAGAATAAAAAACAAAAAATAAATAAACACGCATCCGTGATCTTTCTTCTGGCAAAAATGGAAAATTCCACATTTTTGTAGATAGGAGCTTGAAACCTCTACAGTAGGGTTCTCTGATACGCTGAATATGATGTTGTGATTTTCATTAAGGTTCTATAAATTTTAGTTGGTTTTTCCCCCCTTTTTCGAAAATCAGCCAAATTTTCTCAGGCGCTTAACTTTTGATGGGTAAGATTAAATTTGATGAAACTGATATATTTGACATCAGAATTAAAATCTGAATCTTTTATGTATCTATTGGTCACAAAATTCCGTTTTTTTAGAGTTTCGGTTACCATTGAGCCGGGTCGCTCCTTACTTACAGTTCGTTACCACGAACTGTTTGACTAGGACAAGTACAGATTGACTATTCCCTTTCAGTTTAATATACATATATGAAACTTCTAACTTCCTTTTAAATTACAAAAAAAGAATTTGCACTGCATCAGAGTGACTTTTTGGCCATTTTATTTTGCCACAAAAGATCAATTCTTGACCGAAAAAGGGAAGGAATTCTATTCGAATTTTTTTTCCGAAATCTAATTGGCCTAAAAATGTCAAAACTTTTCACCACCCGGATTTATGGTCTATAGTGAGGCAACATAGCATTATTCCTCTAAATATATATGCGGCCGATTAGAGTGGTCAGTGGTACATTCGCGTCATTTTGGTGCTTTTTTGAGGAGGTTACGCATTGATTTTTCAAATCGGCGCATATTTTTGGGAAAAATCGTTCATTCAGCGCATTTTCACTAGAAAAATGAAGCTTTCGGTGCATTTATCACTTTTATGGTGCCGCAAATTTAAACTAGACATCTGATAACACTGTAGCCGATAAAAACCTAACTGTCATATAGTCTATATAAGGAGGGCTTCTGTCCTTTAATCCCTGCTCTTTACACTAAACTTTTAAATTTGTTTCGCAATGCTTTAAAGATGAATGTTACAGCTTACAGCAAAGGAGCAGTGTGCTAAGAACCCAAGAAAGAAAATTCTTAGTGACCAAAAGCAATTGTTTCTTTGTAATTACTTTTGAACAATAAAATTTTCAGTTGAATTATTTTGTAATGCAATCCCTGTATAAATACATACAAAAGCTATTACATTTATTGCACTAAAAATATTTTTGGGAAAGCAACATTGAGGCAAAAAAAACCCTCGAAAACCACTATGGCCGAATTTAATTGATCTAATTAATTTGAACGAGCTTTTCCCACAAAAAAGGCTTTCAAAGAAAAGTAAAGAGCTACATTAAACCAAGATGAGTTGAAACAAAATCAAATAGTTTTCTGATGCAGAAGCTACATTAAATCACTGTCAATAAATAAGTGAAACCCGAAACAAACAGAAATTACAATAAATAGCCAAATCCGACTCGAATTGAGCAGAAACTTCCACAAAGAGGAGTAGGGTTAAAGTTTAAAAATCAGATCATGCCTTAGGACTATCTTAAGCTATGTGTTTTTATTTCTCATAACATAAAAAAAGAAAACGAATACCATCATGATAACCAAGATTATTGAAAAAAACAAATGATTGTGGATTTACAGTTTAAAAAAAGAAAAAAGTTTGAAATATACTCTTTTTCAGTAAAGTGCAAATTATGATCTGGTATTTAGAAGTTACCGTGGGCGTTAGCCCTAGTATAGTTGTTTTTTTTTATTTAATTTTATATCGCCTCAATTTTCCCTGAAATTTCAATTTTATCAACCTAGATGCACTAAAACTCTTTTAATTTAGTTCAAAAAATAGTAGTAGCAGTACTTGTACTTTGATATTTTATATGTACACAAAAGTTTGCCAGCCTTGAAAACTTCAATTTAATGCCCTCAGCCGTTCCTAAGATATTAATGATGCGCTCTTTTTATAACCTGCATGAATTTAGCACCTTTTGATTTTGTTCAATAGAAATAACTACATCCCCTGAATATTTCACCTTAATTCCCTTAGCCTTTGCAGAGCTATGACAGATACGCCCTTCTAGCATCCATATTTAGTCAAACATCCCCGTCAACATGCCCTGAAACTTTCAACTTAATACTAAAATACGCTCTTATGACAAATATGGACATAGCACCTTTTTATTTATTTCAGCATCCCCAATAGCATGCTCTGAAGCTCCAACGTAACACCCCTAGCTTTTTCTGACGTATTGCACGTACGGATAGTAATACTATCAGTAATAGTTGTAGTAGTAATAGTAGAGTTGTAGTAGTAGTAATAAGATAGTAGTAGCAGTAGTAGTAGTTGTTGTTATTGTTGTTATTGTTGTTGTTTCTTGTAGTTGTTGTAGCAATAGTAATAGTAGTAAAAGTAGTATTAGTAATAGTAGTAGTATTAGTAGCAATAGAAGTTGCATTAGTAGTAGTAGTAGCAGTTTATAATAGTTGCAAGTAGTTACAGTCATTAAAAGCAGTTACAGTCACATATAGTCACAGTGGTAGCTCCAGGTAGTCGCAGTAGTAGTCACAAGCAGTCGCTGTTCTAAGTAGTCACGGTCACTATATCAAATATTCGTGGTTTGCAGTCCAAGTCGCATGTAGTTGCAATCGTAGTTCCAAGTAAACACAGACATAGTCACGAGTAGTTGGTGTCGCAGCAGTCGCAAGCATTCACAGTCGCAGGAAGTCACAAACAAAAGTAGTCACAAGCAATCGAAGCCGTAAGTAGTGTTTTAGTAGCTGTAGTAGTATAGTAGTATCAGTGATAGTTGTAGTAGTGGTAGAGGTAGCACTAGCAGTGGCAGTAGTTGTTGTATTACCCCTGAGAGATTCAATTTAATACCCTCAACCGCTCCTGAGATATTGCTGATGTTATCTGTGTACAACCTGCATGCAGTCACACTTATAAGTAGTCACAGTCGCAGTTCCAAACAGTCACAGTAGCAGTAATAAGTAATCGCGATCTCAATTAGTCACAGTCACTTTGTCAAGTGTTCACAGTCACATTAGTAAGTAGGTCTAGTTGCAATCGCACCCATAAGTAACTGCATTTGCAAGAAGTTATTGCAGTTGAAGGTGCTTGTAGTCGCAGTTGCAGTTCTAAGTAGTAGCAGGCAAAGTCACAAGCGGTTGGAGTTACAGTCGTAAGTATTCTTTGTCGCAAGTAGTCCCAAGTGCAAGAATTCACAAGTAGTAACAGTTGTCAATAGTCGGAGTAGCAGTAGTTACATAATTTGTAGTTGTAGTAGCCTTTTTTACGCTAAGTTTTTTTTTAGAAATTTAAAAAAGGTTATTATTCTAATTAAACGGCCCTTGTGTTTCATGAGTCATTCTTAAATATTTGGAACAAAAAGTCAAACTTTAGCGTAAAGAGGGAGGTATTGAGGAGGAGGCAACCCCTAATATACGTAATAATATTTGTTCGTTTTAAGCTTTAATATTGCTGCTTACTTTCAGTTGAAAAAACTCGTTTTTTTTTTATTTAATCTGGAACGAGAATACAAGTAATTTAATCTGAAAAAGCATAGTGAAAATGAAACGCAAAAGAACGCATAAGGCTTTTTGTAAGATAAAAATTGTTGGAAAAAGGAAAAATGACCACCCTTGCAATGAAAAACGGTGAAAAAAAAACGGAAAAGCGAAAAAAGTAATTTTTTCTCATTTTACAATAAGAAAAATTACGCACTTTTTTGAAAAATCAGAATCTCTTTCTACTCTCCTTTATTTATTCGTCATTACGTCATCCTTTAGATTTTACGATAGTTTTACTAAGAGCCTTAATTTATTGGATAATCAATAGTCTTCATGATCTTGTAAAGGAAAAATGACTTTAGACTCCTAAAAATGAGGATAAATTTTCAGCAAGAGCAAAGATCTCCATCATTATTTTTCTACCAAGTAGATTTGACCTGCCTTCATTTCAAATTGCCACTTGATACTTTTGTTACGGGGCCTTCTTCTTTGGACAATTTTATGACCGTAGATTCAGTTTTGCTTACGAAATGTCTTTTATTGGGAATGGGGTTCTCTCCTTAGCAGTAACATCTATCTTTAGCATCACTGTCCTCCTTTAAGTTTAAGCGTTGTTTTTTTTTTTTCTGTTTTGACGGTTTGAAGGTTAATCAATTTGACAAAGCTAAAGTAAAATGTGCGATAGCTAAAAAAATAAAAGAAATAAAAATAAATGTGAGCAGTTTGAATCTGAATCGTTCTCAGGGTCCGTAACATCCTAGATATATAAATTTTCACAAATATTCCCCCGCTCTCCAAAGTTTTTAACATTTCTTTTTTCTAGCACCGAAAGTGGTTGTATCTTTTCGATTGTAATCGAAGGCAGCGCAATAATGCTGCCTAATTAAAAAGTAAGGCGGGCAAGTAGATTTTCTCTCCCCTCGCTTCTTATAATCTCCAACTACATCCGATAAAAATTTTAAGATATCCATTTTGTTTAGCAACATTTATAATAGCTCTGGGGACGATCCCTCCCCCCACTGCCCTTAGGGCAAGGGCTGTAAGTTATACAACACACCCGTTATTTTAATATCGAATTTGTTATAGGCAACTGGGAGCCTGTTTGACCCCTGATGTCAAAAAGCTAAGAACATTAAAATGAAGCTTTTACGGTATGTTGAGGAGCGGGTACAACAAAATCAAAACAAACTGTGTGCATGCAGATTTTCTTAAGGCCCATCTCAGGAACAGCTTAGGAAATAAAGCTGGAGCTTTTATGGAATAATAAGGGGATGATTAATTGACCAAAAGGCAATGTAGGCTACTGCTACTACTACTACTACTACTACTCACTACTACTACTACTACTACTACTGCTATAGCCTTTACTACTACAACTACTACTGCTACTATTACTGCTACAGCTCTTACTACTACTGCTACTACTACTACTAAGACTACTACTACTACCACTGCTGCTACAACTACTACTTCTACTGCGACTACTATTAAGGCTAAGGGTATTAAAATTAAAGTTTAAGGGAATCTTGAGGGTTAACATAACCTCTCCTGTGCCTTCTAAGAACCAGAACGTAGTTTGCATTTTACGAAACTCAAAATACATTTTCACGGTATCTCTTTCATAATACTAATAAATTCAAAATTAGTAAGACTTTCAGATGTGAATATCAGTAGCCTATATTTTAAACTGTCAATCCAAATTCATTTATTTTCAGTAATCTTGGCTATTATGGTGATTTCTTTTTATGGCTATGAGACATAAAAACACACAGCTTTGTTTTCAGTAAAGTGCAAATTACATTCTGGTCTTTTGAAAGTACAGGGGGTGTTAGCCCTACTCATCTTTTTGGTAGTTTCCACAATTTTTGTATTTGACTTGGTTATTTATATTAATTTCTGTTTGTTTTGGGTTTTATTTCTTCATTGATAGTAGTTTATGGTGATAATACTCGTTTGAAAAATTATTTGACTTTATTTCTGCTCATCTTTGGTTTAATGTAACCCTCTACATTTCTTTGAAAAAATTATTTTGTGGAAAACATTTTTTAAATGTTGATCTGCTTAAAAACTGTTTGTTAATAATACAAAAGAAAGTGGAAATTAATTCTTATGGTTCTGAATGATTAAGTGACACATTTAAGTCTTAAAATATTAAGAAAATTTGGAAACACATTTCTTAATGAAAAACATCTTCATATACAAATATACAATGGTTAGTGGTGGCAGCCGTCAAATTTTAAAAGTAAATTAAAAAAAAATCAAGTGGGAACAAACAGCCTAGAAGATTTAGCTTTCTTTTGAAGGCGTAATTGTCTTTGGAAGTCAACAAATTCTTAGTATTTGAGTTTTCTTAAGGACGAAAGCTCTGGTGAAACTTAATAATAAGTCCTGCTTTGCTTCACAGTTCAAAGTGACAACATATGATGCTGCTCTAAAGACCCCATAACTTTGTAAATCATAAAAGAAAAACTTTAGAAAACTGCAATTTCCAGGTATAAAAAGACCGAATTCGGTTCCAGCAGGCCAAAACTATTTTAATTTTGTATAGTTAGCATGGGCATCCATAAGCTGAATTTTAGGGCTTACCTAGTCTAATCGGCACTTCCCATGCTGGATATCAACCCCGGTGCCACGCTGGTGCATGCATCGAACGCCACCAACGAGAGGCCCCGTTGACTGCGGCCAAAGTGTTGTAACACCTCCGGTACGCCGCCACCAGCCGAGGTGGTAACGTTCCGCTGACTTTGAATTAATTTGAAACATTCTTTATTGCATCAACCGCAATGATGTAGCTTTTCTTTTCTCGTGTTGTTAAGAATTTCAAGTTTTTGCTTAAAAATCAAATACGGTTCCCAAAATTAAACAAACAAGTGCGCACACAAAGAGTTTGCTAGAATTCCTTGTGCTTCCAGGGTGAGCTGTTATTAAGCACTAGTTCTTGTAGCACATCCATTGAATAGACAATTATCTTTCGAACAGACACCAGACTAAATTCCAGGTAGGAACTTAAGATTTAAGGACCTTCGTATTTCAAGACACCTTGGTATTAGCAAAGAATAAACGTTTCTTCCTTGACATAGGCAGGTGATTATAAATGCCGAGGTTTTGATAGCGTAACGCAGCAGCTTTACTTGAAACGCTAGGTTCTGAAAATTCTCAAATTCATAACTGTTAAATTCTGAATTTAAAATAGAGGACAATTAATGTATTTCCTTATTTGTCATAAAACCATTGGATGTTTAATAACTAGGAGCAGACTAGGAGGTGTTTAATTACAGGACGGGGACCTATTTCAGACATTGAAAGAAACTAATGGGAAGGAAAATACAAATGCAGGTCTTCCTAATCGCCATCTCAATAGTTATATCTACTATTCCACCAGGAAATTTTTTTTCTTCACTAAATCTGTCTAAATTTTCTTAAAAAGTATTTCATTAGTTTGAATATTTCAACCATATACAATGGTAACTATTTTAAATGCACAGAGAGTTCATAGTAGCATAGGCGCCCATAAGCTGAATTCCAGGGGAGAGCAAACCTCGTCTAGTTGGCACTTTTAACGCCATATAATGGAAATCTCAGAACAAAAATATAAAAATAAGGCAGCATCATTCATCCAGGGGGGCGGGCCCCCCCCCCCCTGCCCACCCCCCTTATGGTTGCCCATTCATAGTAGAGACCTAATTGTAATTGCAAATTTTTAGCTTGACTCTAATCTTGGAAAACAGGCTACTGCTCAATCTTGAGCAAACGATCTTCAAATTGAAGTATCTCAATCATGGGCAGATTCAATCACTAACGTGTGTTGTGAAAAACAGTAATCGTATTTAAATAGGCTTGGCTATATGATTGTAGTCAGCCAATCGCAACTATCTGTATCAGGTCCAAGATTAAGAACCTTGTTTAGGGAGGATACATTTTAGTAAAAACAATTGTCCAAGATCACACACTGTCCAAGTAATGGGGGGGGGGTTACCCTAAGTCCTTTTTCATCTAGTATATATAATTTAGTTGTTCCAGCCACTTTCGTATATTACCTCTCCCCCACCACTCATAGTCGTCACACTGACCTCTGGAACAGGTTTCTACCTTCTCCTTAATGGCCCTTATAGATGAAATTTACAAAGTTGCCAACTGCAACCCAAATCAAAACTAAGTTCACATTTCTTTTCACTATCTTACCCAAGAGAACTGTCTGAGTTGCCATTAACAGTCACTGTCTGAACCTTTTTGGTTTCATTCTCACCCTCAATGCTGTCTTCTCACCAAATCTCTTCATAGTCGGCATTCTTTGTTTTTATAGTTTTTGTTCCTTCAATTTTTTCTTTTCCAGCTTTTCTTTGCCTTCCTTGCAGCAAAGGCAACTTCAATCTTGGCTTTCACTTGTTTAGTGTGTGACTATCTTATTTCACTGTGGCTGCAAAATCACAGGACTTACTGAAAGCACTGGGTGAGAGGATAGCAGTGCAGGTAGGGATGGGGTTGGAGTTAGAACCTCTGATAAGCTTGGCAATTTGCCACCAGCTTCATTTGCTAAAAAACATTTGGTTTGTCTGTATTTAAGAGCACAGATCTTCATTATCAAAACAGTCTAGATTGAAAGGGGATATACCTTCCGAATCCCTTCTAGATTTTTGATCGTATGAAAGCTAAGGGGAAAGATTTTCCTACCAACCCAGCTGTGATGTAAATGGTTACAGTCTTCTTGCTGGTGATAGTTGCTCGATGAAAAAAAAGTATTATTAATTTGATAACTAATTCTGTTAGGAATACATAGCTATTAGATATTCAACTATTATGCAAGGCTTCTGAAATGCCACACATATTTCGTTTCTACCAGATTTCTACTTTTCTTGACAAATAACAAAGAAGACCAGCGTCCTGCCAGCAACTCGCGGAGTTTCTAACTCTTGAACAGGCCCAAATTTGATGTAAACTAAAAGCTGGGATTTGAAAAAGACTGATCAAAACAACAATGTTTGCGGCCAACAATGATAGCGCCAGCGGTACGCCGCTGCTGCTATATTTTTCCCCAGCCACCGCCGACCTTCCCTTATCGGCACGGCGCCGGGGTCTAGTTGTATAATATAAATCTCGAAACAAAAAGAAAAATATAAGGCAGCGTTATTCAGCCAGGGGGGAGGGCTGGCGTCCACTAACCTCCTTATGGGTGCTCATGATAGTTAACGTTTCATATAAAATCATATTCTATTAAGTTAAAGTAAAGAAAAATTAATTGAACTTAAGATTGTAAAGTTAAGTTAGAAGCTGATTTAATTCAAAATTTGCCATGTTCATTTACTGTCTCTATTTTAACTACAGGGGGTGCCAACTCTCAGGAATCACGTAAGGTAAAGTGTGCCAAGAATGGTGGAAGTTTGGAGAGCGGGGCAGAAACTGCATAAAGTACGGTGGAAACTGTGCCAATCGTGGCAGAGACTTTGCTGACCACGGCTCAACTGCACGTACATGTGGCATTCTGTGATGTACGCTAGGCTTTGGAAATTGGGTCCCCCTGTTCTGAATTTATGTGGTTTTTTTTGTGTAAGGTATACTTAATGTTTGAAGCTCAACTGAATGTGTAATGACAGGAAAAAAAAAGGTTTTACTTATATTATTTCAGTTGCTCCTAACGGAGGACCAATAGTTCAAACTTACAAGCCCCTTGGAATGATAAGTCCTGACTATAGAGCTGGTGATATGCTGAGAGCCAATTGTTTACTTCTAAATGCAAAGCCGAAAGCTCATTTAGCGTGGTATATCAATGGAGAAAAGGTATAGTGTACTTTAATTCTGTTGGTTTCTGTTTGTAACACATTTTTTTTCAAGCAATAATTCTTACCAATCGTATAGAGATAGTTATATCTGGATTTTATTTTAAAAAGAGGGATCAAATAGCCCCACCTCATGGGATCATGTGTAGGAATGTTCTCATGTGATCATGTGTGGAATTTAAAGCCAAAAGAAAGCACAAGTTGAATTCCGCCTGAGTGAAATTGGAGTCTTTGATTTCTCGTATAGCAACCTAAAATAATTGTATGTTAATTACTTCATAAATTATTTACTAAAGCGACACAATTCTAGTATTTGTCTTTCACGAAACAACAAAGTCAAAACGCCGTAAAACCAAAACGTAAAATAGGCAAACAAAAAATTGAACTTGTCTGTTGCCTCTTAAAAAAAAAATTAAAAGTTTTAGTACGCTTTTTAAGGGACCAAAAAGATTGGAGGGCAACTGGGCCCCCTTCCATGCCCATTTTTTTTCAAAATTATTTGATAAAAATTTTGAGATAGCCATTTTGATGAGTATAGTTAAAAAATATTGAATAATTGTGTCTGTGGGTTTAAAATACCCCCCCCCCCCCTCCACAGTCTGTTGGGAGAGGCCTGTAAGTTATGAAATTCACCCATTGTTTACGGGGGTAATGACATTTTATTATATTTTGGTGTTTCATGCAAGAAAATGCATGTTCCACAAAGTTTGAGGTGCAGTTTTCCGCTCAAATAGAAATGCCTAGAAGCCATAGAATGTTTTCATAGCAAACCAACACGATTAGTTAGAAAAAATGGCAGAGTAAAAAAAAAATGGCAAAACTATATGAGTCTTGAAAAGTTGGAAAGTATAAACAAAATCAAATTGAATATTAGATATATAATGATATATCTCTATTTTTTTTCACTGTATTTTATTTTAATTTTCAATACCGCAGAAGGCTTTAGGTTTTTAGTAGAGATGACCCTATAACTCGTGACGGGAGTCCAAATATGGGCATAGAGTCATTTTGGAGATGGTTTTTTTGTCAGTAAGAATGAAAAAACGTCTAAAAAAAAACAGGAATTTTCTCACTTTGATGGATGTTTTCTTGGATGGTTATGTGTGTTGGACAATTTATTTTATGTTTTTCATGGATGTCAACAGTAATTCATGTCTGTTTTATGGTTTTTGTCAGTGAGAATGGAAATACAGTATTTTTCTCACTTGAAAAAAAAAACAGGAATTTTCTCACATTGATGGTTATTTCATGGATGGTTATGTGTGTTGGTCAATTTATTTGATGTTTTTCATGGATGTCAACAGTAAGTTATGTCTGTTTTATGGTTTTTGTCAGTGAGAATGGAAAAACAGTATTTTTCTCACTTGAAAAAACAGGAATTTTCTCACATTGATGGATGTTTTCTTGGACGGTTATGTGTCTTGGTCAATTTATTTGATGTTTTTCATGGATGTCAACAGTAATTTATGTTTGTTTTATGGTTTTTGTCAGTGAGAATGGAAAAACAATATTTTTCTCACATGAAAAAACAGGAATTTTGTCACATTTATGGATGTTTCTTTGGATGGCTATGTGTTTTTTTGGTCAATTTATTTGATGTTTTTCATGGATGTCAACAGTAATTTATGTCTGTTTTATGGTTTTTGTCAGTGAGAATGGAAAAACAGTATTTTTCTCACTTGAAAAAAACAGGAATTTTGTCACATTTATTATGGATGTTTTTTGGATGGTTGTGTGTGTTGGTCAATTTATTTGATGTTTTTCATGGATGTCAACAGTAATTTATGTCTGTTTTATGGTTTTTGTCAGTGAGAATGGAAAAAAAAAAACAGGAACTTTCTCACTTTGATGGATTATTGAGTCTAACGGCTACCGGAGTCAATGACCTAAATTTCCATAGGTGTTGATGTTGTTGTTGATGTAAGTGCACGCTCTCAGCGAATGTCAAGGTGTCCAGGAATATGGAACACCTGTGCTGTCGACCTCAATCCCCCTTTCGTGAATCAATAATTCCCCTTAAAAACAACAAATTAATTCCCCTTTCTTGACAGATCAATCAACCAATGACATCATCTGTCAGACTTTAAAAATTTTCGCCTAGAGAAACGATTCTCCAGGAATAGATCCAAGTCATTAATGTCTTTGCCTCGGAAACAGTTCTACTGGTCGAACTCCCAAAAGATATTAATAACCAAACGCCATGGAAACAATTCTCCAAGAAACATCTTAGCGATGAATTGTTTTAGCGTGGGAATCAGGTTTCTTAGTAATTTCAAATGCGTCAGCGCAGAGATGCCAAAAACAAAAGGAATACGCTGAAGTTACGATTAGGGATTATTTGAGCGAAACCGTTTTAGGGAATTATTTCGGCGAAACAGTTAGAGACATTTTAAAAGATGATTTAAAAGATGATTTTAGAAGAGGATTTGAGGGTGAAACTCTGTGGTCGTCATAATACACAAGTTCCATTTGCACAGTGTTTTGAGGTCCCCTACCACAACCCCAAAGAGTCCTCATACCCCACCCCAACCCCGAAGGGTCCTCATACCCCACCCCACCCCGAAGGAAGCCCCCGGTCCTCAAAGGTCCACCGGGCTCCCAAAGGGCCACCCGGCCCTCAAGGGTCCCCCAGACCCCCAAAGGACCCCCCAGGCCCCAAAGGCCCCTCCCCCTGGCTCCCAAAGGGCCCCCCTCCCCTCTCCCTCCCTCCCCCCCTCCATCATCTTCCCCTCCCCCTCCCCTCCTCCCCCTCCCCTCCTCCCCCTCCCCTCCTCCCCTCCCCCTCCCCCTCCCTCCCCCACTTTTTAATATTTTTTGTGCATTGAGACACAGAAGGACCCCCCTCCCCGCCCCCCCTAAAGGGCCCCCGGCGCCCAAAGGCTCCTGAGCCACAATTTTAATACTTTTTTAAGGCTTTATTATATCTTTTCAGAACAAATTATTATTTAAGGGAATTATTTCGGCGAAACAGTTAGAGACATTTTAAAAGATGATTTTTGAAGAGATTTTAGAAGAGGATTTGAGGGTGAAACCCCCCATTGCACTTCCTGGCTGAAGGGCCACGAAAACGGAGATCAGCACCGCCGGTTTGGACCTTAAGGGTCTAGTGCCGCATCTTTTACCTTTTTACCTTTACCTTTATGATTTGGGAGGTGTAGTTTGCTTTTTGGACTTTTCAGAGCTAGGATTCTTAGTCCCTCATAGGTGTTTGTTGTCTGAAACTTCTAGTTTGGGATGAGTAGTTGGCTATTTCAGGCTTTTCTGAGCTAAGGTTTCTTAGTATTTCGTAAGTGAAGCTTCCACGTCAGTTTTAAGTTCACCAAGACATAAAAAATTTAAAGTTCAGTTCTAAATTTTTCCTTAGAAGATAGGAAAAGTTATACTTTGATTGTGATTATTTTCTTTGAAGATAAAAAGTTTCACTTTAGTTCTAAATTTTCTTAAATTCAGTTCCGACCTTTCTCAAGAGAGTCAAATTTAAAGTTCTGTTCCAAATATTTCCCCGAAAGAAGAAAAGTTGAACTTCGATTCTGAATTTTCTCAATGAAAATGAAATAAGTTATTGATCAATTCTATTTTTCCAAATAATATAAAAAGTTTCCACTTCAGTTCAGATTTTTCTCAAAGAGATGAAAAAATTTAAAATATTTCCAAATATTTCTTAGAAGATAGAAAAGTTCAAGTTTCTAATCTGAATTTTACCAAAGAACATAATTCAATTCGAATTTCTCCAGAGAAAATAAAAAGCTTCCACTTCAGTTTTAAGTTCACCAAGACATAAAAATTTAAAGTTCAATTCTAAATTTTTCCGTAGAAGATAGGAAAAGTTATACCATGATTGTGATTATTTTCTATGAAGATAAAAAGTTTCACTAATTCTAAATTTTCTTAAATTCAGTTCCGACCTTTTTCAAAGAGATGAAAAAATTTAAAATACTGTTCCAAATATTTCTTAGAAGATAGAAAAGTTCAAGTTCTCTTCTGAATTTTAGCAAAGAACACAATTCAATTCTAATTTCACCAGAGAAAATAAAAAGCTTCCACTTCAGTTTTAAGTTCACCAAGACATAAAAAAATTTAAAGTTCAATTCTAAATTTTTCCGTAGAAGATAGGAAAAGTTTTACCATGATTGTGATTATTTTCTATGAAGATAAAAAGTTTCACTTTAATTCTAAATTTTCTTAAATTCAGTTCCGACCTTTCTCAAAGAGTCAAATTTAAAGCTCTGTTCTAAATATTTCCCCGAAAGAAAAAAAAAAGTTCAACTTCGATTCTGAATTTTCTCAATGAAAATGAAATAAGTTATTGATCAATTATATTTTCTCAAAGTATTATAAAATTTTCCACTTCAATTCAGATTTTTCTCAAAGAGATGAAAAAAATTTAAAATATTGTTCCAAATTTTTCTTAGAAGATAGAAAAGTTCAAGTTCTAATCTGAATTTTACCAAAGAACATAATTCAATTCTAATTTCTCCGGAGAAAATAAAAAGCTTCCAATTCAGTTTTAAGTTCACCAAGACATAAAAAATTTAAAGTTCAGTTCTAAATTTTTCCATAGAAGATAGGAAAAGTTATACATAACCTGACCTAACTTAATCTAACCTAAAAACCTAACCTATTTAACTTTTTAAACCATGTTTAAGTTAGGTTAGGTTAGCTTATCATGAGCGCTCATGATAAGTTAACCTAACCTAGCCTAACTTAAACATGGAGAAATGTTTCTAATTATTTATTAATGTTTATTTATACCTAACCTAACCTATTGTTTTTGGTGGTTAGATGAATGAACTGAATTTAAAAAAAATTAGAAATAGAGTGAAACTTTTATCTTCATGGTAAATAATCACAATCATTGTATAGCCATTCTTATCTTCTATGGAAAAATTTATAATTGAACTTTAAATTTTTATGTCTTTGAGAAATTATGAACTGAAATGGAAGCTTTTTCATTTTCATTGGTAAATTTCAGAATTGAGCAAACTTTTTTTCTCCTCCTCTAAGAAAATTCAGAAGAGAACTTGTGCATTTTGCACTTCTTCGAGAAAACTTAGAATTAAAGTGGAGCTCCATATCTTCATGAAGAATAACCACAATCAAAGTATAACTTTTTCTATCTTCTATGAAAAATTTGGAACAATATTTTAAATTTTGTCATCTCTTTGAGAAAAATCTGAATTGAAGTGGAAAAAATTTTATATTATTTTATGAAAATAGAATTGATCAATAACTTATTTCATTTTCATTGAGAAAATTCAGAATCGAAGTTGAACTTTTCTTTTCGGGAAAAAATTTGGAACTGAACTTTAAATTTTTCATCTCTTTGAGAAAGGTTGGAATTGAATTTAAGAAAATTTAGAATTAAAATGAAACTTTTTATCTTCATGGAAAATAATCACAATCATAGTATAACTTTTCCTATCTTCTATGGAAAAATTTAGAACTGAACTTTAAATTTTTTATGTCTTGGTGAACTTAAAACTGATGTGAAAGCTTATTGAAGTGGAAAATTTTATATTGTTTTATGAAAATAGAATTGATCAATAACTTATTTCATTTTCATTGAGAAATTCAGAATCGAAGTTGAACTTTTCTTTTCCGGGAAAATATTTGGAACAGAACTTTAAATTTTTTCATCTCTTTGAGAAAAGGTCGGAATTGAATTTTAAGAAAATTTAGAATTAAAAATGAAACTTTTTATATTCATGGAAAATAATCACAATCATAGTATAACTTTTCCTATCTTCTATGGAAAAATTTAGAACTGAACTTTAAAATTTTTTATGTCTTGGTGAACTTAAAAACTGATGTGGAAGCTTTTTATTTCTCTGGAAAAATTAGAATTGAATTATGTTCTTTGGTAAAATTCAGAAGAGAACTTGAACTTTTCTATCTTCTATGGAAAATTTGGAACAGTATTTTAATTTTTTCATCTGTTTGAGAAAAATCTGAACTGAAGTGGAAAATTTTATAATATTTTGAGAAAATAGAAATTGATCAAAAACTTATTTCATTTTCATTGAGAAAATTCAGAATCGAAGTTGAACTTTTCTTCTTTCGGGGAAATATTTGGAACAGAACTTTAAATTTGACTCTTTGAGAAAGGTCGGAACTGAATTTAAGAAAATTTAGAATTAAAGTGAAACTTTTTATCTTCATAGAAAATAATCACAATCATAGTATAACTTTTCCTATCTTCTATGGAAAAATTTAGAACTGAACTTTAAATTTTTTATGTCTTGGTGAACTTATAAAACTGATGTGAAAGCTTATTGAAGTGGAAAATTTTATATTGTTTTATGAAAATAGAATTGATCAATAACTTATTCATTTTCATTGAGAAATTTAGAATCGAAGTTGAACTTTTCTTTTCCGGGGAAAATATTTGGAACAGAACTTTAAATTTTTTCATCTCTTTGAGAAAGGTCGGAATTGAATTTAAGAAAATTTAGAATTAAAATGAAACTTTTTATATTCATGGAAAATAATCACAATCATAGTATAACTTTTCCTATCTTCTATGGAAAAATTTAGAACTGAACTTTAAATTTTTTATGTCTTGGTGAACTTAAAACTGATGTGGAAGCTTTTTATTTTCTCTGGAAAAATTAGAATTGAATTATGTTCTTTGGTAAAATTCAGAAGAGAACTTGAACTTTTCTATCTTCTATGGAAAATTTGGAACAGTATTTTAAATTTTTTCATCTGTTTGAGAAAAATCTGAACTGAAGTGGAAAATTTAAAAATTTTTATATTATTTTGGGAAAATAGAAATGATCAATAACTCATTTCATTTTCATTGAGAAAATTCAGAATCGAAGTTGAAATTTTCTTCACTTCTTTGAAAAAATTAAAAATTGAAGTGAAACTTTTAATCTTCATAGGAAATAATCAAAAATCATAGTATAACTTTTCCTATCTTCTATGTAAAAATTTAGAACTGAACTTTAAATTTTTTATGTCATGGTGAACTTAAAACTGAAGTGGAAAGCTTTTTATTTTCTCTGGAGAAATTAGAATTGAATTGTGTTCTTTGGTAAAATTCAGAAGAGAACTTGAATATTCACGATCAAAGTATAACTTTTCCAATCTTCTATGAAAAATTTGGAACAGAACTTTGAATTTTTTTCATCTCTATGTGAAAAGTCGGAACTGAATTTAAGAAAATTTGAATTAAAGTGAAACTTTTTATCTTCATAGAAAATAATCACAATCATAGTATAACTTTTCCTATCTTCTATGGAAAAATTTAGAACTGAACTTTAAATTTTTTATGTCTTGGTGAACTTAAAACTGATGTGAAAGCTTATTGAAGTGGAAAATTTTATATTGTTTTATGAAAATAGAATTGATCAATAACTTATTTCATTTTCATTGAGAAATTCAGAATCGAAGTTGAACTTTTCTTTTCCGGGAAAATATTTGGAACAGAACTTTAAATTTTTTCATCTCTTTGAGAAAGGTCGGAATTGAATTTAAGAAAAATTTAGAATTAAAATGAAACTTTTTATTTCATGGAAAATAATCACAATCATAGTATAACTTTTCCTATCTTCTATGGAAAAATTTAGAACTGAACTTTAAATTTTTTATGTCTTGGTGAACTTAAAACTGATGTGGAAGCTTTTTATTTTCTCTGGAAAAATTAGAATTGAATTATGTTCTTTGGTAAAATTCAGAAGAGAACTTGAACTTTTCTATCTTCTATGGAAAATTTGGAACAGTATTTTAAATTTTTCATCTGTTTGAGAAAAATCTGAACTGAAGTGGAAAAATTTTATATTATTTTGGGAAAATAGAAATGATCAATAACTTATTTCATTTTCATTGAGAAAATTCAGAATCGAAGTTGAAATTTTCTTCACTTCTTTGAGAAAAATTAAAAATTGAAGTGAAACTTTTAATCTTCATAGGAAATAATCAAAATCATAGTATAACTTTTTCCTATCTTCTATGTAAAAATTTAGAACTGAACTTAAATTTTTATGTCATGGTGAACTTAAAACTGAAGTGGAAGCTTTTTATTTTCTCTGGAGAAATTAGAATTGAATTGTGTTCTTTGGTAAAATTCAGAAGAGAACTTGAATATTCACGATCAAAGTATAACTTTTCCAATCTTCTATGAAAAATTTGGAACAGAACTTTAAATTTTTTCATCTCTATGTGAAAAGTCGGAACTGAATTTAAGAAAATTTGAATTAAAGTGAAACTTTTTATCTTCATGGAAAATAATCACAATCATAGCATAACTTTTCCTATCTTCTACGGAAAAATTTAGAACAGAACTTTAAATTTTTTATGTCTTGGTGAACTTAAAACTGAAGTGGAAGCTTTTTATTTTCTCTGGAGAAATTAGAATTGAATTGTGTTCGTTGGTAAAATTCAGAAGAGAACTTGAACTTTTCTATCTTCTATGAAAAATTTGGAAGTATTTTAAATTTTTCATCTCTTTGAGAAAAATCTGAACTGAAGTGGAAAATTTTTATATTATTTTGGGAAAATAGAATTGATCAATAACTTATTTCATTTTCATTAAGAAAATTCAGAGTCGAAGTTGAACTTTTCTTCTTCCGGGAAAATATTTGGAACAGAACTCTAAATTTTTCATCTCTTTGAGAAAGGTCGGAACTGAATTTAAGAAAATGTAGAATTAAGGTGAAACTTTTTATCTTCATAGAAAATAATCACAATCATGGTATAACTTTTCCTATCTTCTACGGAAAAATTTAGAACTGAACTTTAAATTTTTTATGTCTTGGTGAACTTAAAACTGAAGTGGAAGCTTTTTATTTTCTCTGGTGAAATTAGAATTAATTGTGTTCTTTGGTAAAATTCAGAAGAGAACTTGAACTTTTCTATCTTCTAAGAAATATTTGGAAAAGTATTTTTAAATTTTTCATCTCTTGAGAAAAATCTGAACTGAAGTGGAAACTTTTTATATTATTGGAAAAATAGAATTTATCAATAACTTATTTCATTTTCATTAAGAAAATTCAGAATCAAAGTTGAACTTTTCTTCTTCCGGGAAAATATTTGGAACAGAACTTTAAATTTTTTCATCTCTTTGAGAAAAGCCGGAACTGAATTTAAGGAAATTTAGAATTAAAGTGAAACTTTTTATCTTTCATAGAAAATAATCACAATCATGGTATAACTTTTCCTATCTTGTACGGAAAAAATTTAGAACTGAACTTTAAATTTTTTATGTCTTGGTGAACTTAAAACTGAAGTGGAAGCTTTTTATTTTCTCTGGAAAAATTAGAATTGAATTATGTTCTTTGGTAAAATTCAGAAGAGAACTTGAACTTTTCTATCTTCTATGGAAAATTTGGAA
Organism: Artemia sinica; assembly: GCA_027921565.1. Lineage (NCBI taxonomy): Eukaryota > Metazoa > Arthropoda > Branchiopoda > Anostraca > Artemiidae > Artemia > Artemia sinica. The sequence goes on from JAPEVW010000055.1 coordinate 938,944, forward strand.
CAGTATTTTAAATTTTTTCATCTGTTTGAGAAAAATCTGAACTGAAGTGGAAAATTTTTTATATTATTTTGGGGAAATAGAAATGATCAATAACTTATTTCATTTTCATTGAGAAAATTCAGAATCGAAGTTGAAATTTTCTTCACTTCTTTGAGAAAAATTAAAAATTGAAGTGAAACTTTTAATCTTCATAGGAAATAATCAAAATCATAGTATAACTTTTCCTATCTTCTATGTAAAAATTAGAACTGAACTTTAAATTTTTTATGTCATGGTGAACTTAAAACTGAAGTGGAAGCTTTTTATTTTCTCTGGAGAAAATTAGAATTGAATTGTGTTCTTTGGTAAAATTCAGAAGAGAACTTGAATATTCACGATCAAAGTATAACTTTTCCAATCTTCTATGAAAAATTTGGAACAGAACTTTAAATTTTTTCATCTCTATGTGAAAAGTCGGAACTGAATTTAAGAAAATTTGAATTAAAGTGAAACTTTTTATCTTCATGGAAAATAATCACAATCATAGCATAACTTTTCCTATCTTCTACGGAAAAATTTAGAACAGAAACTTTAAATTTTTTATGTCTTGGTGAACTTAAAACTGAATTGGAAGCTTTTTATTTTCTCTGGAGAAATTAGAATTGAATTGTGTTCGTTGGTAAAATTCAGAAGAGAACTTGAACTTTTCTATCTTCTATGAAAAATTTGGAAGTATTTTAAATTTTTCATCTCTTTGAGAAAAATCTGAACTGAAGTGGAAAATTTTTATATTATTTTGGGAAAATAGAATTGATCAATAACTTATTTCATTTTCATTAAGAAAATTCAGAGTCGAAGTTGAACTTTTCTTCTTCCGGGAAAATATTTGGAACAGAACTCTAAATTTTTTCATCTCTTTGAGAAAGGTCGGAACTGAATTTAAGAAAATTTAGAATTAAGGTGAAACTTTTTATCTTCATAGAAAATAATCACAATCATGGTATAACTTTTCCTATCTTCTACGGAAAAATTTAGAACTGAACTTTAAATTTTTTATGTCTTGGTGAACTTAAAACTGAAGTGGAAGCTTTTTATTTTCTCTGGTGAAATTAGAATTTAATTGTGTTCTTTGGTAAAATTCAGAAGAGAACTTGAACTTTTCTATCTTCTAAGAAATATTTGGAACAGTATTTTAAATTTTTCATCTCTTTGAGAAAAATCTGAACTGAAGTGGAAACTTTTATATTATTTGGAAAAATAGAATTTATCAATAACTTATTTCATTTTCATTAAGAAAATTCAGAATCGAAGTTGAACTTTTCTTCTTCCGGGAAAATATTTGGAACAGAACTTTAAATTTTTTCATCTCTTTGAGAAAAGCCGGAACTGAATTTAAGGAAATTTAGAATTAAAGTAAAACTTTTTATCTTCATAGAAAATAATCACAATCATGGTATAACTTTTCCTATCTTGTACGGAAAAATTTAGAACTGAACTTTAAATTTTTTTATGTCTTGGTGAACTTAAAACTGAAGTGGAAGCTTTTTATTTTCTCTGGTGAAATTAGAATTGAATTGTGTTCTTTGCTAAAATTCAGAAGAGAACTTGAACTTTTCTATCTTCTAAGAAATATTTGGAACAGTATTTTAAATTTTTTCATCTCTTTGAAAAAGGTCGGAACTGAATTTAAGAAAATTTAGAATTAGTGAAACTTTTTATCTTCATAGAAAATAATCACAATCATGGTATAACTTTTCCTATCTTCTACGGAAAAATTTAGAATTGAACTTTAAATTGTTTATGTCTTGGTGAACTTAAAACTGAAGTGGAAGCTTTTTATTTTCTCTGGAGAAATTCGAATTGAATTATGTTCTTTGGTAAAATTCAGATTAGAACTTGAACTTTTCTATCTTCTAAGAAATATTTGAACAATATTTTAAATTTTTTCATCTCTTTGAGAAAAATCTGAACTGAAGTGGAAACTTTTTATATTATTTGGAAAAATAGAATTGATCAATAACTTATTTCATTTTCATTGAGAAAATTCAGAATCGAAGTTCAACTTTTCTTCTTTCGGGGAAATATTTGGAACAGAACTTTAAATTTGACTCTTTGAGAAAGGTCGGAACTGAATTTAAGAAAATTTAGAACTAAAGTGAAACTTTTTATCTTCAAAGAAAATAATCACAATCAAAGTATAACTTTTCCTATCTTCTAAGGAAAAATTTAGAACTGAACTTTAAATTTTTTATGTCTTGGTGAACTTAAAACTGACGTGGAAGCTTCACTTACGAAATACTAAGAAACCTTAGCTCAGAAAAGCCTGAAATAGCCAACTACTCATCCCAAACTAGAAGTTTCAGACAACAAACACCTATGAGGGACTAAGAATCCTAGCTCTGAAAAGTCCAAAAAGCAAACTACACCTCCCAAATCATAAAGGTAAAGGTAAAAAGGTAAAAGATGCGGCACTAGACCCTTAAGGTCCAAAACCGGCGGTGCTGATCTCCGTTTCGTGGCCCTTCAGCCAGGAAGTGCAATGGGGGGTTTCACCCTCAAATCCTCTTCTAAAATCTCTTCAAAAATCATCTTTTAAAATGTCTCTAACTGTTTCGCCGAAATAATTCCCTTAAATAATAATTTGTTCTGAAAAGATATAATAAAGCCTTAAAAAAGTATTAAAATTGTGGCTCAGGAGCCTTTGGGGCGCCGGGGGCCCTTTAGGGGGGGAGGGGGTCCTTCTGTGTCTCAATGCACAAAAAATATTAAAAAGTGGGGGAGGGAAGGGGAGGGAGGGGAGGGGAGGAGGAGGGGAGAGGAGGGGAGGGGAGGAGGGGAGGGGGAGGGGAAGATGAGGAGGGGGGAGAGGGGGGGAGGGAGGGAGGAGGGAGGGGGGCCCTTTGGGAGCCAGGGGGAGGGGGCCTTTGGGGCCTGGGGGGTCCTTTGGGGGTCTGGGGGACCCTTGAGGGCCGGGTGGCCCTTTGGGAGCCCGGTGGACCTTTGAGGACCGGGGGCTTCCTTCGGGGTGGGGGTGGGGTATGAGGACCCTTCGGGTTGGGGTGGGGTATGAGGACTCTTTGGGGTTGTGGTAGGGGACCTCAAAACACTGTGCAAATGGAACTTGTGTATTATGACGACCACAGAGTTTCACCCTCAAATCCTCAAATTCAGAAGAGAACTTGAAACTTTTCTATCTTCTAAGAAATATTTGGAAAAGTATTTTAAATTTTTCATCTCTTTGAGAAAAATCTGAACTGAAGTGGAAACTTTTTATATTATTTGGAAAAATAGAATTTATCAATAACTTATTTCATTTTCATTAAGAAAATTCAGAATCAAAGTTGAACTTTTCTTCTTCCGGGAAAATATTTGGAACAGAACTTTAAATTTTTTCATCTCTTTGAGAAAAGCCGGAACTGAATTTAAGGAAATTTAGAATTAAAGTGAAACTTTTTATCTTCATAGAAAATAATCACAATCATGGTATAACTTTTCCTATCTTGTACGGAAAAATTTAGAACTGAACTTTAAATTTTTTATGTCTTGGTGAACTTAAAACTGAAGTGGAAGCTTTTTATTTTCTCTGGAAAAATTAGAATTGAATTATGTTCTTTGGTAAAATTCAGAAGAGAACTTGAACTTTTCTATCTTCTATGGAAAATTTGGAACAGTATTTTAAATTTTTTCATCTGTTTGAGAAAAATCTGAACTGAAGTGGAAAATTTTTATATTATTTTGGGAAAATAGAAATGATCAATAACTTATTTCATTTTCATTGAGAAAATTCAGAATCGAAGTTGAAATTTTCTTCACTTCTTTGAGAAAAATTAAAAATTGAAGTGAAACTTTTAATCTTCATAGGAAATAATCAAAATCATAGTATAACTTTTCCTATCTTCTATGTAAAAATTTAGAACTGAACTTTAAATTTTTTATGTCATGGTGAACTTAAAACTGAAGTGGAAGCTTTTTATTTTCTCTGGAGAAATTAGAATTGAATTGTGTTCTTTGGTAAAATTCAGAAGAGAACTTGAATATTCACGATCAAAGTATAACTTTTCCAATCTTCTATGAAAAATTTGGAACAGAACTTTAAATTTTTTCATCTCTATGTGAAAAGTCGGAACTGAATTTAAGAAAATTTGAATTAAAGTGAAACTTTTTATCTTCATGGAAAATAATCACAATCATAGCATAACTTTTCCTATCTTCTACGGAAAAATTTAGAACAGAACTTTAAATTTTTTATGTCTTGGTGAACTTAAAACTGAAGTGGAAGCTTTTTATTTTCTCTGGAGAAATTAGAATTGAATTGTGTTCGTTGGTAAAATTCAGAAGAGAACTTGAACTTTTCTATCTTCTATGAAAAATTTGGAAGTATTTTAAATTTTTCATCTCTTTGAGAAAAATCTGAACTGAAGTGGAAAATTTTTATATTATTTTGGGGGAAAATAGAATTGATCAATACTTATTTCATTTTCATTAAGAAAATTCAGAGTCGAAGTTGAACTTTTCTTCTTCCGGAAAATATTTGGAACAGAACTCTAAATTTTTTCATCTCTTTGAGAAAGGTCGGAACTGAATTTAAGAAAATTTAGAATTAAGGTGAAACTTTTTATCTTCATAGAAAATAATCACAATCATGGTATAACTTTTCCTATCTTCTACGGAAAAATTTAGAACTGAACTTTAAATTTTTTTATGTCTTGGTGAACTTAAAACTGAAGTGGAAGCTTTTTATTTTCTCTGGTGAAATTAGAATTTAATTGTGTTCTTTGGTAAAATTCAGAAGAGAACTTGAACTTTTCTATCTTCTAAGAAATATTTGGAACAGTATTTTAAATTTTTCATCTCTTTGAGAAAAATCTGAACTGAAGTGGAAACTTTTTATATTATTTGGAAAAATAGAATTTATCATAACTTATTTCATTTTCATTAAGAAAATTCAGAATCGAAGTTGAACTTTTCTTCTTCCGGGAAAATATTTGGAACAGAACCTTAAATTTTTTTCATCTCTTTGAGAAAAGCCGGAACTGAATTTAAGGAAATTTAGAATTAAAGTGAAACTTTTTATCTTCATAAAAATAATCACAATCATGGTATAACTTTTCCTATCTTGTACGGAAAAATTTAGAACTGAACTTTAAATTTTTTATGTCTTGGTGAACTTAAAAACTGAAGTGGAAGCTTTTTATTTTCTCTGGAGAAATTAGAATTGAATTATGTTCTTTGGTAAAATTCAGATTAGAAACTTGAACTTTTCTATTTGCCAAGGAAAATTTGGAACAATATTTTAAATTTTTTCATCTCTTTGAGAAAAATCTGAATGAAGTGAAGTGGAAAATTTTATAATATTTTGAGAAAATAGAATTGATCAATAACTTATTTCATTTTCATTGAGAAATTCAGAATCGAAGTTGAACTTTTCTTCTTTCGGGGAAATATTTGGAACAGAACTTTAAATTTGACTCTTTGAGAAAGGTCGGAACTGAATTTAAGAAAATTTAGAATTAAAGTGAAACTTTTTTTATCTTCATAGAAAATAATCACAATCATGGTATAACTTTTCCTATCTTCTACGGAAAAATTTAGAATTGAACTTTAAATTTTTTATGTCTTGGTGAACTTAAAACTGAAGTGGAAGCTTTTTATTTTCTCTGGTGAAATTAGAATTGAATTGTGTTCTTTGCTAAAATTCAGAAGAGAACTGAACTTTTCTATCTTCTAAGAAATATTTGGAACAGTATTTTAAATTTTTTCATCTCTTTGAAAAAGGTCGGAACTGAATTTAAGAAAATTTAGAATTAAAGTGAAACTTTTTATCTTCATAGAAAATAATCACAATCATGGTATAACTTTTCCTATCTTCTACGGAAAAATTTAGAATTGAACTTTAAATTTTTTATGTCTTGGTGAACTTAAAACTGAAGTGGAAGCTTTTCATTTTCTCTGGAGAAATTAGAATTGAATTATGTTCTTTGGTAAAATTCAGATTAGAACTTGAACTTTTCTATATTCTAAGAAATATATTTGGAACAATATTTTAAATTTTTTCATCTCTTTGAGAAAAAATCTGAACTGAAGTGGAAACTTTTTATATTATTTGGAAAAATAGAATTGATCAATAACTTATTTCATTTTCATTGAGAAAATTCAGAATCGAAGTTGAACTTTTTCTTCTTTCGGGGAAATATTTGGAACAGAACTTTAAATTTGACTCTTTGAGAAAGGTCGGAACTGAAGTTAAGAAAAATTTAGAATGAAAGTGAAACTTTTTATCCTCATAGAAAATAATCACAATCAAAGTATAAACTTTTCCTATCTTCTAAGGAAAAATTTAGAACTGAACTTTAAATTTTTTATGTCTTGGTGAACTTAAAACTGACGTGGAAGCTTCACTTATGAAATACTAAGAAACCTTAGCTCAGAAAAGCCTGAAATAGCCAACTACTCATCCCAAACTAGAAGTTTCAGACAACAAACACCTATGAGGGACTAAGAATCCTAGCTCTGAAAAGTCCAAAAAGCAAACTACACCTCCCAAATCATAGGCCTCACGACACTGTTCAAATGTAACTTGTGTATTATAACGACCACAGAGTTTCACCCTCAAATCCTCTTCTAAAATCTCTTCAAAAATCATCTTTTAAAATGTCTCTAACTGTTTCGCCGAAATAATTCCCTAAAATAATAATTTGTTCTGAAAAGATATAATAAAGCCTTAAAAAGTATTAAAATGGTGGCTCAGGAGCCTTTGGGGTGCCGGGGGCCCTTTAGGGGGGGGGGGGGCGGGGGGAGGGGGTCCTTCTGTGTCTCTGCACAAAAAACTATTAAAAAATGGGGGAGGGAAGGGGAGGGGAGGGGGAGGAGGGGAGGGGAGGAGGGGAGGGGAGGAGGGGAGGGGAAGGTGAAGGTGAGGAGGAGGGAGGGAGAGGGAGGGGGCCCTTTGGGATCCAGGGGGGGGGGCCTTTGGGGCCTGGGGGGTCCTTTGGGGGTCTGGGGGACCCTTGAGGGCCGGGTGGCCCTTTGGGAGCCCGGTGGACCTTTCAGGACCGGGGGCTTCCTTCGGGGTTGGGGTGGGGTATGAGGACCCTTCGGGGTTGGGGTGGGGTATTAGGACTCTTTGGGGTTGTGGTAGGGGACCTCACAACACTGTGCAAATGGAACTTGTGTAATATGACGACCACAGAGTTTCACCCTCAAATCCTCTTCTAAAATCATCTTTTAAATCATCTTTTAAAATGTCTCTAACTGTTCCGCCGAAATAATTCCCTAAAACGGTTTCGCTCAAATAATCCCTAATCGTAACTTCAGCTTATTCCTTTTGTTTTTGGCATCTCTGCGCTGACGCATTTGAAATTACTAAGGAACCTGATTCCCACGCTAAAACAATTCATCGCTAAGATGTTTCTTGGAGAATTGTTTCCATGGCGTTTGGTTATTAATATCTTTTGGAGTTCGAACAGTAGAACTGTTTCCGAGGCAAAGACATTAATGACTTGGATCTATTCCTGGAGAATCGTTTCTAGGCGAAAATTTTTAAAGTCTGACAGATGATGTCATTGGTTGATTGATCTGTCAAGAAAGGGGGAATTAATTTGTTGTTTTCTAAGGGAAATTATTGATTCACGAAAGGGGGATTGAGGTCGACAGCACAGGTGTTCCATATTCCTGGACAACTTGACATTCGCTGAGAGCGTGCACTTACATCAAAAACAACATCAACACCTTTGGAAATTTAGGTCATTGACTCCGGTAGCCGTTAGACTAAATAATCCATCAAAGTGAGAAAGTTCCTGTTTTTCCATTCTCACTGACAAATACCATAAAACAGACATAAATTACTGTTGACATCCATTGAAAACATCAAATAAATTGACCAACACACATAACCATCCAAGAAACATCCATAAATGTGACAAAATTCCTGTTTTTTTTTTCAAGTGAGGAAAAATACTGTTTTTCCATTCTCACTGACAAAAAACCATAAAAAAGACATAAATTACTGTTGACATCCATGAAAAACATCAAATAAATTGACCAACACACATAACCATCCAAGAAACATCCATACATGTGACAAAATTCCTGTTTTTTCAAGTGAGAAAAAAATATTGTTTTTCCATTCTCACTGACAAAAACCATAAAAAAACATAAATTACAGTGACATCCATGAAAAACATCAAATAAATTGACCAAGACACATAACCATCCAAGAAAACATCCATCAATGTGAGAAAATTCCTGTTTTTTCAAGTGAGAAAAAATACTGTTTTTCCATTCTCACTGACAAAAACCATAAAACAGACATAACTTACTGTTGACATCCATGAAAAACATCAAATAAATTGACCAACACACATAACCATCCATGAAATAACCATCAATGTGAGAAAATTCCTGTTTTTTCAAGTGAGAAAAATACTGTTTTTCCATTCTCACTGACAAAAACCATAAAACAGACATGAATTACTGTTGACATCCATGAAAAACATCAAATAAATTGTCCAACACGCATAACCATCCAAAAAAACATCCATCAAAGTGAGAAAATTCCTGTTTTTTTCATTCTCACTGACAAAAACCATCTCCATAATGACTCTATGCCCATATATGGACTCCCGTCACGAGTTATAGGGTCATCTCTACTGTTTTTACAGTTAAAGAAGGGGGCAGTATCCAAATTTTGTTTGTAGTGAAACTATATTTGTCTTCACTAATCTTGAAAAGACTAATAAATTAAACTGAATATTTCATGCATAATGATATTAATTGCTAAAAGCTCATCAGTTCTAAATTTTACTGTAATTTTAATATTTATTTTCAATATTAAGTACAAAAGAAAGCATTTGTAATATAATTCGTTTTCAGTAAAGCACCAATGACGCAGTAGGTTTTAGGCTTCTACTGGGAGGCGATACCCAAACTCTTGTTTGTAGTTATTTTTATTCGATTCAAAACTTTATTTGCATATTCAATTTAAGTTTCACTCGTTTTAAGATTTTATTTATTCATTTACATTAATATATATTGTATGTTTTGTTCGCATTGATTGTTTATTTAATTTCTGTTCGTTTTAAGTGTCATTTATACTTTAATAGCAAAATATTTGTTTTCGTTTTAAGCTGATTTTCATATTCAATCTAAGCATTACTCGCTTTAAGATCTATTTATTCATTTATATTATTACTTGTTGTATGTTTTTTTGCTATGATTGTTTATTTAATTTCTGTTCGTTTTGGGTTTCCTTTATTCTTTAATAGTAATTTCTGGTCGTTTTTGAGTTTGAATTTTAACAGGTATTTGTGTCTCCTGAGCTTAAGTTTAAAATGGCCTTTAGTTTTCTTTGAAAAACTTATTTTTCGGAAAGTTTTTTTAAATTGATTTTTGTTCGGTTTTGATTGCAAAAAGTTTCAAAATTGTATGACATGGGGGGGGGGGGGAGGAGAGCTTACTGTCCGATTATTCTTGACTTTAAAAAACGGATCTAGAACTTTCAAGTTAAATCGAATGAGGCTTTTTTTCAAAGTCTATACGATTACCTCTTTGATAAAAAACCTTATATATGAACAATAGACAGCTTGCATAACTTGTGGACAGCGATTGACAACAATGAATGGACTGAAAAAATAGCTCCAATACATTTCACTTGCTGACACAAAGGGATCACGACTGTTTAGAATTGACCTTAATAGGATTTTGTGTGCCAAAGCAATTTTACATCTATCTCAGAGTATGTATTTTTAACCTTATAATTAGATAATTATAATAGATTTCCTATGTGTTTTTCCCATATAAAACCCCTCCCATAAAATGTAAACCTCCTTTAATAAGTTATGCCCCAGGGAATAACTTACAAACGCCTACCCCCGGGCCCTGGTGGGCTGTGTCGACACCGGAGTTTTTTGTTATCAGGACTTTGAACTATTTTAACAAAATGTCTATCTCAAAATATTTATCTGATGCATTTAGGGCGTGAAGGAGCAAGGCGGGGGGGGGGCTAGTCATCCTCCAATCTCTTTGAATCTTAAAAAGTGAACAAGAACTTTCAATTTTCAGTCAAATGAGACCTCTCCAAAGTTTATACGAGCATCCCTTCCATTATAGAAATAATGGGAAGGATTCGGAGAATCCTTAAATTACAACTCTTACCCTGAGGGCTGTGGAGGAGTTGTCATCCTCAAAGACCTAATTTCCAGAACTTAAAACTACGTTTAATAAAATGGCTGTCTCAAAATTTTGATTGGGTGTGTTTGGGGAAAAGGTGGGCGTGAGAGGGGGGTTAGTTGCCCTCAAATCACTTTCGACTATTAAAAAGGGCACTAGCCCTTTGAAATTTCCCATCGAATGAGCCTTTTTTGAAGTTTCTACGACACCGCCTTCTATAAAAACCTTATATGCTCCAGGGCATAACTTAAAACCATTGCCCTGAGGATTGTGGGGGATTGTCCTCCTCAAAAATATATTTTCTATCTGGAAATCAACTATTCTGAACGAAATGGCTATCTCATAATTTCGATTGGATGTGGTTGGGGGAATGATGGGCGTGGGGGGGGGGGGGGCTATTTGCCCTCCAATCACTTTCGACTATTAAAAATGGCACTATCCCTTTGAATTTCCAATCGAATGAGCCTTTTTTGAAGTTTCTACGACAACGCCTTCTATAAAAACCTTATATGCCCCCAGGTCATTTCTGAAAACCCTTGCCCTGAAGGTTGTGGGGGAGTGTCCTCCTCAAAAAAATTTTTTCTATCTGGAAATCAACTACGCTGAACAAAATGGCTTTCTCAAAACTTTGATTGGATGTGTTTGGGGAAATGATGGGCGTCGGAGGGGGGGGGGGGCTAGTTGCACTCCAATCACTTTTGACTATTAAAAAGGGCACTAGCCCTTTAATTTCCAATCGAAAGAGCCTGTTTTGAAGTTTCTACGACAATGCCTTCTATAAAAACCTTATATTCCCCCAGGGCATAACTTAAAACCCTTGCCCTGAGGGTTGTGGGGGAGTGTCCTCCTCAAGAATATATGTTCTATCTGGAAATCAACTACGCTGAACAAAATGGCTATCTCAAAATTTTGATTGGATGTGTTTGGGGAAATGATCGGCCTGGGGGGGGGGTGGGAGGGGGCTAGTTTCACTCCAATAACTTCCGACTATTAAAAAGGGCACTAGCCCTTTAATTTCCAATTTAATGAGCCTGTTTTGAAGTTTTTACGACAACGCCTTCTATAAAAACCTTATATGCCCCAGGGCCTAACTTAAAACCCTTGCCCTGAGGGTTTTGGGGGAGTGTCCTCCTCAAAAATATTTTCTATCTGGAAATCAACTACGCTGAACAAAATGGCTATCTTAAAATTTTGATTGGATGTGTTTGGGGGAATGATGGTTGTGGGGGGGGGCTTGTTGCCCCCAATCATTTTCGACTATTAAAAAGGGCACTAGAACTCTCGATTTCCAATCGAATGCTCCTTTAACAATTAAGACCCCTGAAAGGCAGGTGCCTCGATAAGCCAGCTATGATTTTTTGAAATCAGTCCCATAAAAACTTACATGAAGGCTTTACATGAGGGAACTAAGATATTTGCAATAAAGAGGCTAAGAAAATACTATTTTTCTGATCAATTTCCTGCCAAAAATAGCCAGTCCTTTTCCGTGTGTCAGAGTATGGAAATAACCACTAGATTTACTGAAGAAATTTACAGAAGTTTAAAAAACTGAAAGATAGTGGAAATAAAAGGAAATAGAACGGACAGGAACGTGAGACATTTGTCGCAAAACTTAAAATAAAATATGTTATCATTTTCAAACAAACTATAATCTAGAAGTGAATAACAAACACTATTGTTAGGCCATATTTCATGGAATAGCCTTATCTCTGAAGAACATTTATTCGTGATTACGCCTTGAAGCAGAAACTTTTCCGTCTTTATCTTTCGCTAGAGATCATTAAATAGAAAAACAGTGACTGCCCTTATGTTCTTATCGTCGATTTTTTATTTAAAGAACAAGTAGCATAGATAAAATTCACACATATTCTTAAGAAAAAAGAGTCAAAGATGTCAAGCACAAGAATTTCAAACACGGAAATCCGTTTTCAGTAGATGACATGTCTACATATTTTAAATTTAGACAAAAAATCTAAGGATCGAAATAATAGTTGTGGTGCACAGTCTTGTAGTTCTGAGCAACTAGCCAAAACGTTCTTGATTTCCAGGATTTTTTTCTACATTTCCCTTGACATCGAAGCCTAAATAATGCAGAAGACACAGTTTAGGAAGTCTCAATTCCTAAGCCTTTGGCACCAGTTTGTGTAGACTTCTACTTTACACGCAATCATAATTACACTTTACACACAATCATATCAATTATTAATGAAGAAATTATTAGTTAATCATCAATTAATTATTAGTTAATTATTAATTGTAGACATCGCAAATTCTGATTATAATTGACTATAATAATTAAGAAAAAATGGCTTGACAGTAGTATCTATATAGGGAATCCAGAACTTACAAAGAAAACCCACGCCTGAGCCACTACAGTATCACATGGACATTGTAAAAAAAAACTGGCAAGATATAAAGTGGCCAAGCATGTTTTGAGAGTATGGTCATGGTTATATAAGATAATCAGACGGGTTTTTGTTGTTTTTTTTTTAATCGAGAACTAGAGATTGTCAAATTTCGTATTTAGGAATGATTTTGTAGGGAAAGCTGGCTGTCATTTCTTTGAAGTCTGTGCTATCAAGAGCGGGATCTGATTTTTTTTGGATAATTGCCTTTAGCCAACAATAGTTTGATATGAATGTGTCGGTAGATAGGATTTGCGAATTTGATCCTATTAAGGTGGAGAAAAAAAGGGTTTAGCTTTTGCAAATACTTCGATGTGTACTGTGTAATACACAAGTGGTGTTTTGAACAGTGTTGTCAATTTAAAATAGAGTTTAACGTTATAGTCTACTAAAAATTTGATGTAGATGGCAAGAAAAGAATTTTAATAACGGATAGCTTTACTTCTTCGATGTGTTCTGTATAATACACAAGTGGTGGAGTGATGGGAGCGGGGTGTCTTAGATTACTTATAGTGTGATAGTGGAAGGGGGAGTTACTAGCGAAAAAACCCGTGTGGATGAGTTGAAATAAATTTTTTTAACAAGAAATGGCTGAAAAGTGTTTGGGGGAGATGGGTTGATTGGCGGAAGGATGCATTAGCGTAGTTATAGTGGATGGCGAGTTGCTAGCGAAAAACCAGTGTGGATGAGTTGAAATAAAATTTTTAACGAGAAATGGGTGAAAAGTGTTTTGGGGGATATGGGTTGATTGGGAGAAGGATGTATTAGCGTAGTTATAGTGGAGGGCGAATTGCTAGCGAAAAACCGTGTGGATGAGTTGAAATAAAATTTTTAACGAGAAATGGCTGAAAAGTGTTTTTTTGGGGGATGGGTTGATTGGCAGTAGGATGTATTAGCGTAGTTATAGTGGAGGGCGAGTTGCTAGCAAAAAACCCGTGTGGATGAGTTGAAATAAAAAATTTTAACAAGAAATGGCTGAAAAGTGTTTTGGGGGAGATGGGTTGATTGTAAGAATGTATTAGCGTAGTTATAGTGGAGGGCGAGTTGCTAGCGAAAAAACCCGTTTGGATGAGTTGAAATAAATTTTTTAACAAGAAATGGCTGAAAAGTGTTTTGGGGGAGATGGATTGATTGGCAGAAGGATGTACTAGCGTAGTTATAGTGGGGGGCAAGTTGCTAGCGAAAAAACCCGTTTGGATGAGTTGAAATAAGATTTTAACGAGAAATGGCTGAAAAATTTTTTTTTTTGGGGGGGGGGGAGATGGGTTGATTGGCGAAAGGATGTATTAGTGTAGTTATAGTGGAGGGCGAGTTGCTAGCGGAAAAACCCGTTTGGATGAGTTGAAAAAAAAAATTTTTAACAAGAAATGGCTGAAAAGTGTTTTGGGGGAGATAGGTTGATTCAAGGAAGGATGTATTAGCGTAGTTATAGTGGAGGGGGAGTTGCTAGCGAAAAAACCCGTGTGGATGAGTTGAAATAAAAAATTTTAACAAGAAATGGCTGAAAAGTGTTTTGGGGGAGATGGGTTTGATTTGCAGAAGGATGTATTAGCGTAGTTATAGTGGAGGGCGAGTTGCTAGTGAAAAACCCGTGTGGATGAGCTGAAATAAAAATTTTGAACAAGAAATGGCTGAAAAGTGTTTTGGGGGAGATGGGTTGATTGGCAGAAGGATGTATTAGCATAGGTATAGTGGAGGGCGAGTTGCTAGCGAAAAACCCGTATGGATGAGTTGAAATAAAAATTTTCAACAAGAAATGGCTGAAAAGTGTTTTGGGGGAGATGGTTGATTGGAAGAAGGATTTATTAGCGTAGTTATAGTTGAGGGCGAGTTGCTAGCAAAAAAAACCCGTGTGGATGAGTTGAAATAAAAAATTTTAACAAGAAAATGGCTGAAAAGTGTTTTGGGGGAGATGGGTTGATTGTAAGGATGTATTAGCGTAGTTATAGTGGAGGGGCGAGTTGCTAGCGAAAAAACCCGTTTGGATGAGTTGAAATAAATTTTTTAACAAGAAAAGGCTGAAAAGTGTTTTTTTTGGGGGGGATGGGTTGATTGGCAGAAGGATGTATTAGTGTAATTATAGTGGAGGGCGAGTTGTTAGCGAAAAACCCGTCTGGATGAGTTGAAATAAAATTTTAACGAGAAATGGCTGAAAAGTGTTTTTGGGGAGATGGGTTGATTGGCAGAAGGATGTATTAGCGTAGTTATAGTGGAGGGCGAGTTGCTAGCGAAAAACCCGTGTGGATGACTTGAAATAATTTTTTTTTTTAACAAGAAATCTCAGAAAAAATATTTTTGGTTCAAATGTGAAACATAAGTCCAGTTATGAATCGAAAAATATTACTATTTCCGTAAAATCTGAGCTAATAAGGTTTTTTCACCGAAAACTATAGTTTTTTGTAAGAAAATTATGGAAAATACAATTCTCTGGATCAAATGTGAAACTTGAGTTCATTTTGGATCGAAAAATAAAACTATTTCCGTAAAATCTGAGCTAATAAGGGTTTTTGATCGTAAACTCTAGTTTTTTTGTAAGAAAATTATGGAAAATACAATTCTTTGGTTCAAATGTGAAACTTAAGTCCATTTTGGATCGAAAAATAAAACTATTTCCGTAAAATCTAAGCCAATAAGGGTTTTTGACCGTAAACTTTAGTTTTTTTTTGTAAGAAAATTATGGAAAATACAATTCGTTGGCTCATAGGTGAAACTTAAGTCCGGTTATGGATCGAACAATAAACTATTTCTATAAAACGGGGTTACGTGCGCACACGTAACCCGTCTAATTTTTTTTTCATAATTTCCTGAATTAAATTTCTGTAATGTGTATCCAAGAGGTGAATTCAAGAAAGAGTTTGTTACTTACATTACTTACCCACTTACTCACTTACTTACAATTTTTTCATAATGACATAATGACATATCCAACAACGGATGTTGATAAAGAATTTATTCATTCTGCGATACCTAAATTTTGTCAATGTTATTCCCATGCACGTGAGAAATGGAAGTTGATATAGAATTTAATCAATCTGATACTTAGATTTTGTCAATTTCATCCGATATTTTATCCTGTATCCGAGAAAAGGATGCTGATATAGAATTTAGTCACTCTGATACTTACATTTTGTCAATTTTATCCGACATATCCGATAAAGGATGTTGTTAAAGCATTTATTCATTCTGAAATTTAGATTTCGTCATTTTTATTTGATGTGTCTGACAAAGGATGTTGATAAAAGAAAAAATTATTCACTCTGACACTTAGATTCTGTCAATTTTATATGATGTTTCTGACAAAGGATGTTGATAAATAAAATTTATTGACTCTGTCCCATGTGTCTGACAATAGATGTATGCGAATTCCTTTTCTTACATATCCAATGTTTTAATAGACATTCAAAACGATTGATATGCTAGCTTACTCTAAAAATAATGAATACATAACAATGTAATACATAATATATTTTTAATGAAATAATGCCATGTAGAATATTAATACAATAATATATTATGATACATTATTAATATCAATGATCAAACTTTGTAGATTTTGAATCTGTTCCATAAATAGTTCACCATGTTCTCTCTTGATATTGTAGCTATTGTCTTCTCTTAACTCGTAATTGGTAGAATAATCATTATTTCCATTTTGAGTCATGCACAATATTTACTGGTTTGTCACCGACAGGTTCAATATACGTTTCATCTTTGGTATTATTTGATTCATCGACTGTTTGATTAATGGTAGTAACGTTTGCTGGCACTTGTTTTTCATCGATTCATCTTGATATTCTATAGTGATATTTTCTGACAATGCCCTTTTTATTTTTCTGGCAATTTCACTTTCTATTATCACATTATTTTTACACAGGTAACAGTTTTGGCACGTAGACAAGATATGGTTTGCGATATTAGTAGAAGAGTAGGCCTTTCTTTTATTGACCTTCCGTTGAATGCTAATACCTAAAAGATGACGATTGGATGTATCAGTAGGTAATGTGTTACCTGCAACAGTAGCAAGGAGTTGTCCTCTATCATCAACGATTATCTTTATGTTGGCATTCTCTTTGAGTGCAATCATCTCCAGAGATCTCAATCTCGCATATCCACCATTTTTACAACGGAATCTTTTCGGTATTCCAAAGAAATTTAATCCTTACTGTCATGACAATGCATGCATACATTTCCAATAGTGCTACCACTTGTACTTATTTCATAGTTTAAATACTTCTCCTTGTTGGCATTCAATGCTACAATAGCATTGTCATGTGAACACACTTTATTAAAATGCTTCATCTTCACTTTTTTTAAAGATATGACTTATTTGTTTTATCGTTCCACTGCGTAAACAAATACTGATTTAATACATGCAATAAACTAGGTAGTGTCGATAACCGGCCATAGAGTACGAGTGGGAAAGCCGCATCGTGTCTCTGAGCAATCATAGAGTACAATTGTTAGAGCCGTAAGCATATTTTGTCATTTTAAGATACGTACAAAAAAAATAAATAAAGTTGAATAATTTCGAAGTTTAAATAAAAGTTTTTTTTTATGTAAAAAAAAAAAATATTGAATTAGAATCATCAGTCCTCATCATTATGAGTATCTAAAACTGGACTTAAGTTTCACATTTGAACTAGAGAACTGTATTTTCCATAATTTTCTTACAAGAAACTAGAGTTTACGGTCAAAAACCCTTAATAGCTCAGATTTTACGGTAATAGTTTTATTTTTCGATCCAAAAATGGACTTAAGTTTCACATTTGAACCAGAGAATTGTATTTTCCATAATTTTCTTGCAAAAAAACAACTAGAGTTTACGGTCAAAAACTCGGAGAGCAAGACAACAAGACGGGGAAACCCTTATTAGCTCAGATTTTATGGAATTAGTTTTATTTTTCGATCCATAACTGGACTTAAGTTTCACCTATGACCCAACGAATTGTATTTTCCATAAGTTTCTTACAAAAAACTAGAGTTTACGGTCAAAAACCCTTATTAGCTTAGATAGATTTTATGGAAATAGTTTTATTTTTTGATCCAAAATGGGCCTAAGTTTCACATTTGAACGAGAGAGAATTGTATTTTTCCATAATTTTCTTACAAAAAAACTAGAGTTTACGGTCAAAAACCCTTATTAGCTCAGATTTTACAGAAACAGTTTATTTTTCGATCCAAAACTGGACTTAAGTTTCACATTTGAATCAGAAAATTGTATTTTCCATAATTTTTTTACAAAAAAAAACAAACTAGAGTTTACGATCAAAAACCCTTATTAGCTCAGAATTTATAGAAATAGTTTATTTTTCAATCCGTAACCGGACTTAAGTTTCACCTATGATCCAACGAATTGTATTTTCCATAATTTTCTTACAAAAAAAAAAACAAGAGTTTACGGTCAAAAACCCTTATTAGCTTAGATTTTACGGTTTTATTTTTCGATCCAAAGTGGACTTAAGTTTCACATTTGAACCAGAGAATTGTATTTTCCATAATTTTCTTACAAAAAAACTAGAGTTTACGGTCAAAACCCTTATTAGCTCAGATTTTACAGAAATAGTTTATTTTTTCGATTCATAACTGGACTTAAGTTTCACATTTGAACCAAAAATATTTTTCCTGAGATTTCTTGTTAAAAATTTTTTATTTCAAGTCATCCACACGGGTTTTTTCGCTAGCAACTTGCCCTCCACTATAACTACGCTAATACATCCTTCTGCCAATCAACCCATGTCCCCCAAAACACTTTTCAGCCTTTCTTGTTTAAAAAATTTTATTTCAAGTTATCCACACGGGTTTTTCGCTAGCAAACTCACCCTCCAGTATAACTACGCTAATACATCCTTCTGTCAATCAACCCATCTCCCCCATATCCTTCTGCCAATCAACCATCTCCCACAAAACACATTTCAGCCATTTCTCGTGAAAAATTTTATTTCAACTCATCCAGACGGGTTTTTCGCTAGCAACTCGTCCTCCACTATAGCTACACTAATACATCATTCTGCCAATCAACCCATCCCCCCAAAAAAAAACACTTTTCACCCATTTCTCGTTAAAAATTTTATTTCAACTCATCCAAACGGGTTTTTCACTAGCAACTCGCCCTCCACTATAGCTACGCTAATACATCCTTCTGCCAATCAACCCATCTCCCCCAAAACACTTTTCAGCCATTTCTTGTTAAAAATTTTATTTCAAACTCATCCACACGGGTTTTTCGTTAGCAACTCGCCCTCCACTATAACTACGCTAATACATCCTTCTGCCAATCAACCATCTCCCCAAAACACTTTTCAGCCATTTCTCGTTAAAAATTTTATTTCAATTCATCCACACGGGTTTTTTGCTAAAAAGTCGCCCTCCACTATAACTACGCTAATACATCCTTCTGCCAATCAACCCATCTCCCCAAAAACACTTTTCAGCCATTTTTCTGTTAAAATTTTTTTATTTCAACTCATCCACACGGGTTTTTTGCTAGAAACTCATTCTCCACTATAACTACACTAATACATCCTTCTCCAAATCAACCCATCTCCCCCAAAAACACTTTTCACCCATTTCTCGTTAAAAATTTTATTTCAACTCATCCACACGGTTTTTTTCGCTAACAACTCGCCCTCCACTATAACTACGCTAATACATCCTTCCGTCAATCAACCCATCTCCCCCAAAACACTTTTCAGCCATTTCTTGTTATAAATTTTTATTTCAACTCATCCACACGGGTTTTTTTCGCTAGCAACTCCCCCTCCACTATAACTACGCTATACATCCTTCTGCGAATCAACCCATCTCTCCCAAAACACTTTTCAGCCATTTCTTGTTAAAAAATTTTATTTCAACTTATCCACACGGGTTTTTCGCTAGCAACTCGCCCTCCACTATAACTACACTAATACATCCTTCTGCCAATCAACCCATCTCCCCTTCCAAAACACTTTTCAGCCATTTCTCGTTAAAATTTTTATTTCAAATCATCCAAACGGGTTTTTTTGCTAGCAACTCGCCCCCCACTATAACTACGCTAATACATCCTTCAGCCAATCAACCCATCTCCCCAAAAACACTTTTCAGCCATTTCTTGTTAAAAAATTTTGTTTCAACTCATCCACACGGGTTTTTCGCTAGCAACTCGCCCTCCACTGTAACTACGTTAATACATCCTTCTGCCAATCAACCATCTCCCCCAAAACACTTTTCACCCATTTCTCGTTAAAAATTTTTATTTCAACTCTCCACACGGGTTTTTTCGCTAGCAACTCGCCCTCTACTATAACTACGCTAATACATCCTTCCGCCAATCAACCCATCTCCCCCAAAACACTTTTCAGCCATTTCTTGTTAAAAAATTTTATTTCAACTTATCAACACGGGTTTTTCGCTAGCAACTCGCCCTCCACTATAACTACGCTAATACATCCTTCTGCCAATCAACCCATCTCCCCCAAAACACTTTAGCCATTTCTTGTTAAAAATTTTTATTTCAACTCATCTACATGGGTTTTTCGCTAGCAAGTCGCCCTCCACTATAACTACGCTAATACATCCTTCTGCCAATCAACCCATCTCCCCCAAAACAACTTTTCAGCCATTCCTTGTTAAAAAATTTTATTTCAACTCATCCACACGGGTTTTTTGCTAGAAACTCGCCCTCCACTATAACTACGCTAACACATCCTTCTCCAAATCAACCATCTCCCCAAAACACTTTTCACCCATTTCTCGTTAAAAATTTTATTTCAACTCATTCACACGGTTTTTTCGCTAGCAACTCGCCCTCCACTATAACTACGCTAATACATCCTTCTGCCAATCAACCCATCTCCCCAAAAAACACTTTTCAGCCATTTCTTGTTAAAAAATTTTATTTCAACTCATCCACACGGGTTTTTTCGCTAAAACTCCCCCATCCACTATAACTACGCTAATACATCCTTCTGCGAATCAATCCATCTCCCCCAAGTTAAAACACTTTTAAGCCATTTCTTGTTAAAAAATTTTTATTTCAACTTATCCACACGGTTTTTTCGCTAGCAACTCGCCCTCCACTAAAACTACACTAATACATCCTTCTGCAATCAACCCATCTCCCCCAAAACACTTTTCAGCCATTTCTTGTTAAAAAATTTTATTTCAACTTATCCACACGGTTTTTTTTTTCGCTAGCATCTCGCCCTCCACTATAACTATAACTAATACATCCTTCTGCCAATCAACCCATCTCCCCTTCCAAAACACTTTTCAGCCATTTCTCGTTAAATTTTTTATTTCAACTCATCCAAACGGGTTTTTTTGCTAGCAACTCGCCCCCCACTATAACTACGCTAATACATCCTTCAGCCAATCAACCCATCTCCCCAAAAACACTTTTCAGCCATTTCTTGTTAAAAAATTTTGTTTTCAACTCATCCATACGGGTTTTTCGCTAGCAACTCGCCCTCCACTATAACTACGTTAATACATCCTTCTGCCAATCAACCCATCTCCCCCAAAACACTTTTCACAGCCCATTTCTCGTTAAAAATTTTATTTCAACTCATCCACACGGTTTTTTCGCTAGCAACTCGCCCTCTACTATAACTACGGCTAATACATCCTTCCGCCAATCAACCCATCTCCCCCAAAACACTTTTCAGCCATTTCTTGTTAAAAAATTTTATTTCAACTTATCCACAAGGGTTTTTCGCTAGCAACTCGCCCTCCACTATAACTAGACGCTAATACATCCTTCTGCAATCAACCCATCTCCCCCAAAACACTTTTCAGCCATTTCTTGTTAAAATTTTTTATTTCAACTCATCTACACGGGTTTTTTTCACTAGCAAGTCGCCCTCCACTATAACTACGCTAATACATCCTTCTGCCAATCAACCCATTTCCCCCAAAACACTTTTCAGCCATTTCTTGTTAAAAAATTTTTATTTCAACTCATCCACACGGGTTTTTTGCTAGAAAACTCGCCCTCCACTATAACTACGCTAATACATCCTTCTCCAAATCAACCCATCTCCCCCAAAACACTTTTCACCATTTCTCGTTAAAAATTTTATTTCAACTCATCCACACGGGTTTTTTCGCGCTAGCAACTCGCCCTCCACTATAACTACGCTAATACATCCTTCTGCCAATCAACCCCATCTCCCCCAAAACACTTTTCAGCCATTTCTTGTTAAAAAATTTTATTTCAACTCATCCACACGGGTTTTTTTCGCTAAAAACTCCCCCCTCCACTATAACTACGCTAATACATCCTTCTGCGAATCAACCCATCTCCCCCAAAACACGTGTTTTTCAGCCATTTCTTGTTAAAATTTTTTATTTCAACTTATCCACACGGGTTTTTCGCTAGCACTCGCCCTCCACTAAAACTACACTAATACATCCTTCTGCCAATCAACCCATCCCCCCCCCAAAAAAAAAAACACTTTTCAGCCATTTCTCGTTAAAATTTTTATTGCAACTCATCCAAACGGGTTTTTCGCTAGCAACTCGCCCCCACTATAACTACGCTAATACATCCTTCAGCCAATCAATCCATCTCCCCCAAAACACTTTTCAGCCATTTCTTGTTAAAAAATTTTATTTCAAACTCATCCACAAGGGTTTTTCGCTAGCAACTCGACCTCCACTATAACTACGCTAATACATCCTTCTACCAATCAACCCATCTCCCCCAAAACACTTTTCAGCCATTTCTTGTTTATTTTTTTTTATTTCAACTCATCCACACGGGTTTTTTGCAAGCAACTCGCCCTCCACTATAACTACGCTAATACATCCTTCTGCCAATCAACCCATCCCCCCAAAAAAAACACTTTTCAGCCATTTCTCGTTAAAAAAAAATTTATTTCAACTCATCCACACGGGTTTTTCGCTAGCAACTCGCCCCCCACTACAACTACGCTAATACATCATCCTTCTGCCAATCAACCCATCTCCCCCAAAATGCTTTTCAGCCATTTCTTGTTAAAAATTTTTATTTCAACTCCTCCACACGGGTTTTTTGCAAGCAACTCGCCCTCCACTATAACTACGCTAATACATTCTTCTGCCGATCAAACCCATCCCCCCCCCCCAAAATACTTTTCAGCCATTCCTCGTTAAAAATTTTATTTCAACTCATCCACAAGGGTTTTTCGCTAGCAACTCGCCCTCCACTATAACTACGCTAATACATCCTTCTCCCAATCATCCCATCTCCCCCAAAACACTTTTCACCCATTTCTCGTTAAAAATTTTATTTCAACTCATCCACACGGGTTTTTCGCTAGCAACTCGCCCCTCCACTATAACATCGCTAATACATCCTTCGCCAATCAACCCATCTCCCCCAAAACACTTTTCAGCCATTTCTTGTTAAAATTTTTTATTTCAACTCCTCCACACGGGTTTTTTTCGCCAGTAACTCCCCCCTCCACTATCACACTATAAGTAATCTAAGACACCCTGCTCCCATCGCTCCACCACTTGTGTATTATACAGAACACATCGAAGAAGTAAAGCTATTTGTTATTAAAATTCTTTTCTTGCCATCAACATCAAATTTTTAGTAGACTACAACGTTAAAATCTATTTTAAATTGACAACACTGTTCAAACACCACTTGTGTATTATACAGTACACATCGAAGTATTTGCAAATGCTAAACCCTTTTTTTCTCCACCTTAATAGGATCAAATTCGCAAAAATCCTATCTACCGACACATTCATATCAAACTATTGTTGGCTAAAGGCAATTATCCAAAAAAAAAACAGAAACCGCTCTTGATAGCACAGAGTTCAAAGAAATGGAACTGTGGATAACACATGGGTGATAGACAGCTTTCTCTACAAAATCATTCCTAAATACGCAATTTGACAATCTCTAGTTTTCGATTAAAAAAAACAACAAAAACAAAAACCCGTCTGATTATCTTATACAACTATGACCAGACTCTCAAATATGCTTGGCCACTTTATACCTTGCCAGCTTTTTTTACAATGTCCATGTGATTCTGTAGTGGCTCAGGCGTGGGTTTTTTCGTAGGTTCTGGATTCCCTATATAGATACTACTCTTGACTATTACAAAATTATCTTTTCAAATAAATATTAGTTATTCTGTGTTTTATTTTGATTATTCTCACTGTTAATCCTATTATTAATCAATTATAAGTACCAGGAAAACAGATTAAACCGGTGAAGCAAGTTTTAGACATAAAAACGGTGTCTGGTATTTTAACTCCTCCCCGTTGAAAATTCCCCTGACAAAATACAATTCCCCCAAACCCTGATTCAAACAAGAAAACATGTTTTTGTTTAATTTATCTAGATTTAGACGTATAGAATTTCATTTTTTTTTTGGCCTAGTAAATTCGTGAGTTGGTACCCCGCGAAAAAAAACTTATTGTAGCCTACTAGAATTCAGTCCAAAATAGAATATTTTTATTTGAGTATCTTCTTAAATCATTTTCAAAATTCAGTTCACCTGCTTTTTAAAATTTAAGGTTCAATTGACCTGCAAGGCCTATAATTAATGAAACAATGGCTGAATGCGAATTTGATACAAAAAGGAGGAAATGGAATGAAAAATTAACCCAGTTGAAAACTTTTAGTAATTATAATGAGGTGACTAATACTCACTAAGCCTTGTCCAGCTGTCAAGCCTCATTTTGATATTTGTCTTTTCCTGGTTTTTGGATCTCTAATTTCAGTCAGCAAAGAATTTAAAGATAATATGTTAAAGAGATTTGATACCTTAAAGGATCATTCTATCTCGTTCATTATAAAACCTTTTTAGTTTGTGTTACCAAACTATTTAAAGTTGACTGGGTTTATCTTGCCATAGCTTACAGAGGGTAAATAAGAGATCCGAATAAAACGGCACAAATCCAACACCTACTTTACCAGAAATCTTAGAAACACATGTTAACTTCTCTTTTTTCGGTCAGAGATATGAGTATTCAGTATTAATGAAAACTTACTCCCTTAGGAAGCGTGAGTTTTTTTTTCAATTTAATGGAAAAGAGTTCTCTTTTTAAAGTTCAGAAAAGCACAGTCCCTAAAAGTGTTCTAACATACTTCTAGGAAAACGGTAAAAATCAGCTCCTGCGAATTGTTACTACATAAGCAAGTTACAACAAAATAAACAGTTAAAATAGAGGTTGTTTTTATTTTTATCGAAATTTTATCGAAAAATTTTACGTTAAACTTCCCAGTTTCAGAGTCAGTAATGCTGCATGGTGGCTCATTCATTCTTGAAGAATCACATAGATAAAATTATGTACAATGGTTTATATAATTACGCATCAGGTATAATGAAGGAGGGTCCGTGTGTTATTGTGTAGGTGGGGGAAGGGCTGATGCCTCAAAAGTGATATCTACACCCAAGTTTCCTAACTCTCCTTGAGCCTTAAGATAAACAGGAAAGGATCTTGGGAGAGAGTGAAGAGGTATACATTAATCCCTAATCTCCCATCACTTGGGTTTACCCATAATATAGGCGCTTCGGGATGATAGCTCCCTTCTTGCTGCCAATAAAATAATTTCTTTTTAATATAAAAGCTAACATGTGCTTAAGCCAAGGCCTAGCCAAGTGGATTGGTGCGCTGGATTTAGCATCCTTTGTCCGAGAGGACGAGGATTCGAATCCCAGTGTACTCAATTATTTGGTTTCGGACGGGGTGAGTGTGGCGTGACTCTGAAAGCTCTGCCAGAGCCTACCCAGCTTTTAAATGGGTACCTGGAGAAATCTGGGAAAGGTAAATAGGATTGGTGTATGAAAGCACAGAATGGTTGGCCTCCAGCCCCCCATTGCACATCCTGGCTGAAGGGCCAAGAAACGGAGATCAGCACCGCTGGTAGGGACTGTAAAGTCCAATACCGTATTCTTTACCTTTACCTTTTACATGTGCTTAACGGTAAAAAAAAAAGAGAGTGGAGTAGACATCTTGGATCATCAGCTCATGCGTTGGGATTCCTTTTGGTTCTACCCTCTTTGATTGAAAACATTTAAGACACAGGGGACGTAAAATTTCATTGTTTTTTTTCAATCAAATTTTATTATAAAAGCCAGATATTCTCATTAGCAGTCGATGGTGGCAAGTCCCCTAGGAGAATTTGCTAATGAGCCCTTTGTCTTTGTGGAGGGCAGTCAATGCCGAGGATCACAAAATACTGTCAGATAGCAGATCCGTTAAGGGGGCTGCGAAGGGGTTAACGAATTTTTCCAAGGTCACCTGTCTAGATTACTGGTCACACCAGAAAATGTTAGTATGCCAGTTTTCACTTCAGAAAAAATCATTGTGCCATTTTCAAGAAAAAAAAAGTATATACAATTGTTATTCGTTTATAGATGTAATATAATTTGGTAAAAATGTATATTATAAAATTGATATAATGACAAAATCTAACCACTTGGCTATTTCAGTTAATATTTTTTTTTCCGTCCTAATTGTCAGTTTAAATTACAAGCTTTAATTTTTAATTCCCAAACTACTTTGCAGCAGCTGATAATTTTTGCGGCTTAAATTGTTTTAATTAATTATGAAAGATTAGAAATTTTGGTTATAATTGGTTCAGATAAATTACTTTTTGGTTCAGTTACTCCCCTATCTTGTTTTTTTCTATACTAATTAGTCTAGTATTTCAAGATCGATGGATTGCAAATATTTGAAATCTATTATTATCTTAGTTCGAATTATTTATCTTACTAAGCATCTGAGTATAATACAACTGCTGCTACTACTGTTAAAAAAGTTACTGCAGCACCAAGCAACCTTGAGGCAACACAGCTGTGTGCACGCTTCCTCAATTCTAATATATTCAAAGCTTTCCATCCTTAACCTCCCCCCCCCAAGAAGTTCTAATTTCCTTTAAATTATTTCTTGCAACCTCTTCCCGGCTCATTAGTGGACGACCTACTTTTCGTTTGGCCTAAGATGGATGGCCAAGACAAAGGACAATTTTTGCCAATATGACATCTTCATCCATAAAATTTGCCCTAGCCATTCTCTCATCCTTTCTTTCTTTACACCCCTAGAAAGGGGAAGGAAAATCACTCTTTCTGTACAGTTTACTGTTTCAAACACGGTCGGTTAAACGGATACCATAAAAACTATGCGTGGGCAATTCCTATGGGTAATATTTAACAAATCCTCCTATATCTTCCGGAGTGTCCACGTTTCAAAGCCGTACTTGACCGTTGTCATCACTGTAGCATCCATGATCTTATCTTGATTTGCAGACTTGTCTATCTATTTTAACAGACCTTTTCAACTGTGAAAAAGCACCCTAAACCCTAAAAATTCATGCAGAACGGGCCAACAGGTTGATTTCCTCTTCACTCCTCTCGTTTCTGCTTATGTTGTTTGTCCAGTTGGAAAAACAAATAGATAGGTACAAGTACTGACGGAGACGATACAGCACTTCATTTCTATACCTGGCTACTTTTGAGAAACTCTCTCTCCTTATGCTCCTTATCCTTTCATTTGTCCAGTTGAAGGGATCAATTATTATGCACAAATAATAACGGAGACAAATACCACACTTCTTTCTATGATGAACAAAAGGATGAAAATACCCAAACAATGGGATATATTTTTCGAAGGACAGGAGAAGGATAAAATAAAATTAATAATAGAATATTTTAAGTATACGTCCCATTTTGGTCATAATTGTACATTTATTATTATGAAGCTAATTCTTTTATCTCTCAGCTTATCATTAATAAAAGAAGACTTTTCAAAAGAAACGAAAAATTGAATTTGAAACTAAAAAGTAATAGAAATTTGTATATGTTTGAGGGGGGTTGCCTTTCCCTGAGATTTTCTTCTTCTTTTCGCAAAGGATTCACTGAGTGTTTTTTTGCTTTTTTTACGAAGGCTTTAATATATATCTAATACAGTACGTCGTTAGTTTCAAGCGTTTTTTCAACCCTTATATAGTGTTCATATAGTTTTTTCACTACAAACTAGAGTTTAGCTACCCGCCCCCTCCCTTAACTATAAAATTATAAATCCAACTGCGTCACTGGCGCTTTACTGAAAACAAATTATGTTATAAATACTTTCTTTTAAATTATTACAACACTGAAAATAAAATGAAAATTAAATTGAAATAAAATCTTGAACTGATGAACTTTCAGCTATTAAATACAATTCTATATCAAATATTAAATTTAATTTTATTGGCTATTTCTAATGCAATAAAAACGGGAGCTTGACTACTGCCCGTTTCCCTAACTGTAGAAGTTTAAAGCGTACTGCGTAATTGATGCTTTACTGAAAACGAATTATATTACATTTTTTTTTATTCTGTACTTATTAAAACATTGAAAATAAATGAAAATTACAGTGAAATGAAACATTGAACTGACAGGCTTTCAGCAATTAATATAATTATATATCAAGTATTCAGTTTAATTTATTAGTTCTTTCAAAGACTGTTCAAGACACATACAGTTTTCAGTAAAGCGCCATTGACACAGTAGGCTTTACACTTTCAAAGTTAAGGAAGGGGGTGGTAGCCAAACTCTTGTTCGTAGCGATTTTTTTTCGCTTTAGGCTTGATTTGCATATATTCAATTGAAGCTTTGAACGTTTTAGGATTTATTTATTCATTTATATTAGTGCCTGTTGCATGTTCTTTTGCTATTATTGTTTATTTAATTTCTTTTCGTTTTGGGTTTCATTTATTATTTGATAGTAATTACTGGTCGTTATGTGTTTTTGAACTATCATATATTTTCATTTCGTGCTGATCTTACGTTTAGTATGACCTTTATTTTTCTGTGAAAAACTTTTTTTCGGAAAGTTTTGTACAATTAATTTATGTTTGTTTTTGATTGCCAAAGTTTCAAGTTTTTAAAAAGTCCCTATTTCAAAATCCATTTTTTTCATCATCAAAGTTTCATCGAAGTATCATAACTAGTATCAAAGTAACAATATCAAAGCAAACAAAAAACATCAAAGTAAACAAAATATCAAGCAACAATAAGCAACTTGCATAACTTACAGACCTTGCCCCGTAAATCAAACACCGGCTAAATGCTACAAGATAAGGCCAGTATTTTAGATAAATTTAAAAATGGAAGATAAACGTGGTCATAGTCCAGTCAACGGCCCAGAGCCCTTAACTGCATCTATTTAAAATACATTAATATTTAAGTAAATCAGTAAATCCAAGCATCAAAGTAAACAAAGGTTAAACAAACAGCAAGAAAATTGCATTACTCACAGCCCTTTCCCCCGAGGGCCAGGGGGGGGGGTTTCAAACGCCGGAAGCATAGTTTTTTTTGTCCTTTGGACTATTTTGAACAAAATAGCTATCTCAAAATTTTGACTTGATATTTCCAACCGAACGAGCCCCCTCCAAAGTTACTACGACCACAGAAGACCCTTCTACAAAAACCTTACATGTTAAAAATGGTTAACTTGCATAAGTTACAACCCTTGCCCCTGGGTCATGGGGGATTTTTCTGCCCTTAATTTATATATATTTAAATTTTGGACTCATGGAACGAAATAGCTCTTTCTAAGTTTTGATCGGATGCATTTCGGGAAAAAAGGACGCGAGGATGAGGGCTGGTACCCTCTGATCTCATTCGACTCTTGAAAAGGGCTGAAAAAATTTCGATTTTCAATAGAATGAGCCTGCTACAAAGTTTATACGACCGCGCCTTCCCAAAAAAAATATATATATGTTAACGATTGGCAACTAGCATAACTTACAACCCTTTTTCCCAGGGCTGAAGGGGGATTTCAAACCTAGAATCATAGTTTATTTGACGTTTGACAATTTTGAAGGAAATCACCAACTCAAAATTTGATTGGAAGTATTTAGGAAAAAAAGGAGTGTGGGGTGGGAGGGGGCTGGTTGCCGTCCGATTACTCTTTACTTTTTAAAAATCCATCCGATCTAAAGGCTCAGAAAAGCTCATTCAATCTAAATCAAACTTAGATTTTAGATCGAATGAGCCTTTTCCGAATTCTATACGACCATCCCTTTGATGAAAACTTTATATATTAACAATTGTCAGCTTGTATAGCTTATATTTTATATTATAGATTTTTACTTCTGCTGATCTTAAGTTTAATATGGCCTTTACTTTTCTTTGAAAACCTTATTTTTTGAAAGTTTTTTCTCATTAATTTATGTTCGTTTTTGATTGCCAAAGTTTCAAGTTTTTCAAAATTCCATCTTTTAAAATCTGAATTTTTCTTCAACATCAAATTGTCATCAAAGTATAAAAAGTAGTATCAAAGTAACAATGAGAATTAAAAAATATCAAAGTAAAAAACGTATGAGAGCATCAAAGCAAAAAAAGTATCCAAGTAAACAAAATATCAAAGCAACTTGCATGACTTACAGTCTTTCCCCGGGGATGGGTTTAATCCTAGAGGCATAGTTATTTGGCCTTTGGACTGTTTTGAACAAAGTTGTCCAATTAGGGACTGGTTGCTCTTTGATTACTTTTGACTCTTAAAAACAGAACTAGAAGTTTAAATTTCCAATCGAATGAGCCCCCACCCTTCCCAAAAGTTAATATGACCACTCCTTCCAAAAGTACCTCACATGTTAACAATGGGCAACTTGCAGAAGCTAAAAAGCTAGCCCCGTGCTATGGGGAATTTTTCAACCCGTAAGTTATAATTATTTGAATATTTGACTATTTTGAACAAAATGGTTATTTCAAAATTTTGATCGGACACATTTGGGAAAAAATTGCGCGATGCAGGGGGGGGGGGATGGCTACCCTTCTATCGCTTCCGATTCTCAAAAAAGGCGCAAGAAATTTCGATTTTTTAATCAAATGAGCCTCCGCCAGAGCTTATCCGACTACTCCTTACAGAATAACTTTGTATGTTAATGGTGGGTAGATAGCATATTTATAGCCTTTAACACCCCGAGGGCTGGATAGGGGAGGGGGGAGGTTCAAACAGGAAACATTTGATGTTTGGGCTATTTGACATTTGGACTATTTTAAACAAAATGCTTAAATTGAATATGCAGATAAAGCTTAAAACCCCGAAAATCATTTTGCTATTGAAGTAAAAATGAAACCCAAAACAAACAGAAATTAAATTAACAATCAATGCAAACGAACATACATTAGATTCTAATATAAATGAATAAATAAATCTTAAAATGATTAATGCTTATACTGAATATGAAAATCAAGCTTGAAACGAACGAAAATCATTACAAACAAGAGTTTGGGTATTTGCAAGAGAAGAAACTAGAGGTGAATGTCACGAAATCCCATATCATGATTTTTAGCAGAATACCCTTGGAATCAGTACCGCAATTGTTATTGAATGGAAAAATGCTGGAAGTGGTGGAAAAAAACAAATACTTAGGTTTCACCCTTTGTCGAAATGGAAAATGGACGAGTCATGTTACAACAATGGCACAGAAAGGAAGAATGCATATTTGGTATATACAGAAGCACACTAACATCAGAAATAAGTGAATTAAGCCTCCACAAATATATATTTGATACTAAAGTTATGCCTATCCTACATTACGGATCAGAAATAAGGGGGTATCAGCCGGCAAAGCATCTAGAAACCCTTCAACTGCAATATTATAAACGAGTTTTTGGCCTACACAATACGACACATGCGTTAGTATTAAAAGGTGATCTTGGTATATTTAACATGAAATTGAAAAGATATACCCAAATCATCAAATTTTGGTTAAGACTCCTCGAACTTCCCCAGACTAGACTTTGCCCGAGCAGCATATGAAATCTTCTCCTTCAGTGTAACAAAACATCATGGACAGCACAAATGAAAAGGATATTAGATGAGAATGGATTTTTGAGTTCGTGGGAGACAGAAAAAGGGCCAGAAGATCATGAAAAGTTCTTCAAAGGAATTTAGTGCAAGACTTGAAGACCAAGAAGTGCAACTATGGGCAATTAGCTGTGGATAAATCTTCGAGTCTTACTTTACATAGAGAAGTAAAAGAGAATTTTGTCAGGAGTTTTATTTTAAGCTGGACTGCCCATTAAATATCTGAGGATTTGGATTCAGATTCGAGCAAATTGTCATCCAATTTATAGTAAGGTTGTAAGGAAAATGAGGGAAGGTCCGGAGAACGGGTGTAGTTGCTTGAGATGTGGGGAAAATAATTATGGGCTGGACCATTTCCTCCTCCGGTGTAAGCAACTCTCTCATTTAAGGGGATCAATTATCCAGGATGGGGAAGATAGGCTGCTTCGTGAGTTAGTGAGGTCTAAGACTCTTATATTGTGGCAGTATGAAATTTTGTTTTGATGGGAAGGGTATCAAATGGAGTGTAATTTTTCTTTAATATTTGTCTGTTTTGTTTATAGCTTTAAAAGGCTTTAAATACAGATTAATATTATTATTATGTATCGCCTCCTTCTCTCACTGTAAAAATCTAAAATCTACTGCGTCATTGACGCTTTACAGAAAATTATTTTTGTCTTGAACAGTCTTGGAAAGTACAAATAAAATCAAATGGAATATTCGATATACGAGATTCGCTTTCAGTGAAGCTTTAATGACGCAGTAGGCTTTAGGTTTTTACAGTTAAGGAAGGGGGCAGTATCCAAACTCTTGTTTTAGTGAAAACTATATTTGTCTTGAACAGTCTTGAAAAGAACTAATAAAATTAAAGTGAATATTTGATGTATAATGATATTAATTGCTCAAAGCTCATAAGTTCAAAATTTTAGTGTAATTTTAATGTTTATTTTAAATATTAAGTACAAAAGAAAATATTTTTAATATAAGTCGTTTTCAGTAAAGTGCCAATGACGCAGTAGGTTTTAGACTTTTACAGTGACAGAAGGCGGCGATACCCAAACTTTTATTTGTAGTGATTTTTGTTCGTTTCAAACTTGATTTGCATATTCAATATAAGCATTAATTGTTTTAAGATATATTTTTTCATTTAAATTAGTACTTGTTGTATGTTTTTTTTGCTATGATTTGTCTATTTAATTTTTTTTCGTTTTGGGTTTCAATTGTTCTTTAATAGTAGTTTCTGTCGTTTTGAGTTTGAATTTTTTTCTGTTTTATGTATCTGCTGATCAAACTTTAATATGGCCTATACTTTTCTTTGAAAAAAACCTCTTTTTCGGAGAGTTTTTTTTTTCAAATTAATTTTTGTTCGTTTCTGATTGCAAAAAGTTTCAAGTTTTTAAAATATTTCTTATTTCAAAATTGAATCTTTTTCAACATCAACTTTCATCAAAGTATCAAAATAGTATCAAAGTACAATATAAAAGTAAAAAAAATAAAAAAGCAACTATAAGCAACTAAACAATAAGCAACTTGCATAACTTACAGCCCTTGCACCGTAAACCAAAGTTGCCACGTAAATCACTTAATCCAAGTATCAAGTAATCTTAAAAGTAATCAAAGTATCAAAGTTGCAATAAGCAAGTTCCGTAACCCAGAGATATTTCCCCGGGGCTGGGGGGGGGGGGTATAAGAGACCACCACCCATAATCAGCGTATAGAAAAATCCTCCAATTTGCGCTGCAAATGGAAGGATATTCGGAGGTCGGGTTTGATGCTAGGGGGTGGACGGTGATGGCTGTGCACAACCTTCCATCGGAGGCACTGTTTTCACTAATCTTAGTGCACAGCTAGCAACGCATCCAGATGATCCAGAATCAATATTCCCTTTTTTCTTAATAAATAACCTGAAAAAAGGAAACTACAACTTTCAATTTCTAATCATATTAGTCCTCTCCGAAGTGTATACGACCACCTGTTCCATAAAAATCCTTTTTCCCCTTGGGCATAAGTTAAAACACTTCCCCTGGGCTGGAGGGAGGTATGCTGAACCCGAGTAGTTTGTCATCTGATCTTTGGACTATTTCAAACTTAATTACTATCTAAAAATTGCGATCAGATACATTTTGGGAAAAGAGGGCGTGGGGGGGGGTGGAGATTCCAGTAATGATGCCTCCATTGATTCAAAGATATGCCCTCCCCAGTTTCAAAGGCAAGCCATCCCTTTCTCAATGGGATTTCTACAACATGCCCTCTGACGTCACGCGAAACACCTGTACAATGCGGTCAGCTGTTTTTTTTAGGTGACATTCCCACCCTTAGCAAGAGTTCAATGGTTAGGTCATGTCATGTGACAAGCCCCTTTGTCTTTCTGTGACAGTCCTCTGACGTCACGGTACACACCCCCGTTTCAAGCGCATGTTACACCACGCGACACGAGAAAGAGGAACACCCTCGCCTTTAAAGGGTCAGATAAGTAGAGCTACCAACCCTCAAGCTGTCACACTTACGCAATGCAGTCACCTGCTCTATTAAAGGGAACACAGTTGCCAAGACTCCATCACACACCCCTCTGGACTCCAACGACGTCATACGATTTACTAAGTTTCAAACTGACAGATATGTACTTTGCTAAATGAATCAATGGGGAATCCCCGCTTGTAATATAATGGCAGCTCATACCTTATGTAATTATTGTGCAACACTGTCACGTGATACTTTTTTTCGCCGAAACCCCCAAAGTGTTTTTTTTTTTCATTAACTTAATGGCGGTACAAACTTTATGTAATGTCAGCCCATCTTACACATGGGCGGCGCATCCATCACTGCCATATAATAACATTTTTGACATTTTTGGCCAAAAAGCCCCAAGACATTTTCTTTTTTTGGCGTTCACATTTTTCGCTCGAAACACGTTTCATATAATACCGGAGGAATAAGGTTGATATTATATGCAAATTTAAGATATATTAAAAGCTTTTAAGGAAAATATCCATTTCTTTGAGAACCTGTTAGATTTTCACCTCTTCCACGGTAAAAATTCCTTAATGTCTCCATCCTAACTTTTAAGCTCTAATTCACACCCACAATGCCATTATATGACTCCCCCCCATCCCTGACAAGACATCATCTCCACCAAGACATTTTTCAGGCATTTCATATTAAAAATTATGTCTCTAAAACCTGTGATTTAAGTGTTTTGCATCCCAAGCCAATCATAATGTCCCACAAATACTCCACACTGCCATAGCATTTCACCCATCTGACATCACCAACCCCCCTTCAATCCCTGAGTGACCTGATATTAGTGATACATTGGAAAAATTAAAAGATTTCTTTTGGAGGACTTTTAACAAAATGTACCGTTTCATTGAACATGGTTAGATTTGACTCCCCTCTAGTGAAAAATTTATCTAATTCAACCCACAATGACATTAAATAACTCCCCCTCCCAACCCTGACAAGACATCATCTCCAGCAAGACATTTATCAGGCATTTCATTTTAAAAATTATGTCTTTAAAATCCGTTATTGAAGTTTTTCTGCAGCCCAAGCCAATCATAATGTCCCATAAAATACTCCACAGTGCCATAGCATTTCACCCATCTTACATCAGCACCCCCGCCCCCCCCCCCACCCCCTGAGTGACCTGATATTAGTGATACATTTAAACCATATTAAGAGATTTCTTTGAAGGACTTTTAACGAAATGCACCGTTTCATTGAGTTTTTGTTAGATTTCACTCCCCCTCTAGTGAAAAATTCATTTAACATCTCCCACCTTAACTTTAAGCTTTAGAGTATACTAGTTAATAACAATAAATACCACCTTGGTAAATTATGCATAATATTAAACAACCCCATGACATCGCTACATCTCCCCAAAGACAT
Organism: Artemia sinica; assembly: GCA_027921565.1. Lineage (NCBI taxonomy): Eukaryota > Metazoa > Arthropoda > Branchiopoda > Anostraca > Artemiidae > Artemia > Artemia sinica. The sequence continues at coordinate 974,145 of JAPEVW010000055.1, forward strand.
CTTTCAGGCATTTTCATAATAAAAACTATGCTTTAAATCCCGTGAAACAAGTTTTTGCAACGCAGCCCTATTATGATGCCCCACAAAACACTCCACAACGCCAAGGCATCACCCCCCCCCCCTCCATCACCATATGAAACCAGGCCCCCCCTGATGATCTAATATTAGTGGTATATTTAAACCATCTTAAGAGGTATTATTGGAAGACTTTTAATGAAATACCCTTTTTTTCATTGAGATAATTTATGGATAATATTTCACATTATCCTAACAATAGATTTTCATCCTCCACCTAGCATACATTTTGAGAGGGCACCTTGACAAAAGATGCAATTTTTAGGCATTATTGTGGCTTATAAAACGGATAAAAATATATAAGCAATAACATGCGTAATTTAGGAAAGATGAGGGTAGAGGACTCCAGGGGAAGTGGGGGTTTCTACCAGGGGAGGAGGCCCGTTTTTTTCGCTCACCAGCTCACCAATGTTATATTTGTAATTTTTTTTTGTTATAAAAAGCGGTAATTTTCAAGTGTATATTTATTGTTAGCATGCGTCCTTCCAATAGGGCGCCGGCACTGCTCGCTGGCAACCTTCGACAGCGTGTCCAGTCCCCCCGAGCAGTTCGTCTCAGCCCAGGGTATATTTTTTTTCAACAAAATATCAAAAACACACAAAAGAGGGGAAATTCTATTTCCCTTCCATCTGGCGCCTTGTGGGGAAGTTTCGTCTGTGTCTGCTCAATGCGAGGACGGAATCCGGCCGTCCCCTGCACTGTGGGGGATTTGGTCAGTATCTACTCATTCCGAGGATGGAATCTGGCTTCAGCTAGGTGATAAAAGAGGTTAAAAATGGTCTTGCTCGATATACCTGAAAATGTAGTAATAATAGAGAAATTATCGTAGAATTTTTAGGACAATCCTTTAACGTCACATCATCCCTGTTTCTAGAGCTAAGCTAGCAATATTCACACCCCTGGAAATCCACCCAAGGTTCCAGACGTGCTAATGTTTCTTCTTTATTGGCACGATTCCTAGCGATTTTTGTGCATTTTTTTCTGGAAGATTCCTAGGATTTTCGTGACCAAGTCTAATGTGAATGATGCCAGTTTATCTCGCAAGCTAGACTAAAAGGACCCCATGGGGCTCCAGCACGGCACATACACGTGCTTGCTGCGTATTAACGTCGATGTATATCTTAAGCAAAGATACCTAATGGGAGAGCTTGGAAAATCATCACGGGAGAAGGGTAGATACCCAAACCATTAAAACAATTGCTTATGGTCCAGAGCGGAATGGCGCTATGACACTGGTTTCACACTAGCACCTGCCCTCCACATGACACCAACCCTCACCCCTAGGACATTTTGAACCTATTTCGCCTCAAAAATAAACTAAAATATCCCATTAAACATTATATTTTTGAAAACAGAGATGCCCCCCCTTCTTCACTAGTGTTTGATGCTCTAAGCATTTCACCTCACAATGCTACCCTATTACTCCCCCTGTGACACACCTCTGTCATCGCCCCATCTCCACCAAAACGCTTTACACATATTCCTTGCTAAAAATTTTACTTCAAGTCATTCATTCAGGTTTTGCAAGCAATCCACGCAACACTACCACACTATAACTACTCCTAACAGCCCTCTGTCATCGCCCCATCTCCCCAAAACACTTTTTAGACATTTCTTGTTAAAATTTTATTTCAGTCATTCATTTGGATTTTCGCAAGCAATTCACGCCAAATTACAGCACTAAACTACTCTCTAAGACACCCCACTCTCATCGCCCCATCTCCCCACAAAATACTTTTCAGACATTTCTTTGTTAAATGTTTTATTTCAAGCCATTCATTCGGGCTTCCGCAAGCAATTCAGCTCACAGTACCACGCTATAACTACCCCCTCAGTCATTGCCCCATCTCCCCACAAAACACTTTACAGGCATTTCTTGTTAAAAATTTTATTTTCAACGCATTCATTCTTATTTTTGCAAGCAATTTAGTCCACAGTACCACACAATAACTACTCTAAGACACCCCACTGCCATCGCCCATCTTCTCACAAAACACTTTACAGACATTTCTTGTAAACAATTTTATTTCAAGTCATTAATTTGGGTTTTCGCAAATAATTCAGCCCACAGTACCACACTATAACTACTCTAAGACACCCCTCTTCCATCACCCCATCTCCTAAAAAAAAATTTCAGACCTTTCTTGTTAAGAAATTTCATTTTCAAGTCATTCATTTGGGTTTTCGCAAGCAATTCAGCCCACACTACCATACTATAAATACTCTAAGACATCCCTCTGTCATCGTTTCCATCACCCCCAAGACACTTTTCAGACATTTCTTGTTAAAAATTTTATTTTCAACTCATTCATTCGGGTTTTTGCAAGCAATTCAGCCCAGAGTGCAGCACTATAACTACTCTAAGACACACTCTGTCATCGCCCATCTCACCACAAAATACTTTTAATACATTTCTTGTTAAAATTTTTTTATTTCAAGTCATTCATTCGGGTATTTGCAAGCAATTCACACCACAGCACACACACTATAACCACTCTAAAACATCCCCTCTGCCATCACCCCGTCTCCCCCAAAACTCTTTTCAGACATTTCTTGTTAAAAACTTTATTTTCAACTCATTCATTCGGGATTTTCACAGGCAATTCAGCCCAGAGTACAGCACTATAGTTACTCTAAGACACCCTCTGTCATCACCCCATCTCCCCACAAGACACTTTTCAGACATTTCTTGTTAAAAATTTATTTCAAGTCATTTATTTGGGTCTTCGCAAGCAATTAACATCACAGTACGAAACTATAACTACTCTAAAACATCCTCTCTGCCATCACTTCATTCCCCCCCAAAACATTTTTCAGACATTTCCTGTTAAAATTTTATTTTCAAATCATGCATTCGGTTTTTTTTGTTAGCCTGGGGTCCCCTAGCTAGTAATTTCAACGAGCCCCCCCCCCCCTAACCTAACCACCAGAGAACCCTAGCACCAATTCAACCGGGTTTCCCTAGTGAGAATCTCCAACAGGGTCCCCCTAACCCAACCACCAGATGACCCTATCAACCATTTCAAGCGGAACCCAAACTCCAATTCGGTAGGAGCCCCTAGCAAACATTTGTAACGAGGGCTACACCCTTCCCCTAACCTAACCACCAGAAGACCCTAGAAAGCACTTCAACTGAGGCCCATGATCTGTTCATGGAGCTTGTAGCATGCTGATTTTTATTAGTGGAGCTTGTCACATGATTTTTTTTTTTGTTTGTTCATCTTCTTGCATGCTAATTTTTCTCTTCATGAAACTTTTTCTGCCCACGAAACTGATTTTCGTCACGGATCTGGTGTGCTTAATTTTGCTCGTGGAATTTGTTGAATACTAATTTTTGTTCGTGAAACATTTTAAATGTTGATTTTCTCTTCATGAAACTTGTACATTGTTTTTTTCCTCATGAAACTGATGATGTTCATGGAATATGTCGAGTGCTGATTTTTTTATAATCATGAAACTTCTCACAGGTTAATTTTTTTTCTCTTCGTGAAACTAATACATTGATTTTTCTCCTCCCGAACTGAATTTACTCATGGAACTTATTGCACACTGATTTTTTTTTTTTGGAAGCTGTTGCATGCTAATTTTTTGTTCTTGAAAGTTGTCACATGCACATTTTTCTCATGAAACTTCTGTCGCTGAAACTTCTACATTGATCGTTCTCCTCGTGAGACTGATTTTATTCATGGAACTTACGCCTAAGTTTTTGTCCTTAGAACTTGTTGCATTCTGAGTTTTTGTTCATGAACTCATTGCATGTTGAATTTCTCCTTCGTGAATCTCGTACATTGATTTTTTTTTTTTTTTTTTTTCCTGATGAAACTGATATTGTCCAAAGAAGTTTTTTGCGTGTTGCTTTTTTTGGTCACTGAACATCTTGCATGCTGATTTTTTTTGTTTGTGAAACGTGCTACATGTTGATTTTTCTCTTTCCAAAACATGTATATTGATTTTTCTCCTTTTGAAATTGTATTCCTTTATAGAACTTGCTGTGCACTGATTTCTTTTTGTTCGTAGAATTTTTTGCCTACGTATTTTTGTTCGTGAAACTAGTCACATGGTGATTTTATTTTCTTTGTGAAACTTTCACATTTTTTCTCTTCGTAAACTTTATACATTGATTTTTCTCCTAGTGAAACTTATTTTCATATGGAAGTTATCGCAAGCTGATTTTTTGTGGAAAGTGTTTTGTGCTGCTTTTTTTTCTCATAAGACATATCGCATGCGAATTTGTCTCCTGACGAAACTGATTTTCTTCATGGAACTTGCTGCGTGTTGCTGTTTTTTTCCATGGAACAACTTGCATGCTGATTTTGTTTTGGAACGTGTTACATGTTGATTTTCCTCTTCATGAAACATGTAGGTTGATTTTTCTCCTTTTGAAACTGATTTTCTTCATGGAACTTACTGCCTGATGATTGCTTTTTTGTGTGTGGAAACTTGTTTGCTGCGTATTTTGTTTGTGAAACTAGTCACAAGATGATTTTATTTTCTGAGTGAAACTTTCACATTTTTTTTCTTCGTAAATTTATACATTGATTTTTCTCATCGTGAAACTTATTTTTCTATTGGAACTTTTTGCGTGCGGGTTTTTGTTCATGGAACTTGTTGCGTACCATTTTTTTTGTTTGCAAAACTTGTTGCATGTTGTTTTTATATCTCTTCGTAAAATTATACATTGATTATTTTCTCCTAGTGAAACTTATTTTCTTGTGAAACTTTTTGTATGCGGATTTTGTTCATGAACTTATTGCATGCCGATTTCTGTTCTTAAAACTTGTTGTATGTTGTTTTTTTTCTCTTCGTGAAATTTGTACATTTTTTTTTTTCTCCCCGCGAAACTGATTTTGTTTCATGGAACTTGTTGGCTGCTGATTTTTGATTGCGGAAATGGTAGAGTGCTAATTTTTTATTCCTGAAACTTTTTGGATGTTGATTTTTCTCTTCATGAAACTCGTACATTTATTTTTTCATCATGAAACTAATGTCGTTCACGAAACTTGCTGCGTAATAATTTATGTTACTGGAATTTGTTGAGTGCTGATTTTTGCTCGTTAAACCCGTTACATATTGATTTTTTTTCTTCGAGAAACTCGTACAGTGATTTTTTTCGGCTGGCGAAACTGATTTTGTTCATGAAGCTTGTCGCATGCTGATTTGTGTCCGTGGAACTCGTTGAGTGCTAAACCTAAAATTAACCTACACAGGCTAGGTTAGTTATGTGTTAGGTTAGATGACACATCACATCAGTTTCGCGGGGGAAAAAAGTTTTACAAATTTCCCGAAGAGAAAAAAAAAAAAACACAGAATACAACAGTTTTGCGAACCAGGAAATCGGCATGGCAAATAAGTTTCATGAACAAAATCAGACAACAAAAAAAGTGACCATAAGAAAATAAGTTTCACAAAAATTTGTGTCAGCATACTAAAAGTACCATAGAAAATGACAAATAAGTTTCACAATGAGAAAAAATCAATGCGGAAACAGTATAATCATTTCATGACAAAAAGACCCATAAAAAACAACATGAAAACAAGTTTTGCAACCCTGCAACAAAAAATGGTACGCAACAATTTTTCATGATCTAAAATCAGCACGCAACAAGTTTCCATAAGAAAATAGTTTCACGATGGGAAAAATCAATGTATAAAATTTACGAAGGATAAAAATGTGAAAGTTTCACTCAGAAAATGAAGTCATCATGTGACTAGTTTCACAAACAAAAATATGCAAGGGCAAGATCCACACACACAAAAAAAAGGAATCAGCAGGCAGTAAGTTCCATGAAGAAAATCAGTTTCAAAAGGAGAAAAATCAATGCACATGTTTCATGAAAGAAAAATCAACATGTAACACGTTCCACAACTCTCTAACAGCCCTCTGTCATCGTCCCATCTCCCCCAAACACTTTTTAGACATTTCTTGTTAAATTTTTTTTCAAGTCATTGATTTGGATTTTTGCAAATACGTGCGTCTTATGAGCAAAAACAATTAGCACACAACACTTTCCACACAAAAATCAGCATGCAATAAGTTCCATATGAAAAATAATTTCACGATGAGAAAAATGAAGCTTCACTGGTTAAGGTTCCTTAATAAGAAATGTCTGAAAAGTGTTTTTTTTGGAGATGGGACGATGGCAGTGGGGTGTCTTAGAGTAGTTATAGTGAGGTACTGTGGACTGAATTCTTGCGAAAATCCGAATGAATGCGTTGGGGAAAAAAAAAATTTTAACAAGAAATATCTGAAAAGTGCTTTGTGGGGAGATGGGTCGATGACTGAGGGTGTAGTTACAGTGTGGTACTGTGGGCTGAATTGCTTGCGAAAACCCAAATGAATGACTTGAAATAAATTTTTAACAAGAAATGTCTGAAAAGTGTTTTGTGGGGAGATGGGGCGACGACACTGGGGTTTTCTTAGAGAGTAGTTTTAGGGCTGTAGTGTGGCGTGAATTGCTTGCGAAAATCCAATGAATGACATACTTTACCCTATATTATTAGTGTTTTCAAGGGTTTTTGGTAGCATTGATGGAGCATTCTTCTTCTAAAACTAGCTAGAATAACAACATTTTGCCCTTACTATTAGTATTTTCAAGGGTTTTGGTAGACCTTGATGGAGTATTCTCCTTTTAAACTAGCTACAGTAGCAACATTTTACCCTATATTGTTTGTATTTTTCAAGGGTTTTGGTAGCCTTGATTGAGCATTCTCCTTTCTAAACTAGCTACAATAGCCACATTTTATATTGTAACCCTATATTATTAGTATTTGCAATGGGTTTTTGGTAGCCTTGATGGAGCATTTGCCATCTAAACTAGCTACAATAGCAACATTTTTACCCTATACTATTAGTATTTTCAAGGGTTTTAGTAGCCTTGATGGAGCATTTTCCTTCTAAATCTAGCTACAATAGCAACATTTTACCCCTATATTATTACTATTTTCAAGGGTTTTAGTAGCCTGATGAAGCGTTTTCCTTCTAAACTAGCTACAATAACAACATTTACCCTATAATATTTAATTTTCAGCGGTTTTGGTAATCTTTTTTCACTCCCAACAATATTTTACGACATTTTACACACCCGACACCAAGCTTACTTTTCAAAGGGCTTTATTACATTATTTCAGAACACAGTTTCTTTCTTAATAATCCTTCTAAACCTGTTTTAAAAGTTGAAGCACTATCTTTTTTTCACTTCGAACATTACTTTACGACTTTTTTTGCATACCCCAACACCAAGAAATACTTTCAAAAGACTTATTATATTATTTCAGAACAAGTTCTTTGGTTCGTAATGTTCCGCCCTAAAACCTGTTTTACAAGTTGAAGTACTCATCTTTTTTCACTACCAACATTATTTTACGACTTTTTGCATACCCAAACACCAAGCAATACTTTTCAAAGCTTTATTATATTATTTCAGAACAAGTTCTTTTCTTAATATTCTCCTAAACCTGATTACAAGTTGAACATTAGTCATCTCTTTTCACCCCAAACATTACTTTATGACTTTTTGCATACCCCCAACACCAAGAAATACTTTTCAAAGCCTTTACCATGTTATTTCAGATCAAGTTCTTTTCTTAAAAATTTCCTCCTAAAAAACCTGGTTTTACAAAGTTAAAGTATTCATCTTTTTTTCACTCCCGACATTACTTTATGACTTTTTTTTTAATAAAAGTTGTGTTTTAGTTTTCATAAATAAGAACGTCCACATTTAAAAATACATCTGGTTTTATTAAGTAATATTTGATTTCCTAATAAAGCTGGGTTTTAGTTTTCAGATATAAGAACAACCATGTTTAAAATACATCTGATTTTATTAATAATATTTGATTTTTCTTAATAATGTTGGGTTTTAAATTTTCCGAAATACGAACATCCCCGTTTAAAATTCATCTGATTTTATTCATAATATTTGGTTTACACAAAATAAAGTTGGGTTTTAGTGTTAAGAATATGAACAACCACGTTTAAAATACATGTGATTTTATTAATCTCTTCTGAATTTTCTCAATGAAAAGAAATAAGTTGCAGATCAATTCTTAATTTTCTCAAAGACATAAGAAATTTAAAGTTCTATTCTAAACTTTCCCATAGAAGATAGAAAAAAGTTATACTTTGATTGTGAATATTTGCCATGAAGATAAAAAGTTCCACTTTAATTCTGATTTTCTCGACGAAGTGAAGAAAGTTTTCAAGTTCTCTTCTGAATTTTCTCAATGAAAAGAAATAAGATACAGATCAATTCTATTTTTTTCCAGAGAAAAAATAAAAATATTCCACTTCCGTTCTGATTTTTCTCAAAGAGATGAAAAAAAAAATTAAATTTCTGTTCTAAATTTATTACTTAAAGATAGAAAAAGTTATACTATGATTGTGAATATTCGCCATGAAGATAAGGAGCTTCACTTTAATTCTGAGTTTTCTCAAAGAAGTAAAAAATGTTCAAGTTTTCTTCTGAATTTTTCTTAAAGAAGAGAAAAAAGTTAGCCTCAATTTTGAATTTTACCAAAGAAGAGTTACAGTTCAATTCTAATTTTTCAAAGAAAATTAAAAAAAAGCTTTCATTTTAGTTCTTCATTTCCCAAGGACAAAAAAAATTTAAAGTTATGTTCAAAATTCATTGTAAAAGATAAAAAAAGTTATAATTTGATTGCGATTATTCGCCATGAAGGTAAAGAGTTCCACTTTAATTCAGAGTTTTCTCAAAGAAGTGAAGAAACATTCAAGTTCTCTTCTTAAAATTTCTCAATGAAAGAACAAAAGTTAGAGTTCAATTCTAATTTTCTCCAAGGAAAATAAACAAAAGCTTCCAGTTCAGTTCTGATTTTCTCTCAGAGGTGAAGAAAATTTAAAAGTTCTGTTCTAAATTTTTCAGTTGAAGATAGAAAAAGTCATACTTTGATTGTGAATATGCTCCATCAAGATAAAAAGTTCCACTTTAAATCTGAGTTTTTGTAATGAAGGAAAGAAAATTTCAAATTCTCTTCCTAAAATTTATCAATGAAAAAAGTTACGAATCAATTCTAATCTCTTCAAAAATAAAAGGGTTCCTCTTTTTATTTCTGAATTTTCTCCAAAAAAAAGTTACAGATGAATTCCTATTTTTTTCCAATGAAAATAAAAATGTTCAACTTCGGTTCTGATTTTTCTCAAAGAGGTGAAAAAAATTTAAAGTTCTGTTCTAAATTTCTCGTAAAAGATAGAAAAAAGTTATACATTGATTACGAATATTCGCCATGAAGATAAAGAGTTCCAATTTAATTCTAAGATTTCTCAGAGAAAAGAAAAGAGTAGCACAGTTCAATTCTAATTTTTTCCATAGAAAATAAAAAAGGTTCCACTTCAGTTCTTAATTTTCTCAAAGACATAAAAAATTTAAAGTTCTGTTTTAAATTTTTCCATAAAAAGATAGAAAAAAGTTAAATTTTGATTGTGAATATTCTCCTTGAAGATAAAAAAGTTTCACTTTAATTTTAAAGTTTTCTCAAACGAAGTGAAGAAAGGTTCAAGTTCTCTTCTGAATTTTCTCAATGAAAAGAAATAAGTTACAGATGAATTCTATTTTTTCCAAAGAAAATAAGAAGATTCCACTTCAGTTCTGATTTTTCTCAAAGAGGTGAAAAAATGAATTTGAAGTTCTGTTGTAAATTTCTTATTAAAGATAGAGAAAGAGAAATTCATACTATGATTGTTAATATTTGCCATGAACATAAAGAGTTCCACTTTAATTCTGAGTTTTCTCAATGAAGTGAAGAAAAGTTCAAGTTCTCTTCTGATGATAAAAAGTTCCAATTTGATTCTAAGTTTTCTCAACGGAGTGAAGAAAAGTTCAAGTTCTCTTCTGATTTTCTCAATAAAAATTTTTTTCTTTTTTTAAAAGAAATGGGTTCCTCTTTTCATTTCTGGATTTTTCTCAAAAAAGTTACATGTCAATTCTAATTTATTCCAATGAAAATAAAAATGTTCCACTTCAGTTCTGATTTTTCTCAAAAAGGTGAAAAATATTTAAAGTTCAAAAAATAAGTTAGACTGTTTATAGATAGCAACACACCCGCTCAGACACACAGTCATAGAGAGAGACATGCAAAGTCGACATAGCTTTACTTCATTTCAAGGTTAACTTAAACTAGGTTACTTGCGCGCACGTAACCTAGTCTAAATAAAGTTCGGTTTTAGTTTTCAGAAATAAGAACGTCCACGTTCAAAAAATACATCTGGTTTTCTTAATAATATTTGATTTTCTAATAAATCTGGGTTTAGTTTTTCAGAAATAAGAACAACCATGTTTAAAATACATGTGATTTTATTAATCTCTTCTGAATTTTTCTCATGAAAAAAAAAATAAATTATAGATCAATTCTTATTTTTCTCAAAGATATAAAAGATTTAAATTTCTGTTCTAAATTTTCCCATAGAAGATATAATAAAAAAGTAATACTTTGATTGTAAATATTTGCCATGAAGATAAAAAGTTCCACTTTTAATTCTAAGTTTTCTCAACGAAGTGAAGAAAAGTTCAAGTTCTTTTCTGAATTTTCTCAATAAAAAAGAAATAAGTTACAGATCAATTCTATTTTTTCCAAAAGAAAATAAAAAGATTCCACTTTTATTTCTGATGTTTCTCAAAGAGGTGAAATTTTTTTTTAATTCTGTTCGAAATTTCTTATTAAAGATAGAAAAAGTTATACTATGATTGTGAATATTCGCCATGAAGATAAGAGAGTTCCAGTTTAATTTTGAGTTTCCTCAACAAAGTGAAGAAAGTTCAAGTTCTCTTCTGAATTTTCTCAATAAAAAGTAAAAAGTTACAGATCAATTCTTTTTTCTCCAGAAAAAATAAAAAGATTCCACTTCAGTTCTGATTTTTCTCAAAGTGGGGACAATTTTTTAAAGTTATGTTCCAAATTTCTTGTTTAAGATAGAAAGAAGTTATACTATGATTGCAAATACTCGCCATGAAGATAAAGAGTTCCACTTTAATTCTGAGTTTTCTCAAAGAAGTGAAGAAAGATTAAAGTTCTCTTCTGAAGATAAAAAGCTCCACTTTAATTCTGAGTTTTCTCAATAAAGTTGAAGAAAAAAGTTTCTTCATTATAAAAAATTTTCTTCTAAAAGGCTGTTCACCTGAAAGGGTGACCCTTTAGAAATGGTGAGGGGTGGTTTCATGTGAAGGGCTTGTGCTAGTGTGAAAACTGCGTTGTAGTGCCATTCTGCTCTGGACCGTAAGCATACTTTTTATTGGTTTGGGTATCTACCCTTCTCGCAAGATGATCTTCCAAGCTCTCCCATTAGGTATCTTTGCTTAAGATATACATTGCCGTTAATACGCAGCAAGCGTGTGTGTGTGCGGTGCTGTAGCCCCATGGGGTCCTTTTAGTCTAGCTCGCAAGATACACTGGCATCATTCATATTAGACTTGGTCACGAAAATCCAGGGAATTTTCCAGAAAACAATGCAACAAATCACTAGAATCATGCCAATAAGAAGAAACATTAGAACGTCTGGAATCTTGGGTGGGTTGCCAGGGGTGTGAATCTTGTTGGCTTAACTCTAGAAACAGGGATGGATGTGACCGTTAAAAGATTGTCATAGATATTCTATGATAATTTCTGTATTATTTCTACATTTAAGGTATATCGAGCAAAGACCATTTTTTAACGTCCTTTATCGCCTAGCTGAAGCCGGAATCCATCCTCGGAATGAGTAAACACTTACCCAATTCACCCTCAGTGCAGGGGATAGCCGGATTCCATCCCCGAATTGAGTAGACACAGACGAAACTTCCCCACAGCGTGTCAGATGGGGGGGGGATAGAATTTCCCCTCCTTTGCGTGTTTTGATATTTTTTGTTGAAAAAAATGTGCCCTGGCCTGAGCCACACCACTCAGGGGGACTGGACATGTTCTCGGAGGTTGCAAGCGAGTAGGGCCAGCGCCCTAGTGGAAGGAGCCATGCGAAAAATAAATATACATTTAAAAATTACGGCTTTTTGTAACAAAAAATTATGAATATAACAGTGGTGAGCCGGTGAGCGAAAACGGGCTTCTCCTCTGGTAGACGCTCCCTCTTCCCCTGGACCTTTCTCCCCTCATATTTCCTTAAATTACGCATGTTATTACTTATATATTTTTATCCTTTTATATGCCGCAATAATGTCTAAAAATTGAATCTATTGTCAAGACCCCCTCTGAAAAACGAATGCTAAGTGGAGGGTGGGAATCTATTCTTAGGATAATATGAAATATCCATAAATTTATCTAATGATAAAAGGGTTTTTCCTTAAAAGTCATTCAATAATACCTCTTCATATGGTTTAAATATACTTCTAATATTAGGTCATCCTGGGGGGGGGTCTGGTGTCATATGGTGATGGATGGGGGTGATGCCATGGAAGTGTGGAGTGTTTTGTGGGGCCTCATGATAGAGCTGTGTTGCAAAAAAGTTGTTTGACGGGATTTAGTAGCATAATTTTTATTATGAAATGCCTTAAAGATGTCTTGGGGGAGATGTAGCGATGTCATGGGGGTGTTTAATATAATCCATAGTTTACCAAGGTTATATGCATTGGCATTGACTAGTATACACTAAAGATTAAAGATTAGGTGGGAGGTGTAAAATGAATTTTTCACTAGAGGGAGAGTAAAATCTAACAATACTCAATGAAACGGTGCATTTCGTTAAAAGTCCTCCAAAGAAATCTCTTAATATGGTTTAAATGTATCACTAATATCAGGTCACCCAGAGGGTGGGGTGGGGGGGGGGTGGGAGGGGGTGAGGGTGCTGATGTCAGATGGGTGAAGTGCTATCGAAGTGTGTAGTATTTTTGTGTGACATTATGATTGGCTTGGGTTACAAAAAACTTGAATCACGGGATTTAAAGACATAATTTTTTATTATGAAATGCCTGAAAAACGTCTTGGTGGAGATGATGTCTTATCAGGGTTTGGGGGGGGGGGCATGTAATGTCATTGTGGGGTGAATTAGAGCTTAAAAGTTAGGGTGGAGACATTAAGGAGTTTTTTCCCATGGAAGATGGAAAATCTAACAGGTACTCAAGAAATGGATATTTTGCTTAAAAGCTCTTAATATATCTTAAAATTTGCATCTAATATCAAAACTTATGCCTCTGGTTTTGCATGCTAGTGGGGGGGGGGGGTGTTGTTACGATAGTGTGAATCTAATATCCCACGTAAAGAAATGATACATTTTCGTGTTATTGTTATTAATATCTTGAGAGCAATGTCCCCAGGAGTGTATTAAATCGGGAGAGTAACGCATCATTCTAACGAGTGCTGAGAAAATGGGGAATCTTAGCTGTCATGCAATAGATTATTTTTAGAAAATGATTCCTGATACAAAATACTGGAAACGGTTTCATGGAAGAATTGCTTGGGGCGCAGTACCATTGGAAGGGAATGACCTTTCGAGTCCTGGCGGGGTCAAGAACTCTAGAGAACAAAAATATGAAAGGTGTTTTCGAGCGAAAAATGAAATACCGAAAAAGAAAATGTCTTGGGCTTCTGGGCGAAAATGTCAAAATGGAATTATCTGGCAATGATGGATGCGCTGTCCATGCGTAAGATGCTCTGACCTTACATAAAGTGTGTACCGCCAGTAGGTTAATGAAAAAACGCTTTGGGGTTTCGGGCGAAAAAGTATTACGTGACAGTTTTGCACAACAATTACATAAGGTGTGAGCTGTCATTACATTACAAGCGGGGATTCCCCTGGGTCCTTTCACAAGTACACGTCTGTCCGTTTGAAACGCGGTAAGTCGTATGACGCCATTGGAGTCCAGAGAGGTTTGTCACGGAGTCTTGGCAACTGTGTTCCCTTTAATAGAACAGGTAGCTGCATAGGGTAGATGTGATGGCTTGAGGGGTTGGTAGCTTCACTTATCTGACCATTTAAGGACGAGGGTGTGTCGCGTGGGTGTAGCATGCACTTGATCGGTGGTGTGTACCATGGCGTCAGAGGACCGTCACGGAATAACAAAGGGACTTGGTTAGATGACCTGACCTAACCATTGAACTTTTGCCAAGGGTGGGAATGTCGCCTAGAAATAGCTGACCGCATTGTACAGGTGTGTCGCGTGACGTCGAAAGGGCACGCTGTTGAAATCCCTTAAAAAAGGGAGGGCATGTCTTTGAAACTGGGGAGGGCATGTCTTTGAATCAATGGAGGCATCACTACTGATGCCCTCCGATCACTTTTTTGATGACTTTAAAAAATAACTAGAAATTTAAATTTTCTATCAAATGAGCAATCTCTGAATATATACGACCATCTTTTACATTAAAACAAAAATATTTTGAACAAAATGGCTTTATCAAAATTTTGAATGGATGCATTTGGGAACAAGGGCTTTGGGGAGGGGGGGGGGCTAGTTTTTCCTCTGATCACTTTTGACTGTTTAATAAGGGCACTAGAATTTCTTATTCACAATCGAATGAACCCTCTCCGGATTCTACACGACCATACCTTCAATGAAAAACCTTATATGCTCTTGGGACTAATTATTTACAACCCTTAACCCCAGGTTCCGAGGGGATGTGTTATCCCCGGAGTTTTTGTTGTATGATCTTTGGGTCTATTTTGAAAAAAGGCTACATAAAAATTCATTTAGATGTATTTGGGGAAAGAGGTTGGGTGAGGGGGGCTCGTTACGATTGGATTACTTTTGACTCTTAAAAAAACGAAATACAACTTTCAATTTCTATCATTTGAGTCCCATCCGAATTTTATACGATTACCTCTTCCATAAAAAACTCTATATGCCCCCAGAGAATAAGTTACAACCCTATTCCCGAGATCGGGGATATTTTAACCTCGAAGTTTTGTTATCTGATCGTTGGAGTATTTCAAAAACAAACTGGCTATCTCAAAACTTTGAACGGATGGATTTAGGGAAAAGAGGTTGTTTGTGGTGGTCCTAGATGCCCTCCAATCACTTTTTGACTCACTAAAAGATGACTAGAACTTTCAACATCCAATCAAATGAGTCAATTCTGAAGTTTATGCGGCCACCCCTAATATAAAAACATATATAGCTCCCGGGCATAACTTGAAACACTTGCCCCAGGTCTTTGGGGGTTTATATCGGCTCCAGAGTTTCTGCCCCAGGGCCCTGAGAGATTGTGTTGACCAAGGAGATTTATTTATCTGATTTTTGAACTATTTTTTACAAAATGGCTATCTCAAAATGTTTATCGGAATTCATTTGGGGGAAAAGTTGTGGGGGGGTTTTGGCTAGTTGTCATCCGATCAGTTATGACTCTTTAAAAGGGAATTGGAACTTTTCGATTTCTAATTGAATGAGTCCCCTTCGAAGTTTATGCGACCACTCATTCCATATGAAGTGCCTATGGAGTAAAATAATTAATAATAAACATTGAAGCCTTATGGCGTGGAGAGGGGCCTAGTTTCCCTCGGATCTCTTTTGACTCCTAAAAAGTGAACTAGAAATTTTATTATCAATGAGCGATTTTTTTATCATAAAAAATTGATTTTTCAAAACAATTTCTTATCAAATGAGCCTTCTCTGAAGTTTATACGAGCATCCCTTCCATAAGAACCATATATCCCCCAGGGCATAACTCGAAAGGCATAACTCTGGGCCCTGGGGTTGTGTTGTCACCAGAGTGTTTTGTTATCTGACCGTCGAGCTATTTTTAACAAAATGACTATCTAAAATTTTTATTGGATTGGGTTAGGGGAAAGAAAGGCATGAGGAAAGGGCGGGGGCTAGTTACCCTCATGTCTCTTTGACTCTTAAAAAGTGAACTAGAACTTTCAACTTCCAATCAAATGAACCCTCTCTGAAGTTTATACGAGCATCTCTTCTGCAAGAACCATACATGCCCCCAGGGCACTAAGTTACAACGCCTGCTCCCGGGGCCTGAGGGGTTTTACCGACACCGTATTTTTACTATCTGATCTTTCAGTAATTTTTAACAAAATGGCTATCTCAAAATTTTTATCGGATGTTTTTGGGGGGAAGAGCGCGTAGGGAGGGGGTAGTTACCCTGCGATCTCTTTTGACTCTTAAAAGGTGAACTAGAACTTTAAATTTCCA
Source organism: Artemia sinica (assembly GCA_027921565.1). NCBI lineage: Eukaryota > Metazoa > Arthropoda > Branchiopoda > Anostraca > Artemiidae > Artemia > Artemia sinica. Next base: position 990,302 of record JAPEVW010000055.1, read on the forward strand.
ATCAAATAAGCCTTCTCTGAAGTTTATGACCCAGGGCATAACTTACATCGCCTCTCCCCGGGCCCTGTGGGATTTTGTCGACACCGGAGTTTTTTTTATCTGACTTTTGAACTTATTTTAAGAAAAGGGCTATAAAATATTTTTTTTTGATGCATTTGGGGACAAAGGGCGTGGAGGGGCCTAGTTGCTTTCCGATCACTTTTGACTCTTAAAATGGGACTAGAACTTCCAATTTCCAATCGAATAAGCCCCCCCCCCTCCCAAAGTCTATACGATCATACCCTTCCATATGAAGTGCCTCTGGGAAAAAATGTAATAAAACATTGGAGCGCCTTATCGCCTTTACTATAGGCAACGCAAAATCGTTGCCTCTGATATTGAGAGTTAGTCTAAATATTAAGGGGGTATTCTCCTCCTTCATACCTCTCTCGACACTATAGTTTAACTTTTGTTTAGCAGTGCTTCAGAAATAAGGGCTGATTCGGTACAATTGTTTTGCACAACAATATAGAGCTTATACTATTATACTATTGAAAACCTGCTAGTTTCTACTAAAATTACGGATCTGCCGACGCTTATTCTGGCGTATATTGACGAGAAAGCCTTATCTAGGGGGAGGGGGCTACCCGGTTCACCTACCCCTAACATTTTTGTTTGACTCGTAAAAACGTAACAAAAATGCATACAAACAAATTTCGATATGTTGTTTAAAAGTTTGTTTGCCCCCATACCTGCCAGTAGTAAACAAGTAAGCAATATCAACCCTACAAGGAAACCTTCAAGCATCAGGGATAAATGTATGTGCAGTTTCAACGGTACATGCCTAACCAGACAGGTTTATGAGGCAACACCTGTTTTCTGAGCCAATCAGAGATGTTTCTACTAGCGGTACTCCATAGGACAATAATAGATGCGAAACTAACAAGCGTAATTTTTACTATAAAATAATGTTTCCACTAGCGATAGAAGCAAGTCGGACATCTTATTGAGTCAAAACCTGTCAAAGAGGTTGATAAACTCTAGCTTAAAGGTATCTCATAGGGTTTGGTTTACAATGCATCATGGTAATTACAGAAACGATGACATGATAGAGTCATAATTATTTCAAATTGAAAGGTATATCATCTTGCGTAAAAGCTAATTAAATTCGCGAAAAAGGTATTCCATTGGTTAAGAATCGATCATGGGTAATTACAGAATGATGGTATGATAGATTCATAATTGTTTCAACTTGATAGTTATATCATTTTGCGTAAAAGCTAACTAAATTCGCGAAAAAGGTATTCCATTGGATGTTGAAAGTTATATCATTTTGCGTAAAAGCTAACTCAATTCGCAAAACAGGTATGGTATAGTCATAATTGTTTCGACTTGAAAGTTGTATCATTTTTCGTAAAAGCTAACTCTATTTGCGAAACAAGATACAGCATTTGCATAATTGCAATGAATGATCTTATTTGATGATTGAATAATAGGGGTGAAGCAGAGCTCGATAATATTTTAATTGGATTGTAATGAAGGTGGTAAAAAAGGGTTAAACTGCGTACCAGTGAAGGTAAGCCCGAAGGGGTTGCTAGTTCAGAATAAAATCGTTGGCATCAATCTAAGGAAACGATTAACGATGCCAGGATGACCGTGTGACTTGACCTAGCTTTACTTCTCGGATGTGTTCTGTATAATACACAAGTAACATTGGAACAGTGTTGTCAATATAAAATATGCTCTAACATTGTAGTATACTAAAAAGTTAATACTAATAGAAATGTAGATGCCAAAAAAAGAAATTTAATAAAGAAACTCAGAACAATCTTTAGAAATCCTTAGAAATCAAGTAGTGTGATGATTATCGGTTTCAAGCATCAAGGATCGTAACCATCAATGACCCTAACCACCAAATACGCCAACCTCCAAGGGCCCCCTATAAAGAACCTCCAAGGGCCCCCTCCTTCCGATTTTTTGGGGCCCCTCCCCCATTTTTTTTTACTTTTTTGAAGTTTTTTTTTAACTTTTTTATTATTATTTATTATTATTATTATTATTATTATTATTATATATTTTGACATGGTACTTTTTCAACTTTTTTTTACATGTCTTAGAGTGACATAAAACATGCATACTAAAACATACTAAAAATACCAAAACATACTAAAAAGAGTTTCTTATGAAGATAGAAAGTTCCACTTTAATTCTGAGTTTTCTCGATAAAGTGAAGAAAGTTCAAGCTCCCTTCTGATTTTTCTCAAAGAAAAAAAATTAAGTTAAAGATCAATTCTAATTTTTTCTTGAGAAAATAAAAAGGTTGCACTTCAGTTCTGATTTTTTTCAAAGAGGTGAAAAAAATTTTAAGTTCTGTTTTAAATTTCTCGCAAAAAGATAGAAAAGTAATACTTTGATTGCGAATATTTGCCATAAAGACAAAGAGTTCCACTTTAATTCAGAGTTTTCTCAAAGAAGTGAAGAAAAGTTCAAGTTCTTTTCAGAAAATTTTTCAATGAAAAGAATAAAGTTACAGTTCAATTCTAATTTTCTCCAAAGAAAATAAAAAAAAACTTCCTCTTCAGTTTCTCATTTTTCACAGAGGTGAAAAAAATTAAAGTTCTGTTCTAAATTTTTTCTGTTGAAGATTGAAAAAAATCATACTTTGATTGTGAATATTCTCCATCAAGATAAAAAAGTTTCCACTTTAAATCTGAGTTTTCGCAATGAAGGAAAGAAAAGTTCAAGTTTCTCTTCTGAAATTTCTCAATGAAAAAAGTTACGGATCAATTCTAATATTTTCAAAAATAAAAGGGTTCCTCTTTTCATTTCTGAATTTTCTAAAAAAAGTTACAAATCAATTCTAATTTTTTCAATGAAAATGTTCCTCTTCAGTTCTGATTTTTTTCTCAAAGAGGTGAAAAATTTTAAAGTTCAAAAGATAGGTTAGACTGTTTATAGATAGCAGCACAACCGCTCAGACACAAGTTATAGTGAGAGAGAAATGCAAAGTCGACATAGCTTTACTTCATTTTTAGGTTAATTTAGACTAGGCTACGTGCACGCACGTAACCTAGTATAAATAAAGTTGGGTTTTAGTTTTCAGAAATAGAAACAACCATGTTTAAAATACATCTCATTTTATTAATAATATTTAATTTTTTTGTAATAAAGTTGGATTTTAATTTTCAGAAATATGAACATCCCCGTTTAAAATAAATCTGATTTTATTAATAATATTTGATTTCTTTTAATAAAGTTGAGTTTTGGTTTTCAGAAATATGAAGAACCACGTTTAAAAAAATACATGTGAGTTTATTAATCTCTTCTGAATTTTCTCAATGAAAAGAAATAAGTTACAGATCAATTCTTAATTTTCTCAAAGACATAAAAAATTTAATGTTCGTTCTAAATTTTCCCATCGAAGATAGAAAAAAGTAATACTTTGATTGTAAATATTCGCCATGAAGATAAAGAGTTCTACTTTAATTCTAAGTTTTCTCAACGAAGTGAAGAAAAGTTCAAGTTCTCTTCTGAATTTTCTCAATGAAAAGAAATAAGTTACAGATCAATTCTATTTTTTTCCAAAGAAATAAAAAATATCCTCTTTCAGTTCTGATTTTTCTCAAAGAGATGAAAAAAGATTTAAAGTTTTTGTTCTAAAATTTCTTATTAAAGATAGAAAAAAGTTATACTATGACTGTGAATAATCGCCATGAATATAAGGAGCTTCACTTTAATTCTGAGTTTTCTCAAAGAAGTGCAAAAATGTTCAAGTTCGCTTCTGAATGTTCTTAAAGAAGAGAAAAAAGTTAGGTCAATTCTGAATTTTACCAAAGAAGAGTTACAATTTAACTTGATCTGAAATAATATAATAATGCATTTTGAAAAGTATTTCTTGGTGTTTGGGTATGCAAAAAGTCGTAAAGTAATGTTTGGGGTGAAAAAAGATAACTACTTCAACTTGTAAAACAGGTTTAGGAGGAATATAAGAAAAGAACTTGTTCTGAAATAATATAATAAGGCCTTTTGAAAAGTATTGCTTGGTGTTGGGTATGTAAAAAGTCGTAAAGTAATGTTGGGAGTAAAAAAAAGATTATAATACTAATAGTATAGGGTAAAATATTGTTATTGTAGCTAGTTTAGAAGGAAAATGCTCCATCAAGGCTACCAAAAATCCTTGAAAATGCTAATAATATAGGGTAAAATATTGCCATTGTAGCTAGTTTAGAAGGAGAATGTTCCATCAAGGCTACTGAAACCCTTGAAAATACTAATAGTATAGTGTAAATTGTTGCTATTGTAGCTAGTTTAGTAAAAAAAAATGCTCCATCAAGGCTACCAAAACCCTTGAAAATACTAATAGTAATATAGGCTTTAAAAGTTGCTATTGTTAGCTAGTTTAGAAAGGAGATTTCTCCATCAAGGCTACCGAAACCCTTGAAAATACTAATAATATAGGGTAAAATGTTGCTATTGTAGCTAGTTTAGAAAGGAGAATGCTCTATCAAGGCTACCAAAACCCTTGAAAATACTAATAGTATAGGGTAAAATGTTGCTATTGTAGCTAGTTTAGAAGAAGAATACTCCATCAAGGCTACCAAAAACCCTTGAAAATACTAATAATATAGGGTGAAATGTTGCAATTTTAGCTAGTTTAGAGGAGAATGTTCCATCAAGGCTACCAAAACCTTGAAAATACTAATAATATAGGGTAATATGCTGTTATTGTAGCTAGTTTAGAAAGAAGAATGCTCCATCAAGGCTACCAAAAACCTTGAAAATACTAATAATATAGGGTTAAAATGTTGCTATTGTAGCTAGTTTAAAAGGAGAATACTCCATCAAAGGCTACCAAAAACCTTGAAAATACTAATAGTATAGGGTAAATTTTGCTATTGTAGCTAGTTTGGAAGAAGAATGCTCCATCAAGGCTACCAAAAGCCCTTGAAAAATACTAATGATATAGGGTAAAATGTTGCTATTGTAGCTAGTTTAGAAAGGAGAATGCTCCATCAAGGCTACCAAAACCCTCGGAAATACTGATAATAGAGGGTAAAATGTTGCTATTGTAGCTAGTTTTAGAAGGAGAATACTCCATCAAAGCTATCAAAAACCCTTTGATAAAAGTAATAGTATAGGGTAAAAATGTTGCTATTTTAACTAGCTTAGAAGGAAAATGCTCCATCAAGGCAACCAAAACCCTTGAAAATACTAATAATATAGGTTAAAATGTTGTTATTGTAGCTAGTTTAGAAGGGGAATACTCCATCAAGGCTGCCAAAACCCTTGAAAATACTAATACTATAGGATAAAATGTTGCTATTGTAGCTAGTTTAGAAGAAGAATGCTCCATCAAGGCTACCAAAAACCCTTGAAAATACTAATAATATAGGGTTAAAAAATAAAATGTTGCTATTGTACTTAGTTTAGAAAGGAGAATGCCCATCAAGGCTACTAAAACCATTGAAAATACTAATAATATAGGTTAAAAGTTGCTATTGTAGCTAGTTTAGAAAGGAGAATGTTCCATCAAGGCTACCGAAACCCTTGAAAATCCTAATAATATAGGGTAAAATGTTGCTATTGTAGCTAGTTTATAAAGGAGAATGCTCTCTCAAGGCTACCAAAACCCTTGAAAATACTAATAGAATAGGGTAAAATGTTGCTATTGTAGCTAGTTTAGAAGAAGAATACTCCATCAAGGCTACCAAAAAAACCCTTGAAAATACCAATAATATAGGGTAAAATGTTGCAATTTTAGCTAGTTTAAGGGGAGAATGTTTCATCAAGGCTACCAAAACCCTTGAAAATACTAATAATATAGGGTAATATGTTGCTATTGTAGCTAGTTTAGAAAGAAGAATGCTCCATCAAGGCTACCAAAACCCTTGAAAATACTAATAATATAAGGTAAATGCTTGCTATTGTAGCTAATTTAAAAGGAGAATACTCCATCAAGGCTACCTAAACCCTTCAAAATACTAATAGTATAGGGTAAATTTTGCTATTGTAGCTAGTTTGGAAGAGATGAACGCTCCATCAAGGCTACCAAAACCCCTTGAAATAATGATAATATATAGGGTAAAATGTTGCTATTGTAGCTAGTTTTAGAAGGGGAATACTCCATCAAAGGCTATCAAAAACCCTTGATAATACTAATAGTATAGAGTAAAAATGTTGCATTGTAACTAGTTTAGAAAGGAGAATGCTCCATCAAGGCTAACCAAAACCCTTGAAAATACTAATAATATAGGGAAAATGTTGCTATTGTAGCTAGTTTAGAAGGGAATACTCCATCAAGGCTACCAAAACCCTTGAAAATACTAATACTATAGGGGTTAAAATGTTGCTATTGTAGCTAGTTTAGAAGAAGAATGCTCCATCAAGGCTATCAAAAACCCTTGAAAATACTAATAATATAGGGTTAAAGTATGTCAATCATTTGCTATTTTACGCAAGTTCAGCCAAACTACAGCCCTAACCTCCTGGACCTGATGTCCAACCGGTACTTGTAAACCGTTTTATGAAAATACCTAACTGCAATATCAGGACTTAAATTGTTGCTATTGCAAGAGAAGTTTGCTGCCATCTGTTGATTTTTTTTCAGTCCAGTAACAGTATTCCATCAAGGCTACCGAAACCCTTGAAAAATCCTCAATATATAGGGCAAAATGTTGCTATTGTAGCTAAAAAGTATAAAGAGGAGACAATGCTCCATCAGGCGATATACCCAAAGACCCAGGTTTGAAACATTACTGTTATTGAATGGCAGGTCTTGTACAATGGGTTGTACATGTAGTCTATTTAGAAGTCCAACGGGAAGAAGATTGTAACTAGCTAAGTTTTTTTCAAGGCTACCAAAAACCCTTGACAAATACTTCAGTAATATAGGGTAAATGGACTTGTTGCAATGTTTAGCTAGTTTAGAGGGAGAATGTTTCATCAAGGCTACCAATAACCCTTGAAAAATACGTTAAATGCTATAGATGGAAAACAGTTGCTATACAGCGACTTGGAAGATAACGGAGACGAACCGACCTGAGTGGTATTTACCTGGCAACACATGCTCCATCAAGGCTACCAAAACCCTAGTGAAAATACTAATAATATAAGATAAAATGACTTCTCAGTGCTATTGTAGCTAATTTAAAAGGAGAATACTCAACCTTATCCAACCAACTACGCTCAGGAAAAACCCTTCAAAATACTAATAGAGATAGAGGGTAAATTTGCTATTGTAGCTAGTTTGGAAAAGATGAATGCTCCAGCAAGGCTACCGGAAAAAACCCTTGAAAATACTAGGTACTCCGAAGTGTAAAATGTTGCTTGGCATTGTAGCGTCATGAGTTAAGAAGGGGGAATACTCCATCGATGGCTAGCAAAAACCTATCATTGCGAGAAAATGTACTAGATTTTTCAGAGCTTAAACAGAATGTGAATTTTAGTTAGTTTAGAAAGGAGAAGGCTCCATCAAGGCTACCTAAACCCTTGAAAATACTAATAATATAGTGTAAAAGCGAGTTGCTATTGTAGCTCAAAATTTTAGAAAGGAAATGATTCCCTGCCGATCAAGGTACTACCTAAAATCCTCCTTGAAAATACTAATAATATAAGGTAAAATGTTGCTATTGTAGCTAATCTTCAAGGAAAGGAGAATACTCCAAGCTCAGGCTACGTAAACCCTTCTAAAATACTAATAGTATAGGTAAAAAAAATTTTTGCATATTGTAGCTGAAAAAATTTCAGAAAAAGAGAATGCTCCCCAGCAGGCTACAAAAACCTTGAAAAATACTAGTAATAATAGGGTAAACTGGACGTGGGACTCCTTTACGTTAGCAGAGAAGATTGAGTTGTAGTTAAGGGGACAAACAAGCTCCATCTAGCTTCAAGCTGCTACCAAAAACCCTTGAAAATACTGTGTCAAGATAGTATAGAGTCCCTAAAAAATATGTAGATTGCCAATCCTCTTGTGGTTAGTTTAGAAGTGCAGGAGAATGCGATCCATGCATGGCTAGTTATTACAATTCCTTGAAAATACTAATGGCAAGTATCGAGGTCAAAATGCTTTGCTATTGAAGCCTAGCTTTAGATGGATTCAAAATGCTCCATCAAGGCTACCAAACCCTTGAAAATTCAGGAATGAATGTATAGGAAAAATGTTGCGATACTTGTAGCTAGTTTAGAAGTGAAGACGATAATGCTCCATACAAGGCTCGGCTAAAAAACCCTTGAAAAAATACTAAAATGTATGCCATCCATAGGCCAGAAAGGATGCTCCATCGATGAAAATCTAATAATTATGCGGTAAAGCATCTTGCGTGGATTTTCGCGAAGCAATTCACGAAAACACTACAGCCCTGGAAAACTACTCTCTAAGACACCTCCTTAGAGGTATCTTATTTACATCTCCTTAGAACTGGCAAGCAAGTTCAGGCACACATACTTGATTGATCCTAAAGTATCCTTGTGTGTTAGAAAGCTGGGCATGAGTTTTCTTCGGCATTTTAACTTATCTGAAAAATTACATCTAGCTCGATTATCCCCTCTGTACAAGTCCACGCGTTATCTATAATTCTTTTCTTCGATCCTGGATACCCGCTGCTTATAGACAGCTTAGAGGTATCTTAACCTCAACCCCTGGCACTCTTTTCAGGCCAACCAATAATGATGGGATCCACCTTGGGGTGCGAGAGGGGGCATGATTCTTCGGTTCATCAGGATCTGATACATTTAGCATGATTACTCTGTACAAGTCACGCGTTGGGGGGCATCTTTTCTTCGATCCCTGGATACCCGCTGCTATTGGATGTGGCATCAACGGTTGTTTACTGAAAGTGCACCAATCCAATATCTCTCACGCCGTGGATACATTTAAACCATCAGAGTGAGATATTGGGAGTTTCAACGGTTGTTTACTGGAAAGTGCAACGAGCTCACGCCGTCAAGCATCTTCTTCCTCCTATGTCAAACTACCTTTTGCCAAGCTTATTCAGCAAAGACGCAGAAGCACTGCACAATCTGATAACCTAAGAGAGGAGTCACCTTGAACCTTGTAATGTGGGGAACAGCTTTGTGAAACGCATCACATCCATTTGGAATGGTCTCCCGAAGGAGGTTATCCATAAAACCAGTTTATTGTCTTTTTAAATGGAAGTTAAGGAGGCACAATTAAAGAGAACAATTTGTGTAAATGAATGACTAGTGGTAGAAAAAATTATAAGGTAATAGTTAATTCCAAACGACAATCACGAGCTCTGATCGATCCGTGTTCATTTCTTACGTAAAATGAAAAAAAAAAACAACACAGACAGAACCAAAAATGTAAAAAAAACAACACAAAAATGTAATAAATAATTTTAGGAAATCTACCGTTCATAAAAGTAGTTGATGCAAAAATAAAACTAAATAGTAAAATAAATGTACAAATAAAGGAACAAGAAAAAATGAATCACTACTCCAATATTTTTCTTGAACAGGGGGGAAAAGTAAAAATTTTTGCAAACATAAGAAAAGAGGGGGGTTTTTTAAGAAGCTAAATTTTGAGTGGTCTGGTACCATCAAAATTTCGCTCAAATATCTATTCTACCAAATGAAACAAAGGGTTGGCGGTTAATTCTCCCTCAATTTAGGATTATATCTTGACGTTTCTGTTCAAAATAGAACCGTTTAATATTTTATTACCAACGATTGATTCTATCACCCATTGAAAGAGAAAAAGAACACTTAGCCTTGATTCTCCTTCTTCTGAACCTCCTTTTCAAGGATTAAAAAAAAACTTTTCGAAAAATAAGTTTTTCAAAGAAAAGTAAAGGCATTTTTAACTTATGCTCAGCAGATACAGATACCTTTTAAAATTCAAACTCAAAACGACCAGAAATTACTATTAAAGAATAAATGAAACCCAAAACGAACAGAAATTAAATATACAATCATAGCAAAAACATACAACAAGTAAAAATATAAATGAATAAATAGATCTTAAGGCGAGTAATTCTTATATTGAATATGAAAATCAAGCTTAAGACGAAAAAAATGTTTTCCTATTAAAGTACAAATGAAACTTAAAATGAACAGAAATTAAATAAACAATTAATGCAAACAAACATACAATAGATATTAATGTAACATAATAAATAAATCTTAAAACGAGTGAAACTTAAATTGAATATGCAAATTAAGCTTGAAACGAACAAAAATCACCACAAACAAGTTTGGGTTTGACCTCCTTCTCTCACTGTAAAAGTCTAAAACCTGCTGCGTTACTGACGCTTTACTGAAAATTGATTTTATGACAAATCTTCTCTTTTGTACTTAATTAAATAAAAAAAAACAAGTTTTTTTTAACTGAAAGTAAGGAGCGACATTAGAACTTAAAACGAACAGAAATTATTCCGTATATGAAAGGGGCTATCCCCTCCTCAGCGCCTCGCTCTTTACGCTAAAGTTTTATATGTTTAAAAAAAATAGAGTTGTGAGAAAGTCAAACTTTAGCGTAAAGAACAAGGCGTTGAGGAGGGAACAGCCCCTTTCATATACGGAATAATTTCTGTTCGTTTTAAGTTTTTCATGTCGCTCCTTGCTTTCAGTTAAAAAAACTTTGTTCTTCTTATTTAATTTTTGAACGTTTTGAGTAAATGCAGGTTTGATCTTGGATCGCAGTACATGAATAATTAAAACAAAATTTTCATATTAATTTACTTTTATTTGGTTAAATGGCTTTTCTCGAAACTTGTTTCATTGTATTTACGAACGTTTTTATTAGTAATAAATATACGTAATTACGAATTAACTTACGTGACGAACTTCTATATTCATATATTTTTAATACGTATATTAGGGGGTTCGCCCCCTAGTCAATACCATTGCTCTTTAAGTGAAAGTTCGAATTTTGTTCCAAACTCTTTAAAAATGACCGCTTAATCACAAAGGCCGTTAATTAGAATAAATAGCTCTTATGAAAGTACTAAAAAATCTCTGGCTTAAAGAGTGAGGTATTGACTAGGGGGTGAACCCAATCATATATGTAATATTTTCTGTTCGTTTAAAGTTTTGATGTTGCTGCTGTTGCAGTTGAAAAACTTGTTTTTTTTATATTTAATTTCTGATCTTTTTTTTAAATAATGCTGGGAAGTCCAGCGTCCCCTTCATAGCAATGTCCCTTCCCCAATGAAAACTTCCTTCGTGGAAAGATCCTCCTACATAACCATGACTCCAGGCACGTACGCAGGAATTTGTTTCGGGGGGGGGGGGGGCAATTTGTTTCGGGGGGGCTAAATCCTTCAAACCCATTATTCTATGTGAGAAAAATCAGAAAATTATGGGAAAATGAAAAAAAATCGTGAGATTTCAGGGGGGGCCCAGGCCCGGAGGCCCCCCCTGCGTACGTCCCTTCCCTACCCCCCTCCCCCCCCCCCTACTACCAGGAAAAATCTCCCCTGAAAACGTCCTGTACTGTATATTTCCCAATAACCAATACTATATGTTAACATTGGGTAAAGTTCATAACTTTCAGCCCTCCTCCGGGAACTTCGGGGGATTAAGTCATCCTAAAAGTCATACTTATAATATTTTCGAACATGCTGAACAAAAAACGGCTATCTCAAAATCTTGATCAGGTGACTTTGGGAAAACAATAAGCGTGGGAGGGGGCCTAGTTTCCCTCCATTTTTTTTTGTTCACTTAAAAAAGGGCATTAGAACTTTTAATTTCCATTCCAATGAGCCCTCCCACAATAATCTAGGACCATTGGGTTGAAACGATCACCCCTGGGGAAAAAAATAAACACGCACCCGTGATCTTTCTTCTGGCAAAAAATGCAAAATTCCACATTTTTGTAGATAGGAGCTTGAAACCTCTACAGTAGGGTTTTCTCTACGCGGATATGATGGTGTGATTTTCATTAACGTTCTATAATTTTTAGGGGGTCTTTCCCCCTTTTTTCGAAAATCAGCCAAATTTTCTCAGGCGCGTAACTTTTGATGAGTAGAATTAAACTTGATGAAACCTATATATTTGAAATCAGCATTAAAATCCAATTCTTTTGATATATGTATTTGTATCAAAATACCGTAGAGTTTCGGTTACCATTGAGCTGGGTCCCAATAACCAATACTATATGTTAACATTGGGTAAAGTTTCATAACTTTCAGCCCTCCTCCTGGGGGCTTCGAGGGATTACGTCATCCTAAAAGACATAATTATAATATTTACGACCATGCTGAACAAAATGGCTATCTCAGAATTTTGATCGGGTGACTTTGGGAAAAAAAATGAGCGTGGGAGGGGGCCTAGTTGCCCTCCATTTTTTTTGGTCACTTAAAAAGGCCACTAGAACTTTTAATTTCCGTTCCAATGAGCCCTCCCACGATATTCTAGGACCACCGGGTCGGTACATTCACCCCTAGGAAAAAAAAAACACAAAAAAAACAAATAAACACGCATCCGTGATCTTTCTTCTGGCAAAAAATTGAAAATTTCATATTTTTGTAGATAGGAGCTTGAAACCACTACAGTAGGGTTCTCTGATACGCTGAATATGATGGTGTGATTTTCATTAAGGTTCTATAACTTTTAGGGGATCTTTCCCCTTTTTTCGAAAATCAGCCAAATTTTCTCAGGTGCGCAAATTTTGATAGGTAAAATTAAACTTGATGAAACTTATATATTTGAAATCAGAATTAAAATCTGATTCTTTAATGTATCTATTGGTATCAAAATTCCGTTTTTTAGAGTTTCGGTTACCATTGAGCCGGGTCGCTCCTTGCTTACAGTTCGTTACCACGAACTGTTTGATATTGAAAATAAACATTAAAATTATAGTAACATTTTGAAACTGATGAGCTTTCAGCAATTAATATCATTGTACATTAAATATTCAGTTAATTTATTGGCTCTTTTTAAAGTTGTTAAAGACGAATATAGTTCACTACAAACAAGTGTTTGGATATTGCCTCCTTTCCTAACTGTAAATAAAAACCAAAAGCCTACTGCGTCATTGGCGCTTACCTGAAAACGGATTATATCACAAATATTTTCTTTTCCAGTTCATACAGCATTGAAAATATATAATTACAGTGAAGTAAGTTTCTTGAACTGATGGATCTTTCAACAATTAATATCATTATACATCAAATATACAATTTGATGTTGTTTATACTTTCCAAGACTGTTCAACACGTATATAGTTTTCAGTAAAGCACCAATGACGCAGTAGGTTTTTAAACTTTTACAGTGAGAGACGGAGGTCATACTGAAACTCTTGTTTATTGATTTTTGTTCGTTTCAAGCTTGATTTGCATATTCAATTTAAGTATCACTCGTTTTTCAGATTTGTTTATTTAATTTACATCAATATCTATTGTATGTTTGTTTGCATTGATTGTTTATTTAATTTCTGTTCATTTTCAGTTTTATTTGTACTTCAATAGGAAAATAAATTTTTCGTCTTAAGCTTGATTTTCATATTCAATCTAAGCATTACTTGCTTTAAGATCTATTTATTCATTTAGATTTTTTTGTTGTATGTTTTCCTATGATTGTTTATTTAATTTCTGTTCGTTTTGGGTTTCATTTATCTTTAATAGTAATTTCTGGTCGTTTTGAGTTTGAATTTTAAAAAGGTATTTGTATCTGCTGAGCTTAAGTTTAAAATGACCTTAACCTTTCTTTGAAAAACTTATTTTTTGGAAATTTTTTTAAATTAATTTTTGTGCGTTTTTGATTGCAAAAAATTTCAAGTTTTCAAAAATTCCCTATTTCAAAATCAAAATTAAAAAGAAAATCAAATATTCATCAAAGTATCAAAACTGATATCAAAATAACATATCAAAGTGAAAAAATGGGTTTGTGTCATCCTCGGAGTTTTTATTACCTGAAGTTTGAACTATTTTTTAACAAAATTGCTATCTCAAAACTTTTATCGGATGGTTTGGGGAAAAAAGGGCGTGGGGGGACTAGATTAAGCTTCGGTCTGTTTTGAATCTTTAAAAGTGAAGTAGAACTTTCTATTTTCAATTAAATAAGCCCTCTATGAAGTTTATACAACTATCCCTTCCATAAGAACCATATATATCCCCAGAGTATAACTTACAATGCCTGTCCCTGGGCCCTGTTGGGTTTGTCTCAACCCTGGGAGTTTTAATATCTGATGGTTTAGCTATTTTTACAAAAAAGTCACCTGAAATTTTATCGGATGGGTATATCCATCCGATACACCCAAAGGTGTAGAGGGCGGGAGGGGCTAGTTGCCCTCTGATCTTTTTTCACTTGTAGAAAATGAAATAAAACTTTTAATTTCCATTCAAAGGAACACTCTCTGAAGTTATAGGAGCATACCTTGCATAAGAACCATATATGCCCCCCAGAGCAACACTTACAATTCCTGCCCTGACCCTGGGGGGGGGGGGTCAACATAAGAGTTTGTCTTATCTGACCTTTGAACTATTTTAAAGAAATGACCATATGTAAAGGAGTTTTTGATATATGATCTTTGAACTATTTTTAACAAAATGGCTACCAAAAATTTTTTATCATATGTATTTTGGGGGAAAAGGGCTTGGACGGCCAGTTGCCCTCTGATCACTTTGACTTTTAAAAGGGCACTAGAACTCTCGATTTCCAATCAAATGAGCCCCCTTTGAAGTTTATACGACGACCTCTTATATATGAAGTGCCTTTGGGATAAATACACATGGAGTGTGGTGGGGGCTAGCTGCCCTCCAATCACTTTTGACTCTTAAAAAGTTAATTACAACTTTCAATTTCCAATCAAATGAGCTCCCTCTGAAGTTTATACGAGCATTCCTTTCATAAGAACCATATACGCCTCCAGGACCACACTTTCAACGTCTATCCCCGGGTTCTGCGGGGGATTTTTTTTTACCTAATTTTGAACAATTTCCGAAACACTGGCTATCTCAAAATTTGTAGCGGAAGGGTTTGGAGAAAAAAGAGTGTGGGGGGTGGGCTAGTTTAAATCTCTTGACTCTTAAAAAGTGAACTAGAACTTTCAATTTCCAATCAAATGAGCCCTCTATGAAATTTATACAAGCATCCCTTTCATAAGAACCATACATGCCCCTAGGGCATAACTTAGAAAGCCTTCCCCTGTGCCCTGGGGGGTTTTATTGATGCCGGATTTTTCTTATACGACCTTTGAACTATTTTTAATAAAATGTCTATCTCAAAATTTTATTAGATGGGTTTCAAAAAAGAGGCGTGGGCGTGGGGGGGGGGGCTAGCGTCCTTGGATCTCTTTTGACTATTAAAAATTGAGCTCGAACTTTCAATATCCAAACAATGAGCCACTTTCTGAAGTTTATACGAGCATCCCTTTTCATACGAACAATATATGCACCAGGGCATAACTAACAACGCCTGCCCCCAGGCCCTGGGGGTTGTGACGACACCTGAGTTTTGGTTATCTGACTTTTGAGCAATTTTTAACTTAATGGAAATCTCAAAAATTTATATTGGATGCATTTGGGGAAAAAAGGGGCATGGGGGGAGGGGGGCTAGTTGCCCTCCAATCTGTTTGACTCTAAAAAAACTGAGCTAGAACTTTCAATTTCCAATCAAATGAGCCATCTCTGAATTTTTTACGAGTATCCCTTCAATAAGAACTATACATTCCCCAAGGGGGGGGGGTAACTTACAACACCTGCCCTCGGGCCCTGGGGGGCTGTGTTGACCTCTGAGTTTTCGTTATATAGTCTTTGAACTATTTTCAAAAAAGGCTATCTCAAAGTTCTTATCGGATAGGTTTGAGGGAAAAAAGGTGTGGGGGGGGGGGGGGGGGCTAGATACCCTCCAATCTCTTTTGAATCTTTAAAAAGTGAACTAGAACTTTCAATTTCCAATCAAATGATCCCTCTTTGAAGT
This sequence comes from Artemia sinica, assembly GCA_027921565.1. Taxonomy (NCBI): domain Eukaryota; kingdom Metazoa; phylum Arthropoda; class Branchiopoda; order Anostraca; family Artemiidae; genus Artemia; species Artemia sinica. The sequence goes on from JAPEVW010000055.1 coordinate 1,006,160, forward strand.
TAATATGAGCATCCCTTCTATAAGACCCATATATACCCCCAGGGCATAACTCACAACGCCTACCCCCCGGGCCCTGGGGGGTTGTGTCGACACCGGAATTTTCGTTATATGATCTTTGAACTATTTTAACAAAAAAGCTATCTTGAAATTTTTATTGGATTGGATTAAAACATTCCCAATCTTTTTTTGGAAAAAAGGTTTTTTGGGGGAAGCTGGTTACCCTCCAATATCTTTTGACGCTTAAAAAGTGAAGTATAACTTTCAATTTCCAATCAAATGAGACTTCTCTGAAGTTTTTACGAGAATTCCTTCCATAAGAACCATACATACCCCAGGGAATAAATTATAACCCATGCCCATGAAGACAGTGGGGGGAGTGTCCTGCTCAAACATGTAATTTCCAGAACTTCCAACTACGTTGAATAAAATGGCTATATCAAAATTTTGATGGATGTGTTTGGGGAAGTGGTGGGCGAGAAAGGGGTGTCAGTTGCCTTAGAATAACTTTCAAACTATTAAAAAAGGGATCTAGCCATTTAAATTTCCAAATCGAATGAACCCTTTCTGAAGTTTTCTGCGACAACGTTGTCTATACAAAACCTTATATGCCCCCAGGGCATAACTTGCAACCTTTGGCCTGAGGGATATGAGGGAGTTGTCAACCTCAAAGACCTAATTTCCAGAAATTAAAACTACGTTTAATAAAATGGCTATCCCAAAATTTTGATTGGATGTGTTTGGGAAAAGGTGGGCGGAGAGGGGGGTTAGTTGCCCTCCATTCACTTTCGACTATTAAAAATGGCTCTAACCCCTTTGAATTTCTAATCGAATCAGCCTTTTTTTAAGTTTCTACGACAACGCCTTCTATAAAACCTTATATGCCCCCAGGGCATAACTTAAAACCCTTGCCCTGGCGGTTGTGAGGGAGTGTCCTCCTAAAAAAAAAATATTTTTCAATCTGAAAATCAACTACGCTGAACAAAATGCATATCTCAATTTTTATTGGATGTTTTGGGGGTATGATGGGCGGGGGGGGGGGGGGGGCTAGTTGCACTTCAATCACTTTCAACTATTAAAAAAGGCACTAACCCTTTGAATTTCAAATCGAATGAGCCTTTTTGAAGTTTCTACGACAACGCCTTCTATAAAAACCTTATATGCCCACAGGGCGTAACTTAAACCCTTGCCCTGAGGGTTGTGTGGGGGAGTTTCCTCCTCAAAAAACAGATTTTCTATCTTGAAATCAACTACGCTGAACAAAATGGCTATCTCAAAATTTTGATTGGATGTGTTTGGGGAATGATCGTTTGGAGGGGCTAGTTGCCCTCCAATCACTTTCGACCATTAAAAAAGTGCACTAGCGCTTTGAATTTCCCTTCGAATAAGCCTTTTTTGAAATTTCTACGACAAACTCCCTCTATAAAAACCTTATATACCCCCAGGGGAATAACTCAAAACCCTTGCCCTGAGGGTTGTGGGGGATTGTCCTCTCAAAAACATATTTTCTATCTGGAAATCAACTACGCTCTAAAAAATGATTATCTCAAAATTTTGATTGGAGGCGTTTGGAGGAATGATGGGCCTGGGGGGCTAGTTTCCATCCAATCAAATTTCGACTACTTAAAAAGGGCACTAAGAACTCTCGCTTTCCCAATTTCGAATGAGCCCCCTTCTTTGAAAGTTTGTGTGACGACCCCTTCCATATGAAGTGCTCTGGAAAAAAA
>JAPEVW010000055.1:1007983-1152722 GCA_027921565.1 Artemia sinica
GTAATTCTGAATTAGTTTCAAATTTTAAAATTAAAGAGGCCGTTGGAAATAGCCAAGGTAAAAATAAATAATTTTTACCGTAAATCTGAAAATATACTTTATGTTCATAATCTTTTTCCTTTTTTTTCTATAGTTTAAAAAGTGCATGATTTCATTATTACTATTTGTTGCATTTGATTAGTTTTCTTTTGGGCAATTTGTAAATTGTTGCTATGTTTGATGGTGTGTGTATTTGGATTTTTTTGAAGAGTTATTTAATTATATTTTTATACTCCTCGTTTTTGAGGGGAAATAAATAAATAAATAAATAAATAATTCTATTGGACATGTCAACAGTGATTTGACCGCAGTGAACCACACAGTAATAAGTAAATATGTTTCTAGTCTGAGGGAGGCTGTCAAGCGGGATGGATATTTTTCAGTGCTCCAGTTGAATATCCAGGGTCTTTGTTCTTCAATTGACCATCTAAAACAGATTGTTTCTGATGGGCTACCTGACGTTGTTGGTTTATGCGAGACTTTTTTAGATTCTAAAAATGATATGCTTTTGGATTTGCAAGGTTATAAAATGGAACGACTGAATCGACAAAAGATGGACAAGGGTGGTCTTGCTTTGTATTTCTAATAATCTCCCATGTTCTCTTAGAATGGATTTATCCAGAATTATCGAAGGTGTCTTTGAGTCACTTTTCGTAGATATGAAATGTGGAGGTAAGGATTTAATTGTTGGTATTATTTTATCGATCTCCTAGTGGCTCTATTCCACTGTTTCTACACACCCTTAATGATCTACTGGATACCATCCTAAAACAGTCGACTGAATTAATTATTATGGGAGATTTTAATATAAACTTGATGGATATAAAGTCTTCTGTATCTTTGGATTTTCTGTCGTCCATGCTTGCCGCAGGTACTTTACCTTCTGTATGCATCCCATCTCGCATAACAGAGAGTACGTCATCTCTAGATTGACAATATTTTCTGTACGGCACCTTGATCCAAAATTATGTTTTAGTGAGCGACATTTCCGATCATTTCCCTGTTTACTCTAGATACTGTTTTGATAAACTGACTATTGAGAGGACTTGTGAGTCTGGTAAGAGGCCTTTTAGGTTTGGTGAAGTGGAATTGATGCTTCTTAGGTCAAGATTGGCAGAAATTTCTTGGGGTGGTTTTGAGAGTGATTTGATTTTTGTAATTTATTTGATAATTTTTATGAGTCTATTAAAGACGCTGTTCTTGATATTTGTTCTGTTTCACCTTCTAATCGTACGTCTAAGAATGCTTTTTCCTCTAAATCCTTGGATGACCCCTGGTCTCCTTAGGAGTTGTAGGAGAAAAAATAATCTCTGGAGGGCCTTTAAGTCTGCTAGCCCTTCAATGAAAGCTATTTGCTTTCAGCGATTTAAAATTTATAGGAATATTTATAATTCTGTGTGTCGAAAGGCCAAGTCCCAGTATTATTTTAATTGTTTTTCAGATTGGGGTAAAGATATACGAAAAAACTTGGCAGGTTATAAATTCTGTGCTTAGGCCCTCTTTTCAGTCTCCATCAACCCCTGTTCTTTTTTGGATCTCGATGGCAAAATCATCGAAGGTGAACTGAGTGTTTCAAGATGCATTTACTTCATATTTTGCGAATATTGGTAAAAGGACCGCTTCGGCTGTTGGTTCTTCTCCTTCAGGATCCGACTTCAGGTCTTATCTTGGGCCACCTTGTATGAAGTCAATGTTTTTGGAACCAGCGACGGAGAAAGAAATAGCTAAAATTGTTATGGGATTGAAAAATTGTTCGTCGTCTGGCCCTGATATTATTCCTACTAAAGTAATTAAGTTTTCATACTTCCCTTCCATTATTTATCCCTTAACAAAACTTATTAACCTCTCCTTTCAGCATGGTATTTTCCCGAGTAGTCTCAAGCGTGCTCGATTCATCATATTATATAAGGGGGGGACACGAAATGATCCAGCCAACTATCGGCCAATTTCTTTGTTGTCTGTGTTTAGCAAAATATTTGAGAAGGCGATGCTTTCTCGTCTTAATAATTTTCTTACTTCTAAGATTTTTTTCACAATTTTCAATTTGGTTTTCGAGCAAATCATTCGACTGAGCATGCTTGTGCAGTTTTACTGAATTATCTTCACTCTGCCATAGATTCCCATTTGATTCCTGCTGCTTTGTTTCTGGATGTTCGTAAAGCCTTTGATTCTTTAACCACGGTGTTCTTCTATTTAAACTTTCTCATTTTGGCGTAAGAGGTAGTGCGTTTTATTGGTTCAAGTCTTTCTTGTCTGGTAGAATTATTTCTGTTGATCCACTTTTTCACTCACCATCAAGTGTTGACCAGGGGGTCCCTCAAGGGTCAGTTTTAGGGCCGGCACTGTTTTTAATTTATATAAATGACCTAATTTTTGCAGTTAGAAATAAAAATCCTCTTTATTGCTGTCGTCTATGTCATCCAACAGCCTCCCTTACCCACAACTATAGTTTGCATACCTCGGATTCTCTTGTTACTTTTGCCGATGATACCAACCTTATTACTTCTGGGAGAACAGAGGATGAGGTTCGTACAAAGTTAGTGGACCTCTTTGAGAGAGTTTCAATTTGGTTTGATGCTAACTCTCTTGCCTTAAATGTTTCTAAAAACTAGTTTTTTAGTTTTTTTTCTTGTATATCCCAGGCTTGTCCTCAATTATCTGAAATTCATATATCCAAAGGCTTTATTAGTAGACCAAAGAATGGCCATGTCCGTTTCCTAGGTATCCTCCTAGATGAAAATTTATCTTTTAAACACCATATTGATTTGATTAAAAATGAAGGTATGCAGAAACCTCGGTATTCTAAGAAAACTAAAAACATATCTTTCCAGGGCCAATTCTAAGAATCCTATTTCATAGCTTAATTCATTCTTATGTTTCTATTGTTCAGTCATATGGATGTCTACTTTCCCTTCTTTTCTCAAACCGCTTTCGAATACTTATGATAAAGCTATAAATCTTATCCAGGATGTAAATCGTTCGGCAAGTAAACCGTTACTTGATATTAAAAAACTTTATATTCTTTCCTGTGCGTCTTTCGCTTTTCTTCAGCTCCATGGTGATATTCCTAGGTCCCTTAGATTTACGTCTTCTTTTGTATCTGATCGGTCAAATTATCAACTCCGTAGTTCTCTAAATATCCAAATTCCCCATACACCAACAATAAGATCCGATTTTAATCTCTTGTTGCGTGTCATTTGACATGGAACACCCTTCCCGATTCGGCTCGAGAATGCCACTCGTTTGGCACCTTCAAAAGAGTAGTAAAAAAATATTTGTTTTTCATGTGATTAATTTCTTTACTTTTGCCTGCTGCCATAGTTTTTTTCATTTAATTTTTTTTTTTTTTTTTTTTTTTTTTTTTTTTTTTTTTTTTATATATAGATGTTGTGATTCACTGTAGTTTGATAAAACTTATTTAGTGAACTCTCCTTTTTTTATAGATGTTGTGATTCACTGTAGTTTGATAAAGCTTATTTAGTGAACTCTCCTTATTTTTTTTTCTTTTCGTTTTATTAAGTAAATGCTTTACATGTTAAAAGTTCAAATGCTTATGTTTATATGTTTAAATATTAATGTTATGTTTATATTGTTTAAATCTTAAGCGTTTAAATGTTTAATGTTTTATTTGATCTTTTCATAATCCCCCTCCTACAGGACATGGAGCCTTTGTGGGGATTTGTAGATTGTTATGTAATTATTTTACTGGTATATGGAAAATAAATCTATCTATCTATCTATCTATAAAGTGAAAACATTTAAAAGAATTTTTTCAGTAAAGTACAAATTATATTTTTGCTATTAGAAAGCATACGGTGATAAGTAAAAAGTTAATGACATTCCCAAAAAATTACATCTATGCTCTTTCACAGCTGGGATACAATTACTTTCTTTTGATTTAGTAAAATTTTAAGAGCAGAAGTAGTAATAGAAGTAGCCCTGAAAATTTGAACTTAACACCCTCGGTCGTTCTTGGTATATTGCTGATATGTCTTATTGGCAAACAGCATACAAACAGTGTGCTTGGATTTAATTTTAAGGCAAAATTTAGTTTTTCAGCATAATAGGCAAATTACATAACTGTGGGGGTTGACCTACCCAATAACCCTAAAGATATAGTTACTAAAGTTACTGTACCACAAAGCTATGCTAAACAAAATGGCTGTCTTAAAATCTTGATTGGAAGTGTCTGGAAAATTATGAGCTAAAGAGGAGGGCTGATTGCCCTCAAATCATTTTTGACTCTTAAGAGGCACTAGAAATTTTAATTTTCATTCAAATTAGCTTCTTTAAAATTTCAATTATATTATTAGCTACGATAGAGAATCGCTGCCTATGTCCTTATATGCCCTGTAGTGCTTATATGCCCTTTTAATACCTGCATGCATACAGGTTTTTTGTTTAATTGAAACTCCTCCTAAACGTTCCCTAAAAGTTTCAACTTAATGCCATTAGTGTCGTTTGTTACAGTAACCGCAGAAGCAGGATTAAATGAATACACACACAGTGTCTTTTGTCTGGTTCAAAATCCACAATCTATGAGGGCATGAAGATAAAATTTCCAGAGAATATTTCTTTTATACGGATGACAACCTGCCATCCGTATGCAGGTTGTCAAAAAGAGCAAATCAGGTATCTTAGGAATAGTTTTGTGCATAAAATTAAAACTTGCAACGCTTGTTGTGAGGGATGTTGAACTAACCAAAATACAATATTTGCATCATTATACTAATGCTTCTACTCCAACAACTACTGCTACTATTATTATTATTGCTACTACTACTACTGCTACTAAACATAAGACTGCGACTATTAACTGTACTCCTACTGCTACTACTATGTTTTACTGGTGCTACTACTCCAACTAATAAACCTAAGGGTATTAAGTTGAAAGTTTTGGGTAATATTATATCTGTATTGAAATAAATCGAAATACACCATGCCCATGTAGATTCTCAAGAGGACGTCTCAGCAATGCTTCAGGGCTGGTTGATGGTATTAAGTTAAAAATTTCATCGAGTGTTGAAGGGGATGTTGAAAAAAAGGTGCTATTTGCATACTGCTAGTAATTCTACTGCTGCTACTACAACTATTGCTACGCATAATTAATGACGGGCGTGGGGAGGGGGAGGTTTCTCTCAAATCAATTTGACTCTTAAAAAGGGCACTATAACTTCTAATTTTAAATCAAATGAGACCCATCTGAATTTAATACGACTACCCATACCATAAAAATCTTATATACCCCCAGGGCATAACTTAAAGCCCATGCCCAGGGCTTTAGGGGGTTGTGCCAACTCTGAAAAGCATTTTTATATGTTCTTTCGACTATTTTAAAGAAAATTGCCATCGCACAATTTCCATCAGATGCATTTGGTGAAAAGAGGGGTAGTCAGGTGGAGGGTTAGTTTGCTGCTTGACCTCCAGCACTATTGACTCTGAAAAAGGGAATTAGAACTTCCAATTTCAACCAAATGAGCGACCTTTAAAGCTTATACAACTATCCCCTCCATAAGAAACCTTAAATGCCCCAGGGGCATAACTTACAACCCTCGTCCTCAGGCTCTGGTAGTTCGTATCAACCAAAAAAGCCTTTTTATATGATATTTGGTCAATCCAATGAGTACCCTCCAAAGCTTATACGACCACCCTGGGCTTTAATTTATGCCCCAAGGGCATAACTTACAACCCTTTCCATGAGAGCTGTAGGAGGGGGTTGTCTGCCTCCTAGACAAAATTTCCGAAACCTTCAACTACGATGAATAAGATTGTTGTCTCCAAATTTTTATCGGAGGTGTTAAGGCAAATGCTGAGCATGGAGGGGGGGGGGGGGAGCTGTTTGCTCTCAAATCACTTTGACTCTTAAAAAGGCACTATAACTTCTAATTTCAAATCAACTAAGATCCATCTTATGTTTATACATGCGTCCATTCAATAAAAACCTCATATGTCCTCATAAATAACTTAAAACCCTATCCCCAGGGCGCTGGGGGTTGTGTCATCCCTTGATTCATTATTATATGTCATTTAGACTATTTTTGAAAAAATCGCTATCTCATAATTTCAATCGCATGCGTTTGGTCAAGTAGGGGTTGTAGACGAGAAAAGGGGGGGGGCTACTAAATGCCATCCATTACTTTTGACGCTTAAAAAGGAACTAGAACTTCCAATTCTCAGCCAAATTAGCCTCTTCTAAAGTTAAACACCAACCATCCTTCCATAAAAACCTTAAATACCCCCTGGGCATAACTTAAAACCCTTTCCGCTAATCTCTGGGGTATATTTCAACCCCAAAAGCCTTCTTATATGATATTTAGACAATTTTGAATAGAATGGCTATCTCAAAATTTTCTATTAGAGCATTCGACACAACACGACGTGTGTGTGAGGGGGAGGGCCTGCTGCCCTCCAATCACTTTGACTCTTAAAAAAGAGCACTAGAGCGCCTGATTAACAGTACAATGAGCCCCCTTCGAAGTTTGTATGACCACACTTTCTATAAATACCTTATATGCCCCCAGGGCGTAACTTACAACCTTAGCACTTAGGGTTGTGGGGGGTTGTCATTCTCAAAGACGTAATATCCGGACCCTTCAACTACGTTTAACGAAATAGCTATATCAACATGTTGATCGGAAGTGTTTGGGGAAATGACGGGGGGTCATTCGCCCTCCGATCACTTTTGACTATTAATAAGGCCCTCTCAATTCCCAATTTTAATGAGCCCTTTTTTGAAGTTTCTATGACAACACTATCTATAAAAACCTTATACGCCCCCAGGGCATCTTACAACCTTTGCCCTGGAGGCTGTGGTAGGCTGGTCATCCTCAAAGACATAATTTCCTCTGGACCTTTCAACTACGTTGAACAAAATGGCTATCTATAAATTTTGATTGGATGTGTTTGGGGGAAACGGTGGGCGTGAGAGGGGGTTAGTTGCCCTTTAACTACCTTCGACTATTAAAAAAGGCACTAGCTCTTTCAATTTCTAATTAAATGAGCCCTTTTTGAAGTTTCTACGACAACGCTTTCTATAAAAAAAAAAACATTATACGCTCCAAGAGCATAACTTGCAACCTTTGAGCTGAGGGCTGTGTCTGTGTGTGTGGAGGGGGGGGGGGTCATCCTCAAAGACCCAATTTCAAGAACTTTAAACTACGTTGAATAGAGTGGCTATCTCAGAATTTTGATTGGATGTGTTTGGGGAAATGGTATGCGTGAGAGGGGGGCCTTCAAACACTTTCGACTAATAAAAAGGATACTAGCCCTTTCATTTTCCAATCGAATGAAACATTTTTTTAAGTTTTTTATGACAACGCTTTCAATAAAAATCTTATATGTCCCCTGGGCATAACTTATAACCCTTGCCCTGCGGGGTGTGGGGAGGTTGTCATCCTCAAATACCTAATCTCCTGATCTTTCAGCTACGTTGAACAAAATGGCTATCTCAAAATTTTGATTGGATGTGTTTGGGGAATGCCTATGATTTTATGCCAGCAAAAAGATAAAAAGTTTTTGAGGTACAACATTTAGCATATATAAATTTTTTGTTTCTCTTTGTTTTTACTCCCATAGTCATGGTTTCTTTACAGTCCTATAATATATCCACATTAGAAGAAAAGAGTAATCATAAGGAAGACACTTAAGCTTTATATTCTCTCTGCAAGTTTCTGTTATGTTTTTTTTTTTTCTGCAGTACTTAAGTCTTAATGTTCCAACTTAGGGGAGACTGGGGTACCTCCGCACACGGGGCACCTCCAGACATCGAACCTGTTGGCTTTGCTATCTAGCGGAAAAATTGGAAAAAAAAAAAACCACAAAGATGTGCCATTTTACTGTTCATCTTGGAGGCAAGATGGCACTTCCATCAAATAGCATAGCAGTGAGTCAGTCGTAATAAGACTTTAAAGATACAGCTGCCAATTGTTTCGCGTGATGATAAAAGTGAAATAGAGAGGTAAGTTTTATAGATACATTTAATGTAATGTTCTAGGAACAAGCAAAACGAACCCAAATATGCTTCCTCTACATAAGATTGACGTAACTCTAGGTGTTCTTTGGTTATGACTCTTTTCTTCTGAAAGGCTCCTTAGGGGCACCTCCGGACAATTTTTTTGGGGGCAGGTTTGGACACTGTCCGGAGGTGCCCCGATGATTTGAGCAGCCATTGGTGTTTTTTTCTTTCATTTTAAAAGGAAAGGAAGGATTGATGATATAATTAGATGTATGAAAGAAGCTGAAAAAATTGCGGTTCCCGAAGAGCGTATTCGTATTAAAACGCGAAAATCTATATGGGCTGCCGATCCTGAATTAAAGAATTATAAAAATAAGGCAAAACTTTGGTTGCGAATTTGGGTTGATGTGGTAGACCTGCGTCGGGGTCTGTTGCGGATATAAAGCAGAAAACAAAGAATGAATATAAAAAGTACCTTAAATCCATTCGTTATAAGGGTATGGAATTTCCACATCTAAGAATGATTGGTCTAAATTGATTAATTCTGAGAAGCTGGATAAAAGTGATCTTCATAAAGTGATTCGATTTCTAGTTCAGCTTGGTATGATTATTTATTCGTCAATTTTTTCCAAAATTAACTTTTTCGTGCAGTCACATTATCTCGGTTACTTTCTAAAATTCTTCCGCCTTCGCTTCATCAGGGCCATATTATTCCAGTATCAGTAGCTGCTGTTGAAAGTGCAATTAAGCACTGAAATCTTCATCCGTTGATATTGATGGTATTAGTGCAAATAATATAAATCCAAAGTGTGTTGTTCTTTTATTTCATTTGCAGTTGTTGTTCCAAATGTGTTTAACATCTTCACTGGTTCCGGATAGCTTTCTTTGTGGAACTGTCACCTCAATATTTAAAACGAGGAAAACTCCCTTCTCATTGTTCATCTTATCGCCCTATAACCACTGCGTGTAACTTGAGTAAAATCCTCGAATATATTTTACAAAAGGATATCCCTAGATATCCTTTTGAACGATCCCACATCAGTGAAAAAGGTAATGGAGCTAAAAAGTGTTGAAAATGTTGTTGTCACAGCCCACCTGTGGTCCCCAAGCCCAATAAAAACAAAGATAGTGCTCTACAATATCCCTAAATCATTTCTAAACTCGGACCTGATGGAAGCATTGATGAATGGAAAAGGTGAATGCATTCCGGTCTCTAGTGTTTCATACCCTTGGTCGCGAAACCACTGAAACCTCAAACTTTAAAATTGTGTTGTTTGAGCTTCAAGGACAATTTAATATTGACAAAGTGTTCCTCTTTGGCCAACAAAAATCTTTCAAGCCTTACAAAGAAAAGCCATTACAGTGTATTAAATGTCTAAAGCTTGGTCACTCAGATAAATACTGTAGAGAGGATTCCAACATTTGTAAGATTTGCCTTGGCAAGGACCATAATGAGTCAAACTGTCAATTTGACCCAATATGTACTAATTGTAAGGGCAAACACCAGTCCCTAGATAAAGGAAGCTGTCCCAAATATAAACAAAGGGCAGAGATACTAAGAATAGCAAAAGAGCAACAACTTCCAATCCCTTTTGTAGCAATGCAAGTCCCAAGGACACCAAGAGTCCCCCGTCCCCCAACAGGCCTCAGGCAACCAACAGCCCCTGAACCACCAACAGGCCCCAGGCAACCAGCAGCCCCCAGGACACCAAGAGTTCCCAATGCTTCCCCTAGTGTTGAAAGTTTTCAGAATAATCTCATCCGAGACAAAACTAATGCATGGTTCCCCTCGATAGCAAGTGCCCCCCAAAAAACCTGAAGAACCCCCTTTCGGAAAATCCTACGCAAGGAAAGACATCAAGACCGACAAAGCTACCTGGAATTACTCCCCGCAGATTTCACACAGTTTCTCCAAATGCTTTGGAAGATGAATCAAACGTGTACTTTAAATTAGCCAGCTTTACAGTTACCTCTATGCTCATCTCCCAATTAGAGTTACCCAATCAGTTGAAATGCATTATTCTGAAGAATTTGGCAAAAACTCACTTTGGCGAGACCATAGTTTCCGAAGCAGAAATTCAAATTGAGAGTGTTTTAAGCCAACATAGGCTGATTGAGTCACAATCAGAACGCCTGACGACTATTTAATGTGTGACTTTTCGTTTTTAACTAATTTATCCCTTTCCAATAACATTGTTTTTAATTATCCCGATATAGATGATAATCAGCATGCCAACCCTATAAGCAGCCCCCCTGGTACCTTAACAAATGCTAGTTGTAAATACCTTGATATTTTCGATTTTGCTACTAATGTGAAGCCAAAACTAGTAAATAATAATTCCCTTAATGTTCTTTGTTTCAACATCAGAAGCATCCGGGATAAGTGGCTCAAGTTTAAAGATTTAATTTCAATTAATGGTGTCTGCCCTTTCGATGTAATAGGATTAACAGAGACATGGCTTTCCGATAATGATGACACTAGTGATTTTTTACTCCCTGATTACCAAATAATCCATATGCCCAGGAGATTGACTAAGTGTTCTGGTGGTATCTCACTTTACATCCGTTCGAATATAAATTTTACCAGGCTATCAGAGTGCGAATCTATTTTCTCTACACAACTAAATCTCAGATGTATTTATTCAATAATTGTAAACATAGTTATCGGCCAAAATTCCTATATACTCTCCTTATTTTATAAACCTCCTCCATTTCCGACCTCATGTTTTTGTAATCTGTTTGATGATTTTTCTAATTTTATTAACCTACCCCATAAAAAGGCAATAGTTCTTGGGGACTTTAATTGCAACCTACTCAATGTTGGTAAAAATATTGAATCTGACACTTTTTTTGAATCGGTAACCGCGAGTGGTCTTCTACCCACAATTTTTTTCCCCAGTAGAGTCGATCCTGTGAGATCAACTTCAACATTAATTGACAACATTTTTGTATCCACTTCCCTGGGAAATGACCTGTCCTCAAATATAGTATTTTCGGATCTGTCAGACCATTTTCCTATTTACTTGTCTCTACCTTCGCAACCATTACCTCTACGGTCTAGAATTAATATCCCAACACCTACTCGAAACTACAGTTCTGCAAATATAAACCATTTCATCGATTGCCTAAGAACCACTGACTGGTCCGATGTCTTAAATTGTCACGAGGTAAATTCTGCCACAAATGGTTTTGCGCAAAGGCTAAGTGAGATTATCCATTCAACTTTTCCTATTCGTAAACCTAACCGGAAAAATATCCCTATTTGCCCCTGGATGTCACATAGCCTCATTGTCTCCTCATATCGTAAAAACAAATTATATAAGTTAGCCTCTAAGACCCGTAGTGATATTGACCTATCTAATTATAAACATTATAAAAACTTATACACTAAACTCATCCGTGAAGCGAAGAAAAATTATTATTATACAAAAATTCTCAATTGCAATGGAAATCTGAAAAAGATATGGTCCACCATTAATGATATACTTTCAAAAAATAGAAAATCAAAGTCTATACCTATTCGCCTTAAAGACACAAATGGTAGATTAATTGACCCTTTACATGCACCTGATGCATTTAATAATTATTTTTTGAATGTTCCTCATACTGACTCCCGCTCCTCCTCACAGGCTGTATTCCCTTGCTTCAATTTTAGATCCATGTATTTCTGCCCAACTGATAGCAATGAGGTACTTCAAATCATCGGTTCTCTCCCTAATAGTTTTACTCCTGACTGTCTTGGATTAAGTAATAAGCTCCTGAAGACCATATCTCCTTTTGTCTACGAGCCCATCAAGCATATTGCCAACCTATCTTTAACCCACGGAGTTTTCCCTGATTTACTAAAGTCAGCCATTGTTATTCCAGTTCTTAAAAAGGGCGATCCAACTGAGATAGGTAATTATCGTCCAATCTCAATTCTTCCTATTATATCCAAAGTGCTCGAGAGAATCATCTTCAGACGTCTGTCTCCCTTTCTGTTTGACAGTCAGCACTCCGTATCCTTGATTTCTCCTCACCAATATGGCTTTAGGCCAAAATTCTCAACTTCTCATGCTCTAATTGACGCCACACAGTTCATACGCTCACAACTCGACCTTAAAAAATATGTATAGGGCTTATATTTGGATTTTTCTAAGGCCTTTGACATGGTCGATCATAGTATTTTAATAAGTAAATTAAATAGTTACGGTATTCGTGGTGTTCCCCTCTCTTGGTTTGATTCTTATCTATCTGGAAGGGTACAGAGTGTGAGCCTGGGTGGAGTATCCTCTCAGCCCTTACCTGTTCGGAGGGGTGTCCCGCAAGGCTCCGTTCTAGGCCCTATTTTATTTCTCCTGTATATCAATGATCTTGTTATAGACCTGGGCCCTTCAGTGTATCCTGTATTATTTGATGATGACAGCAACTTTTGCATCACTGGCACCAATCTACCATTGGCAGTAACCTCTGCCCAAGTCCTTCTGAACAGAGTCCAGGCGTGGTGCCTTACGAATAACATGACCATTAATAGCAAAAAAAGTCAAATAGTGTTATTCAGAACCCCCTACAACAAAGACGTTATTCAACCTGCTCTTGGTCTCAGGTACTCCTCCGACATCATCCCACAAGTGGAGGTTGCCAAGTTTCTTGGTGTATTTATTGACTCATGCTTGTCATTCTCTAATCATATTTCTTACATAACAGCAATAATTTTGAGACAAGTAGCTATGATTAACCGTGTGAATTATTTTCTTCCTCCTGACATCCTAGTTACCCTCTGTTATTCCTTTATTTTTCCTTACCTTTCTTATTGCGGATCAGTTTGGGGAAATACAAAACGGTCCTTCATTAAAAAACTCAAATTTGCCCAAAACCGCGCCATTAAAGCAGTTTTTTCGGCTTCCCCGTCTATATCCAACTCGTGATTTGTATTCAGATTTTGGCATAGCTCCACTTGATCAAATCATACAAAAACTAAATTTATCGCTTGCTTACTCTGCTTTCCACAATAATCTTCCACCTCAACTCCTAACCTATTATAATATTAATAATTCGGAAGCCCATTGTCTCCGTTCATCCAATAGAGCCTTTAAAATTCCTAAATGCGTTTCTAGTGCTGCCCAGCAATCTCCCATTTACAAATCTATTATTCAATGGAACAAAATTCCCTCCAGTGTTGAACTAGCCACAAGTTTCTGCAAGTTGTATAAAAATGTAACAAGACTTGATGGTATAATTTAATATTTCCATTTTTGACAAATTTGCTCTAATTAGCCATGTTTTATTCTTCTATTTTTTTTTTTTTTTTTTTTTTTTTTTCTCTTTCAGTGTTACTTTAATTTTTTTTTTCTCTCTTGGTCCTTAACAAGTTATCTTCTAGGATCTTTATTGTTATTAATGTTTGTGTTATGTTTTTATTCGAATAAATTGAATGGAATTGAATTACGGAAAAATTCAAATGAATGTGCATTGTCAGTTTAATATACGTATGCTCATATTTATTCCTTAAAATCTTAATTAATTTTTGATTTTTAAAGTTAAAATTTTTGATTTTTACGGCGATCATTCTGAGCACCAAGTGGCAGAGTCTAATTTGAAATTGCTTTCGGATAACCCTAGTGCTCGCAAAAGAACGGAAAAAGATGTTGGTAAAGCATTTACCGAATTAGATTCGTTTCCAGACATTTATAAATCGTCATCACCTACTTATCTAGCATTAAACCCAGCGAGCGTTATTGCAGAAGACTCACTAGCACCTAGCCTAATCCTGCAAAAAATAGCTTTTACCCAGGATGAATTAAATCGGACACAAGTGAATCTTACAGCTGAGATTTCCCGTCAAGTTAAGGCTAAGCTATCAGACCCTGATTCAGCAAATCAAGCAATTGATATTATAGTAAAAAAAATTCATGATGCTATTTCCATTGATTACAACCCAAAATTCCAAGAAATAGAAAAATCACTCAAAGGACTATTTGCAATGGTTAAAAGCTTGGAAAGTAGGATTTTGTCATTGGAATCGAAAGTTGATGATTTTGAACAAGAAAAGATTTTGGATTGCTTAGTGATGAATGGAGTAAGGCAGAGGCCTGGAAATGATCTAAAGAAAGAAGTATCGGTTATCATTAAAGACAAGATGCTGGTCCCTGGTTTTGAAGTTAATAATATTGTAAATGTTTATCGATTTAGTTTGAATGACTCTAACGATCAATCTAAAGTGTCTCCAGTGCTAAAACGCTTCAAAAATGTGGAATTTGCTCGAGTTATTTTCAAAGAAAAGACTAAACTAGCAAAGAGTGGAATATTTTTATCAGAATCGCTAACAAAAAAGCGTCGTGAAATTTTAAATGCGGCAAGAGATTGCTTCGGTAAATTTAATGTATGGACTGACCGCGGGCAAATTTTGGCCAAACCACCTGGTCAATCAATGATACAAAAGATTCGATCATTTGCGGATTGTGCTTAGATGTTTTTTTTTTTTTTTTTTTTTTTTTTTTTTTTTTTTTTTTTTTTTTTTTTTTTTTGTGCATGTATGTTTTATGATTTAATGCCATATCTAAAATCGATTGTCTTTTTTTTACTGGCAAATTAGAAACGCCCCCAGTTGTAGGACGGCTTTTTGAGATTGAAAATAACCCGTTAGATGTTTTAAGCATTATCAATAATGCTTAAACATCTAACTTTTTTTTTTTCAAGCCAATGATGTCTCCAAAAGTGTGCCCTAACTGTGAACGTTCTTTGGGGAAAGGCACGCTGTTGCAATGCACTAAGTGTTCCAATTTGTTTCATCCCTCTTGTTCAGGGATCACCGTTTCCGATAGAAAGAATACTCCTAACTGGATCTGTTCTATTTGCAAAGCCGCTACCGAATTTTCTAGTGACCCAATAGAGAGTGAGCACCCAAATTCTTCAATAAATATGCTGACGCCACTGAATGCCGTAACCCCTGCGTCTCAAGACCCTCTCTTGGCTGTTAGCCAGGAAGCACCTGTGATTAACGATTCGACTGATAATCATTGCCCAAATGAACAGGTAAAGCGGAATAATATTGCCTGCGATGATTCTTCTGATTCATTCTGTGATTTTTCAAAAACCTTCGTAATTGCAGATGGGATTTCTCATGTAATTGTGAACTCTGCCCTGTTTTTTATTTGCGATGCATTTGCGAATGGTATTCCAGAAACGGAGCTTATTGAAACTGTGGCGAACTTTTACAGCCTTGAGGCTTTGGTGAATGCGAAAAATCTGCTTTGGAATTTTCTGGAATTCCTATAAAGAGAGTAATGAGACGTGGCAACGCTGCGGAACTTGCTACAGCAAAAGATATTATGAAGATGGTCTCGGATCTTGACCAGAAAGGTTTCAAATGGCCTGTATTAGTGCCTCGCTCATTCAGAGATTGCCCTTTATTAAAATCTGATTCCAATGTCCGTTTTGATCGACTTGTTAGTGATTATGGCAGAAAGCTGGAGAAATCCATTACTTCTCTTGAAAGAATTGAACAAGACTTACAGTCCTCGCTGTCAAAGTGTTCAGCCAACTTGGGCTCCCCCTCCCCCTCCCCTTTAAATTCACCTGATTGGCCTCCTCTCCCCATCAGCTCTGATTCAGTAGAGACTATTACTATCGCTAATCCGCCAGCCTCGTTACGTGACCCTGTTTCCAGGAAAAATGAATTGGACAAATTCGGCTCGGGCTGTATCAAGCAAATAAAAAAGACCAATGATTTGATTTTTATCACTGTGGCGGCTGAATCTGGGAAAAAGTTTTCTTGTGATCTAAAGGATTCCTTCCCTGATTGTCTTATCAATACTAGAAAGCCTAAGTTTTTCGGAATAATCCGTGGTGTGGATATCGAGTTCGACATTGAAGCTCTAGCAGCCACTTTGCCTGGGATTCTGGAGTTCAGGCGCCTTGGAATGTCGAGAACAATAAAGGTGTCGTTTGAGTCCGAAGCATTTTTAAAATATTATATCGTCCATGGGATTAAGTTCGGTTACGAGCTCTACAGAGTTGAGAAAGACAAGGTGCTTCCAAAACGATGTTTCGCATGTCAAAGTCCCTCTCACACTGAAAAAAACTGTGATTCTTCTACTCTGAAGTGTGCTCGTTGCAGTGGAAATCATAGATCAACGAAGAATACTCCATGTACTAACCCCATTTGTTGTGCAAATTGCAGCTCAACTAACCACCCGTCTTACAGTTTCAGTTGCCCTGCTATGAAAAAGCTTTTTAAATGAATATTGGTTCTACGATTACGTCCTTTAATTCGAATGGAGTCATTGGCAAATTTGTAGTGCTGAATGAATTTGTTTCTGAAAATAGTTCAATACTATGTTTGCAAGAGCATCATTTGTTGGACCATTCTTTGAATATGTTAAGTTCCCTTTCAAGTCTACATGATATATTTACCGTTCCTGCGAGGCCTACCGGAGGCCGCCCTGCGGGTGGCATTGCTACATTTGTTCCTAAAGAATTTAGTGCTATTTTATCTTGTGCTGATGAGTCTTTTCTTGCCTGCAAACTTTTTGATTGTGTTTTGGTCAATTGCTATTTGCCTACTGACTATCATGTTGATTCGTCTTTTGAAGCCTTTACGTCAGCTTGCCATAGACTTAGTAGCTTTATTGCCCTATTAGATTCGAGTTTACGTATTTTTATTTTTGGTGATTTTAACTGTGATCTTGAGAGTGTAAATGAACGTAGCACAATTTTATTTTCGTCTTTACCAAATTTTAATATCTGCCGTAAGACACTTGATTTTACTTATTCTCATTGGAGTGGGAGTACGAGTAATATTGACCATGTACTTTTTAATTTTTCCCCATCTATTATAGTAAAAGTTATCCCGGATTTCCCGATAAGTGATCATTTACCTATTCAGTTTTTGACATCGTTTTCTGTAATTCATGATTCTGTTTCTGCTTCTAATTTTATTCCAATTCGCCCTAAATATTTTGAGAGAATTATCTGGGATGAAAAACTGATTCCGGCTTACCAAGATAAAGTTGATTCTTTAGCTCGAAAAGTAGTTGTACCTGATATTCTGAAGTGTCATAAAGATAACATAGAGCTTGAGCTTAATTGCATATATCTTCAGTTATTACATTGCTTAAAATATGGTGCTAAAGAAACTTTTGGAGTTAAAAAGTGTAAACCCAATGTTGAAAAACCTTTTTGGTCGTCAAATCCGTTTCTTGTACATGCTAATCATGAATCTAAATTAGCTTTTAGACATTGGAAAAATAGTGGAAAACCGCGTGATCTTCATCCGGCTTTTCTATACATGAAAAAAAAGAAGGCAATTTTCCAGTCGGAGCTTCGTCGTCATAATAATATTTTGCTTATGGATGCTTCGTCTGAAGTTGATATGAATAAAAAGAAACTTTGGAAAGCTCTACGTTCAACAAAGAGAGTTAATGAACCTTCTAAAAAGAATGGCCCTTCTCTTGTTGAGTGGGAAACTCATTTTGCAAACCTTTCGAAATCTTGTGATGATCCTGAACAACTTTCGCATGTTGATATAATTTTAAACAGTTCTTTTAATTCGCATGATTTTTCTATTTCGTTTGATTCTTTGTTGGGTGCATGCCGTAAATTAAAGCCACAATCCTCTAAAGACCATGATGGGATTTTTTCAAATCATGTGAAATTTGCTCCAACTTCTTTTCTTCTTCTTCTTTTGACTTTTTTTAATCTTATTCTCAAGTTTGGTATTGTTCCTCCGTCTTTTAGGATTGGGGTGGTAACTCCTATTCTAAAATCTGGTAAAAGAGATCTCCGTTCTTGTGATTCGTATAGGCCGATAACGAAGGGTTCTATGATTGGTAAACTTTTTGAATTATGTATAAAGGATCTTTTTGATTATTTGGATGTTGGTCTTAATCAAGTAGGGTTCAAAAAAGGAATGGGTTGCGACCATGCGCATGCAACGTTTGATACTATAATTAAGGAGTCAAGATCTACTGGCTCCCCACTTTATACACTATTAATTGATATAAAAGGAGCTTTTGACAATATTTCGCATGCTTCCGCTCTTTCAGCTCTTATTTCTGGTGGGATTCCCCTTTCTGTGGTTAGAGTTCTTAGATCTTGGTATTCGGGGCTTAGGATAAAAATTTTTGCACATACTTCTGATTCTCTTTCTAATCCAATTTCCGTGGGTCGGGGCGTGAGACAGGGTGGGGTTTTATCTCCTTATATTTTTAACGCATGTCTGGCGGAGTGTCTTCGTTCTTTATCTACAACCCTTATTTCTTGGGGACGGGATGTGTCTTTTCTTGCATATGCTGATGATATTATCCTATTGAGCCGTTCTAAAGCTAGTCTAATTAAGAATTTTAATTCCCTTTCTAGTCTGCTTAATGTTCGTGGCCTTTCTATTAGTATTAAAAAATGTCAATATTTTCCCGTTAATGTTAATGACCGAGCTGAATTAATTTGCGATAGAAATATATCATTTCCGGTTTCTGATGCTGTTGTTTATCTTGGGTTACCTTATTCTGCTTCAGCTCGTGAATCTAAGTCGATGCTAATTTTACATATTCAAGAAAAAAATTAGAAAGGCGTTTGGTTCCATAATACGGCTACGTGGTGTTTATCGTCGTGAAATTCTAGGTTCTCTTTTTAATGCAGTTGCCCTCCCGCATGTTCTTTATCCTTCCCTTCTTCTTCGAGATTTTAAAATTTGTGATTTTTCAGCAATTCGCGTTTGTTATTTTAAATATTGTAAGTTTTTACTTGGTTTTCCAATTTCCTTTAGTAATTCTGAATTAGTTTCAAATTTTAAAATTAAAGAGCCGTTGGAAATAGCCAAGGTAAAAATAAATAATTTTTACCGTAAATCTGAAAATATACTTTATGTTCATAATCTTTTTCCTTTTTTTTCTATAGTTTAAAAAGTGCATGATTTCATTATTACTATTTGTTGCATTTGATTAGGTTTTCTTTTGGGCAATTTGTAAATTGTTGCTATGTTTGATGGTGTGTTATTTGGATTTTTGAAGAGTTATTTAATTATTTTTTATACTCCTCGTTTTTGAGGGAAATAAATAAATAAATAAATAAATAATTCTATTGGACATGTCAACAGTGATTTGACCGCAGTGAACCACACAGTAATAAGTAAATATGTTTCTAGTCTGAGGGAGGCTGTCAAGCGGGATGGATATTTTTCAGTGCTCCAGTTGAATATCCAGGGTCTTTGTTCTTCAATTGACCATCTAAAACAGATTGTTTCTGATGGGCTACCTGACGTTGTTGGTTTATGCGAGACTTTTTTAGATTCTAAAAATGATACGCTTTTGGATTTGCAAGGTTATAAAATGGAACGACTGAATCGACAAAAGATGGACAAGGGTGGTCTTGCTTTGTATATTTCTAATAATCTCCCATGTTCTCTTAGAATGGATTTATCCAGAATTATCGAAGGTGTCTTTGAGTCACTTTTCGTAGATATGAAATGTGGAGGTAAGGATTTAATTGTTGGTATTATTTATCGATCTCCTAGTGGCTCTATTCCACTGTTTCTACACACCCTTAATGATCTACTGGATACCATCCTAAAACAGTCGACTGAATTAATTATTATGGGAGATTTTAATATAAACTTGATGGATATAAAGTCTTCTGTATCTTTGGATTTTCTGTCGTCCATGCTTGCCGCAGGTACTTTACCTTCTGTATGCATCCCATCTCGCATAACAGAGAGTACGTCATCTCTGATTGACAATATTTTCTGTACGGCCACCTTGATCCAAAATTATGTTTTAGTGAGCGACATTTCCGATCATTTCCCTGTTTACTCTAGATACTGTTTTGATAAACTGACTATTGAGAGGACTTGTGAGTCTGGTAAGAGGCCTTTTAGGTTTGGTGAAGTGGAATTGATGCTTCTTAGGTCAAGATTGGCAGAAATTTCTTGGGGTGGTTTTGAGAGTGATTCTGATTTTTGTAATTTATTTGATAATTTTTATGAGTCTATTAAAGACGCTGTTCTTGATATTTGTTCTGTTTCACCTTCTAATCGTAAGTCTAAGAATGCTTTTCCTCTAAATCCTTGGATGACCCCTGGTCTCCTTAGGAGTTGTAGGAGAAAAAATAATCTCTGGAGGGCCTTTAAGTCTGCTAGCCCTTCAATGAAAGCTATTTGCTTTCAGCGATTTAAAATTTATAGGAATATTTATAATTCTGTGTGTCGAAAGGCCAAGTCCCAGTATTATTTTAATTGTTTTTCAGATTGGGGTAAAGATATACGAAAAACTTGGCAGGTTATAAATTCTGTGCTTAGGCCCTCTTTTCAGTCTCCATCAACCCCTTCTTTTTTGGATCTCGATGGCAAAATCATCGAAGGTGAACTGAATGTTCAAGATGCATTTACTTCATATTTTGCGAATATTGGTAAAAGGACCGCTTCGGCTGTTGGTTCTTCTCCTTCAGGATCCGACTTCAGGTCTTATCTTGGGCCACCTTGTATGAAGTCAATGTTTTTGGAACCAGCGACGGAGAAAGAAATAGCTAAAATTGTTATGGGATTGAAAAATTGTTCGTCGTCTGGCCCTGATATTATTCCTACTAAAGTAATTAAGTTCATACTTCCTTCCATTATTTATCCCTTAACAAAACTTATTAACCTCTCCTTTCAGCATGGTATTTTCCCGAGTAGTCTCAAGCGTGCTCGATTCATCATATTATATAAGGGGGGGACACGAAATGATCCAGCCAACTATCGGCCAATTTCTTTGTTGTCTGTGTTTAGCAAAATATTTGAGAAGGCGATGCTTTCTCGTCTTAATAATTTTCTTACTTCTAAAGATTTTTTTCACAATTTTCAATTTGGTTTTCGAGCAAATCATTCGACTGAGCATGCTTGTGCAGTTTTACTGAATTATCTTCACTCTGCCATAGATTCCCATTTGATTCCTGCTGCTTTGTTTCTGGATGTTCGTAAAGCCTTTGATTCTTTAACCCACGGTGTTCTTCTATTTAAACTTTCTCATTTTGGCGTAAGAGGTAGTGCGTTTTATTGGTTCAAGTCTTTCTTGTCTGGTAGAATTATTTCTGTTGATCCACTTTTTCACTCACCATCAAGTGTTGACCAGGGGTCCCTCAAGGGTCAGTTTTAGGGCCGGCACTGTTTTTAATTTATATAAATGACCTAATTTTTGCAGTTAGAAATAAAAATCCTCTTTATTGCTGTCGTCTATGTCATCCAACAGCCTCCCTTACCCACAACTATAGTTTGCATACCTCGGATTCTCTTGTTACTTTTGCCGATGATACCACCCTTATTACTTCTGGGAGAACAGAGGATGAGGTTCGTACAAAGTTAGTGGACCTCTTTGAGAGAGTTTCAATTTGGTTTGATGCTAACTCTCTTGCCTTAAATGTTTCTAAAACTAGTTTTTTAGTTTTTTCTTGTATATCCCAGGCTTGTCCTCAATTATCTGAAATTCATATATCCAAAGGCTTTATTAGTAGACCAAAGAATGGCCATGTCCGTTTCCTAGGTATCCTCCTAGATGAAAATTTATCTTTTAAACACCATATTGATTTGATTAAAATGAAGGTATGCAGAAACCTCGGTATTCTAAGAAAACTAAAACATATCTTTCCAGGGCCAATTCTAAGAATCCTATTTCATAGCTTAATTCATTCTTATGTTTCCTATTGTTCAGTCATATGGATGTCTACTTTCCCTTCTTTTCTCAAACCGCTTTCGAATACTTATGATAAAGCTATAAATCTTATCCAGGATGTAAATCGTTCGGCAAGTAAACCGTTACTTGATATTAAAAAACTTTATATTCTTTCCTGTGCGTCTTTCGCTTTTCTTCAGCTCCATGGTGATATTCCTAGGTCCCTTAGATTTACGTCTTCTTTTGTATCTGATCGGTCAAATTATCAACTCCGTAGTTCTCTAAATATCCAAATTCCCCATACACCAACAATAAGATCCGATTTTAATCCTCTTGTTGCGTGTCATTTGACATGGAACACCCTTCCCGATTCGGCTCGAGAATGCCACTCGTTTGGCACCTTCAAAAGACTAGTAAAAAAATATTTGTTTTCATGTGATTAATTTTCTTTACTTTTGCCTGCTGCCAATAGTTTTTTTCATTTAATTTTTTTTTTTTTTTTTTTTTTTTTTTTTATATATAGATGTTGTGATTCACTGTAGTTTGATAAAACTTATTTAGTGAACTCTCCTTTTTTTATAGATGTTGTGATTCACTGTAGTTTGATAAAGCTTATTTAGTGAACTCTCCTTATTTTTTTTTTCTTTTCGTTTTATTAAGCAAATGCTTTACATGTTAAAAGTTCAAATGCTTATGTTTATATGTTTAAATATTAATGTTATGTTTATATTGTTTAAATCTTAAGCGTTTAAATGTTTAATGTTTATTTGATCTTTTCATAATCCCCCTCCTACAGGACATGGAGCCTTTGTGGGGATTTGTAGATTGTTATGTAATTATTTTACTGGTATATGGAAAATAAATCTATCTATCTATCTATCTATAAAAGTGAAAACATTTAAAAGAATTTTTTCAGTAAAGTACAAATTATATTTTTGCTATTAGAAAGCATACGGTGATAAGTAAAAGTTAATGACATTCCCAAAAAATTATATCTATGCTCTTTCACAGCTGGGATACAATTACTTTCTTTTGATTTAGTAAAATTTTAAGAGCAGAAGTAGTAATAGAAGTAGCCCTGAAAATTTGAACTTAACACCCTCGGTCGTTCTTGGTATATTGCTGATATGTCTTATTGGCAAACAGCATACAAACAGTGTGCTTGGATTTAATTTTAAGGCAAAATTTAGTTTTTCAGCATAATAGGCAAATTACATAACTGTGGGGGGTTGACCTACCCAATAACCCTAAAGATATAGTTACTAAAGTTACTGTACCACAAAGCTATGCTAAACAAAATGGCTGTCTTAAAATCTTGATTGGAAGTGTCTGGAAAATTATGAGCTAAAGAGGAGGGCTGATTGCCCTCAAATCATTTTTGACTCTTAAGAGGCACTAGAAATTTTAATTTTCATTCAAATTAGCTTCTTTAAAATTTCAATTATATTATTAGCTACGATAGAGAATCGCTGCCTATGTCCTTATATGCCCTGTAGTGCTTATATGCCCTTTTAATACCTGCATGCATACAGGTTTTTTGTTTAATTGAAACTCCTCCTAAACGTTCCCTAAAAGTTTCAACTTAATGCCATTAGTGTCGTTTGTTACAGTAACCGCAGAAGCAGGATTAAATGAATACACACAGTGTCTTTTGTCTGGTTCAAAATCCACAATCTATGAGGGCATGAAGATAAAATTTCCAGAGAATATTTCTTTTATACGGATGACAACCTGCCATCCGTATGCAGGTTGTCAAAAGAGCAAATCAGGTATCTTAGGAATAGTTTTGTGCATAAAATTAAAACTTACAACGCTTGTTGTGAGGGATGTTGAACTAACCAAAATACAATATTTGCATCATTATACTAATGCTTCTACTCCTACAACTACTGCTACTATTATTATTATTGCTACTACTACTACTGCTACTAAACATAAGACTGCGACTATTAACTGTACTCCTACTGCTACTACTATGTTTTACTGGTGCTACTACTCCAACTAATAAACCTAAGGGTATTAAGTTGAAAGTTTTGGGTAATATTATATCTGTATTGAAATAAATCGAAATACACCATGCCCATGTAGATTCTCAAGAGGACGTCTCAGCAATGCTTCAGGGCTGGTTGATGGTATTAAGTTAAAAATTTCATCGAGTGTTGAAGGGGATGTTGAAAAAAAGGTGCTATTTGCATACTGCTAGTAATTCTACTGCTGCTACTACAACTATTGCTACGCATAATTAATGACGGGCGTGGGGAGGGGGAGGTTTCTCTCAAATCAATTTGACTCTTAAAAAGGGCACTATAACTTCTAATTTTAAATCAAATGAGACCCATCTGAATTTAATACGACTACCCATACCATAAAAATCTTATATACCCCCAGGGCATAACTTAAAGCCCATGCCCCAGGGCTTTAGGGGGTTGTGCCAACTCTGAAAAGCATTTTTATATGTTCTTTCGACTATTTTAAAGAAAATTGCCATCGCACAATTTCCATCAGATGCATTTTGGTGAAAAGAGGGGTAGTCAGGTGGAGGGTTAGTTTGCTGCTTGACCTCCAGCACTATTGACTCTGAAAAGGGAATTAGAACTTCCAATTTCAACCAAATGAGCGACCTTTAAAGCTTATACAACTATCCCCTCCATAAGAACCTTAAATGCCCCAGGGGCATAACTTACAACCCTCGTCCTCAGGCTCTGGTAGTTCGTATCAACCAAAAAAGCCTTTTTATATGATATTTGGTCAATCCAATGAGTACCCTCCAAAGCTTATACGACCACCCTGGGCTTTAATTTATGCCCCAAGGGCATAACTTACAACCCTTTCCATGAGAGCTGTAGGAGGGGGTTGTCTGCCTCCCAGACAAAATTTCCGAAACCTTCAACTACGATGAATAAGATTGTTGTCTCCAAATTTTTATCGGAGGTGTTAAGGCAAATGCTGAGCATGGAGGGGGGGGGGGAGCTGTTTGCTCTCAAATCACTTTGACTCTTAAAAAGGGCACTATAACTTCTAATTTCAAATCAACTAAGATCCATCTTATGTTTATACAAGCGTCCATTCAATAAAAACCTCATATGTCCTCATAAAATAACTTAAAACCCTATCCCCAGGGCGCTGGGGGTTGTGTCATCCCTTGATTCATTATTATATGTCATTTAGACTATTTTGAAAAAAATCGCTATCTCATAATTTCAATCGCATGCGTTTGGTCAAAGTAGGGGTTGTACACGAGGGGAGGGGGGGATAAATGCCATCCATTACTTTTGACGCTTAAAAAGGAACTAGAACTTCCAATTCTCAGCCAAATTAGCCTCTTCTAAAGTTAAACAACCATCCCTTCCATAAAAACCTTAAATACCCCCTGGGCATAACTTAAAACCCTTTCCGCTAATCTCTGGGGTATATTTCAACCCCAAAAGCCTTCTTATATGATATTTAGACAATTTTGAATAGAATGGCTATCTCAAAATTTCTATTAGATGCATTTCGACACAACACGACGTGTGTGCGAGGGGGAGGCCTGCTGCCCTCCAATCACTTTGACTCTTAAAAAGAGCACTAGAGCGCCTGATTAACAGTACAATGAGCCCCCTTCGAAGTTTGTATGACCACACTTTCTATAAATACCTTATATGCCCCCAGGGCGTAACTTACAACCTTAGCACTTAGGGTTGTGGGGGGTTGTCATTCTCAAAGACGTAATATCCGGACCCTTCAACTACGTTTAACGAAATAGCTATATCAACATGTTGATCGGAAGTGTTTGGGGAAATGACGGGGGGTCATTCGCCCTCCGATCACTTTTGACTATTAATAAGGCCCTCTCAATTCCCAATTTAATGAGCCCTTTTTGAAGTTTCTATGACAACACTATCTATAAAAACCTTATACGCCCCCAGGGCATCTTACAACCTTTGCCCTGGAGGCTGTGGTAGGCTGGTCATCCTCAAAGACATAATTTCTGGACCTTTCAACTACGTTGAACAAAATGGCTATCTATAAATTTTGATTGGATGTGTTTGGGGAAACGGTGGGCGTGAGAGGGGGTTAGTTGCCCTTCAACCACCTTCGACTATTAAAAAAGGCACTAGCTCTTTCAATTTCTAATTAAATGAGCCCTTTTTGAAGTTTCTACGACAACGCTTTCTATAAAAAAAAAACATTATACGCTCCAAGAGCATAACTTGCAACCTTTGAGCTGAGGGCTGTGTCTGTGTGTGGAGGGGGGGGGGTCATCCTCAAAGACCCAATTTCAGGAACTTTAAACTACGTTGAATAGAGTGGCTATCTCAGAATTTTGATTGGATGTGTTTGGGGAAATGGTATGCGTGAGAGGGGGGCCTTCAAACACTTTCGACTAATAAAAAGGATACTAGCCCTTTCATTTTCCAATCGAATGAAACATTTTTTAAGTTTTTATGACAACGCTTTCAATAAAAATCTTATATGTCCCCTGGGCATAACTTATAACCCTTGCCCTGCGGGGTGTGGGGAGGTTGTCATCCTCAAATACCTAATCTCCTGATCTTTCAGCTACGTTGAACAAAATGGCTATCTCAAAATTTTGATTGGATGTGTTTGGGGAATGCCTATGATTTTATGCCAGCAAAAAGATAAAAAGTTTTTGAGGTACAACATTTAGCATATATAAATTTTTTGTTTCTCTTTGTTTTTACTCCCATAGTCATGGTTTCTTTACAGTCCTATAATATATCCACATTAGAAGAAAGAGTAATCATAACGAAGACACTTAAGCTTTATATTCTCTCTGCAAGTTTCTGTTATGTTTTTTTTTTCTGCAGTACTTAAGTCTTAATGTTCCAACTTAGGGGAGACTGGGGTACCTCCGCACACGGGGCACCTCCAGACATCGAACCTGTTGGCTTTGCTATCTAGCGGAAAAATTGGAAAAAAATCACAAAGATGTGCCATTTTACTGTTCATCTTGGAGGCAAGATGGCACTTCCATCAAATAGCATAGCAGTGAGTCAGTCGGTAATAAGACTTTAAAGATACAGCTGCCAATTGTTTCGCGTGATGATAAAAGTGAAATAGAGAGGTAAGTTTTATAGATACATTTAATGTAATGTTCTAGGAACAAGCAAAACGAACCCAAATATGCTTCCTCTACATAAGATTGACGTAACTCTAGGTGTTCTTTGGTTATGACTCTTTTCTTCTGAAAGGCTCCTTAGGGGCACCTCCGGACAATTTTTTTGGGGCAGGTTTGGACACTGTCCGGAGGTGCCCCGATGATTTGAGCAGCCATTGGTGTTTTTTTCTTTCATTTTTAAAAGGAAAGGAAGGATTGATGATATAATTAGATGTATGAAAGAAGCTGAAAAAATTGCGGTTCCCGAAGAGCGTATTCGTATTAAAACGCGAAAATCTATATGGGCTGCCGATCCTGAATTAAAGAATTATAAAAATAAGGCAAAACTTTGGTTGCGAATTTGGGTTGATTGTGGTAGACCTGCGTCGGGGTCTGTTGCGGATATAAAGCAGAAAACAAAGAATGAATATAAAAAGTACCTTAAATCCATTCGTTATAAGGGTATGGAATTTCCAACATCTAAGAATGATTGGTCTAAATTGATTAATTCTGAGAAGCTGGATAAAAGTGATCTTCATAAAAGTGATTCGATTTCTAGTTCAGCTTGGTATGATTATTATTCGTCAATTTTTTCCAAAATTAACTTTTTCGTGCAGTCACATTATTCTCGGTTACTTTCTAAAATTCTTCCGCCTTCGCTTCATCAGGGCCATATTATTCCAGTATCAGTAGCTGCTGTTGAAAGTGCAATTAAGCAACTGAAATCTTCATCCGTTGATATTGATGGTATTAGTGCAAATAATATAAATCCAAAGTGTGTTGTTCTTTTATTTCATTTGCAGTTGTTGTTCCAAATGTGTTTAACATCTTCGCTGGTTCCGGATAGCTTTCTTTGTGGAACTGTCACCTCAATATTAAAACGAGGAAAACTCCCTTCTCATTGTTCATCTTATCGCCCTATAACCACTGCGTGTAACTTGAGTAAAATCCTCGAATATATTTTACTTCCTCATTTAAATGAAAATATAAATTTCGGATCGAATCAATTTGGGTTTCAATCTGGTATTGGTTGTCAACATGCACACCGTGTTCTTTCTTCCGCCCTTAAGAATAGCCTGGCTGAGGGGTCGCCACTTTATATGTGCACTTTGGACCTTTCTAAAGCTTTTGACAGTGTAGTCCATAGTCAAGCTTTTTTCTCCTTTTTAATAATGGTGTAAATCTTTCAGTTATTTTTCTTCTTCGTTTTTGGTATGAGAATTCTTTCCTCCGAATTAATAAATCTGGACCTCCGTTTGTCCGTGTACGTCGGGGTGTGAAACAGGGAGGGGTTTTATCACCTAGTATATTCAAAATGTGTATTTCTGGTATATTAGATGAAATTAGATCAAAATATTTCATTGGACTTTCAGATGTTTCTTATCTTGCTTATGCGGATGATCTTCTACTTTTATGTAAAACTAAGCAAGGTCTCTCTTTTATGGTCTCAAAAGATTCACGTTTATTTTCTAAAATTGGTCTTTCTCTTAATGTTGAGAAATGCGAGTTTCTAGTTTTTAATGGTCCGACTTCCTCTAATGTTCCCTTAGTTTGTCGCGGTTTTTCTATACCCTCTGTTTCCGCCTTTCGGTGGTTGGGTATTACTGTTACTAATTCAATTCTAGCTTACGGCAGTGCACTGTTCGTGATGTTCAAAAGAAAATTCAAATGGGATATTCTAAGATTGTTGCCAATCGAGGGAAGTATAATAGACGTGCATTGGGTAGGCTATATTCTACATTCTGTGATCATTCTGTCCTTTATCTTTCTGGTCTTTATCCCCTTCTTAAGAAAAAAGATGTTAAGCAGATCCGGTCTTTTTACTTCAGATATTGTAAATTTTTACTTTATCTCCCCCCCTGGCATAGTAATGGTAAGATAACTCGTAAGTTTGAAGTCCCTGATATAACAGCAAAGTTGGCCGTGCTGCATGGAAGGCTGTCGGATTCAGCTTTTTGTCGTTTTTCGCCTCATCATCCTTTGGTCCGTCTGTTCGGTTAATTTCATTGTAGTGTACTTTATTTCATTTTCTCTTTTGTCTTTTTTTTTTTTCCTTGTGTTACTCCACAAGTGTCATAACTTGTTATGACGCGGGTTAAAAATAAATTATTATTATTATAGCACCTAGTAAGTGCTTAATAACTGAGTTTTACTGAAGGCAGCATTTTTCTTTCCAGAAATGGTGCGAAATTATATCCCTACTAAGTCCGAGCCAAACGAAGAAGCTATCAAACAAGGGCTAAAAGCCATACAAGATGGAGATTCGGTCAGAAAAGCGGCCAAGACCCATGGAATAGCTGCTTCAACATTATTTGATCGCTTGAAGAAGTCAAAATCAGCCAACGAGACTAGTGTGGATGAAGGAATAGCCAGATCAGCCAATTTGAAACGAGGAAAGTATTCCACCCGTCAGGTTTTCACTGACGATCAAGAGGAAAAACTTAAGACTTACCTTCTTCGTTCCTGCGAACTTCACTATGGTTTGACTTTAGCACAAACTCAGAAGCTGGCATATCAATATGCAGTGAAGCTGAGGGTCTCTTATCCCAAGAACTGGGATGAAAAGTGTGCCGCCACATATGACTGGTCATATGGATTTATGAAGCGTCATCCAGAGCTGAGTCTTCGGAAACCTGAGAACACCAGCCTGGCCAGGGCTTCAGGATTCAATCCCTTCAATGTAAACTCGTTCATGAATAATCTTGAAGCTTTATACAATCGGCACCGCTTCACACCTGAACGAGTGTACAACCTAGACGAAACCGGAGTAACAACTGTCATGGATAGCCCTAAAGTCATAGCGAAATCTGGTATAAAGCAAGTGGGCAAGGCCGTTGCTGCTGAGCGGGGGGAGTTAGTTACAGTGTGTTGCATCGTTAATGCCATCGGGAACACCGTCCCCCCAGCGTTTGTGTTCCCACGCGTGCACTTCAGAGAACACATGCTCCATGGAGCACCACCTGGTAGCCTTGGGTTAGCTTTCCAGTCTGGTTGGATGACTGGACCGAACTTCTTAGAAGTTATGAAGCACTTCGTCAAGCACACTCGATGCGACAAGGAGAATCCGGTGTTGCTCATCCTCGATAACCATGAAAGCCATATTTATTTGGAGGCAGTTCTATATGCAAAAGAGAATGGAGTAGTGCTTCTCACATTTCCGCCACACTGCAGCCACAAAATGCAGCCCTTAGATATATCTGTCTATGGCCCGTTCAAGGCGTATCTGAGGGCTAAGTTCGGCGAGTGGCAAACAAACCATCCACACGAAAGATTTCAAATAACTCACACCGCAAACCTAGTTGGTCAAGCTTATCCCCTAGCGTTTACTCCGAACAACATCACATCGGGCTTTTCAAAACCAGGAATATGGCCATTCTCAAGATCAGCGTTCACTGATGCAGACTTCATCGCCGCTAAGGTCTCAGACAGACCAAACACCGCTGGAGAAGTAACTGATAGGGTAGAGTCTAGGAATACTTTGGAAGCAGTTGCTGACCCTGTCCTGAATTCCTCGGCCTTAGAGCAACCACCAGGGCCCAAACATGATGTCAATCCAGAAGACATTTTTCCATTCCCGAAGGCTAAACCAAGAAAGCTAACTGTGAATAGGGCTCGAGTTGGCAAAACGAGAATTTTAACGGATACGCCAGAGAAAGAAGATCTGGAGAAAAGAGCACAAGCAAAGTCAGCAAAGAAGACTGGTAGGAAAAGAGTAAAACTGGCAAAGAGCAAGGAGCAAGAGTTGTCAACGATAAGAGAACCTTCCTCCCCTTCGGAAATCTCTTTCCATGACTCTTCAGATGAAAGCCTCCATGCAGGGTCAGACTGTGAAATACCTGAAACTGAAAGTGAAGTTTCATTCATTCCAGAAGAGATCAAGGTTGACGAATTTGTGCTAGTGAGGTTTCAGCTTAAGAAAGATTTTGTTCTTTATGCAGCAAAGATCTTGGAGACTGATATTATGAACAGGGAGTTTCAGGTTTCTTTTCTACGGAGAAAGAAAGACTCTGATCGATTTCACTTTCCTGATATTGAAGACAAGGCATCGGTGTCGTTTGAAGATGTCGTGAAGAAGCTGGAGGTGACTCGACACGGTGGAACTGCTCGGGTCCAAGCTACTTATGTTTTTGCAGGTCTTTGGTTGGATCATATCCGCTGAGTGATTTAAGTTTGATAACTATGAACCTTTTTTCTTTTCTATTTACTTTTGTATCCTATATCTGAAGAATACAGTATCTGAAAGCATGTCCGGAGCTACCCCCACACCTGTGCAAAGCTGCCCCTATATAGGGGCAGTTTCGGACATTTTGTGGACCCAGGGAAAACGTCAACTACTTAGCAGCGCTTGCATATTTTCGCTTTAACTCTGTCCAGGCTCTGTCCAAGTGGCTAAGCTATGCTGGTGCCAAATAAGAAGTCCCGATAGCGCGCACAAGCCGAAGCAGGTAACTTTGATTAAAAAGTGCACGGAGGTGCCCCAGTCTCCCCTATGACAACAACTTTACTATTATTAGATATTAAATAAAAAAAACTTAAAAAGTTTTTTAACTGAAAGCAAGGTGCGACGTTAAAACTTAAAACTAAGAGAAATTATTCCGTATATGAAAGGGGCTGTCTCCTCCTCAACGCCTCGCTCTTTACTCTAAAGTTTGAATTTCCCACTCTATTTTTTTAAACAGTAAAAAACTTTAGCGTAAAGAGCGAGGCGTTGAGGAGGGGACAGCCCCTTTCATATGCGGAATAATTTCTGTTCATTTTAAGTTCTATCGTCGCTCCTTACTTTCAGTTAAAAAAATCTTGCTTTTTTTATTTAGTTTTTGAACGTTTTTGAATTAATGTAGGTTTTGATTTTGGTTAACCGTACATGAATAATTAAAACCAAATTTGCATATTAATTTTACTTTTATTTGGTTAAATGGCTTTCTCGAACGTTGTTTAATTTTATTTACGAACGTTTTTATTGGTAATAAATATACGTAACTTATGAATTAACGTACGTAACGAACTTCTATGTTCATATATTTTTAATATTTTATTTTGTATATTTTTAATATATAATGTATATCTTATTTTTTTATATTCAACAGTATTGATAGGAATTTTCTGTGCTTAGAACTGTTAAAGGTAGGCTTACCAAGACTTTTCGTTAGGATATTAGCTGATATGTATAGAAAGACATTTGGTATAGTTAAAGTTTTAGGGAAGGGATTATCGTCGCCGTTTGAAATTAGAAAAGGAGTAAAACAGGGTAGTAGTATTTTGCCTAGGTTGTTCACGTTGTATATAAATGATATTGTTGGCCATTTTAAAAAGGTATGGACCCCTACGGTGTCACTTGGGAGCCTGACGTTTTCTCTGTTGCTTTTTGCTGATGATGCGGTGTTGATAGGCAAGTCACCAGAGGAGCTCCAAATCTTATTGAGTATATTAAAAGAATATTTAGATAGAAAGAAACTAGTGTTGAATATCAAAAGACTGAGATTGTGGTTTTTAGAGGAATTCGTGTGAGTAATGATGATCAAAAAGTAGAATTTATTAGAAAGGTGAAAAAGTAAAAGAGAGCAAAAATTTTAAATTTTTGGGAGTAACACTTTCAGCAAAAGGAGGATGGAAAGATCATGTAAAAAAGATGATCAAGAAAGGGAAAGCAGTTTCAGCTGCCATTTTACGTAATTCAAGGCTTTCAAGTACAAAGATCTAAAAATGCATTAATATGTTTTTAATTCTAAAGTTTTACCTACTATCCATTATGGAGCTGAACTCTTGGGGTATGACCCGGCAGCACAATTGGAATCAATTCAGCTGCAACAATTTAAAAGATTAACTGGTCTTCACCTAACGTCTCACAATCAGGCAATAAAAGGTGACCTAGGAATATTTTCGCTGAGAATGAATAGATTAGCACAGATGATCCGTTACTGGTTAAAAGTTCTAAGTCTGCCAGAAGATAGGTTAGCAAAAGCAGCTTATGTGGAGATGCTACGGTCAAAACGTAAAAGATCCTGGCCGTATCAAATACCAAATGTTTTAGATGAATTATGATTATCCTATATTTGGAATGAGGGGCTAGGACCCTCAGATCAGGGCGAGCCGTTTTTGGCTATGATTATAAAAAGAATAAAAGACCAGGAAGTCCAAATGTGGACCCAGGCAGTTAAAACATCTGAAACATTGAAGTTTTATTCCGAAGTAATACATATATTTGGATTTGAATATTATTTAAAACTAGGATTACCGGGGAGACACTGAGGAGCTGGTTTCGGATCCGAGCGAATTGCCTGCCACTAAAAAATAGAAAAGGAGTACTTGAAAGAAAAAGGGTGGCCCCAGATGCATATGTGGATTACTCTTGCCCAAGATGTAACCTAGGTATTGAGGATGTGGCCCATATTCTCGCCGAGTGCCCGCAACTTTCTCTATTAAGGGGAAA
This sequence comes from Artemia sinica, assembly GCA_027921565.1. Taxonomy (NCBI): domain Eukaryota; kingdom Metazoa; phylum Arthropoda; class Branchiopoda; order Anostraca; family Artemiidae; genus Artemia; species Artemia sinica. The sequence continues at coordinate 1,041,127 of JAPEVW010000055.1, forward strand.
GTATTTCGAGGGTGGTAACTTGGAGTTCCCGGGGATCCTGAAATGACTGTAAAAAGGACAATCGGGCAGTGTTTGTAAATATGTAAATGAAGCGTTGACATCAATGAGTGAAACTTGATATTTATGTTATTTTTCTTGTGGAGTGTAATTAAGAATACTGATCTGTATGGCCTGTTTTTTGGCTTATAATAAATTATTATTATTATTATTATTATATATTAAACGTATTTCAGGCGGTTCGCCCCTTAGTCAATACCTCGCTTTTACGCTAAAATTCGAATAATGTTCCAATTCTTTAAAAATGACCCCTTAATCACAAAGGCCGTTAATTAGAATAGATAGCTCTTGTGAAAGTACTAAAAAAAAAATCTGTATCTTAAAGAGCGAGGTATTGACTAGGGGGCGAAATTAGGGGAAGGGGTGCCAGCCCAGGGGGGACTCCATATATGGGCATTGACCTACTAACGGGGGTGATGCAATACGCTCATTGAATACAACCAGGACAAAATCATTGACCTCCAAGGAGCTAGAATACGAGACGAACAAGACCACAGCCAATCAGAGGCATACAATCCGTGGACGAACAAGATCACGTGCCTCTTTCTAAACCAATTAGAGAGCTAGAAATACTAACGGGACATGTGACATCATCAGACTTTCTGAGAATTTCAACATTGTATTCGTGCTGTAGGAAGTCGTCGAAATCAACCTACGTAATAACTGTTTGTTTATGATTCCAGACTTTGTTTATAACATCCTCTTATCTGATTATCGAAATTTCTTGAAGTAGAACTTTCATAGGGGATGAAACAAAGCTAGATATTATTCATATTTTTAATTGGATTGTATTAAAGGGAATAAAAGAGTTAAAAGCGTGTAACAGTTAAGGTAAGTCTGAGAAGATGGAATGTTTAAAATGTATCTGTGCACAGTTGCCAGAACAAAGGAAACGTCAGATATTAATTGACGTTTTAGGGGAAATTATTTGGGGTGAAACAGATTGAGACATAAGACATGACCTAGCTTTACGTCTCGGCTGGGGTCGCTATAAAAGAAGTGTACACAATATGGGATGTGGGCAATATAAAATATTGTTTTTAGCAATGGAGTAGGCAAAAAAGTCGAAGGTAATAGAGTCATTGGTGTCAAGATGACCTTATGAATTTACCTAGCTTTACTTCCTGACTGTTTTCTGTATTTCCTTCTAAACTAGCTACAATAGCAACATTTTACCCTATATTATTAGTATTTTCAAGCGTTTTTGGTAGCCTACATGGAGCATTCTCCTTCTAAACTAGCTACAATAGCAACATTTTACCCTATATTATTAGTATTTTCAAGGGTTTTGGTAGCCTTGATGGAGCATTCTCCTTTCTAAACTAGCTACAATAGCAACATTTTATATTGTAACCCTATATTATTAGTATTTTTAATGGATTTTTGGTAGCCTTGATGGAGTATTTTCCTTTTAAACTACCTACAATAACAACAATTTACCCTATACTATTAGTATTTTCAAGGGTTTTGGTATCCTTGATGGAGCATTCTCCTTCTAAAATGGCTACAATAGCAACATTTTACCCTATATTATTAGTATTTTCAAGGGTTTTGAATAGCCTTGACGGAACATTCTCCTTTCTAAACTAGCTACAATAGCAATATTTTATACTGTAACCTTATATTATTAGTATTTTCAATGGGTTTTTGGTAGCCTTGATGGAGAATTTTCCTTCTAAAATAGATACAATAGCAACATTTTACCCTATATTATTAGTATTTTCAAGGGTTTTGGTAGCCTTGATGGAGCATTCTCCTTCTAAACTAGCTACAATAGCAACATTTTACCCTACACTATTAGTATTATCAAGGATTTTTGGGTAGCCTTGATTGAGCATTTTCCTTTTAAACTAGCTACAATAGCAACATTTTACCCTATACTATTAGTATTTTCAAGGGTTTTGGTAGCCTTGATGGATCATTCTCCTTCTAAAAAGCTATAATAGAAACATTTTACCCTATATTATTAGTATTTTTAAGGGTTTTGGTAGCCTTGATGGAGCATTCTCCTTTCTAAACTAGTTATAATAGCAACATTTTACCCTATATTATAAGTATTTTAAAGGGCTTTGGTAGCCTTGATGGAACATTCTACCTCTAAACTAGCTACAATAGCAACATTTTACCCTATGCTATTAGTATATCAAGGGTTTTTGGTAGCCTTGATGGAGTATTTTCCTTCTAAACTAGCTACTATAGCAACATTTTACCCAATACTATTAGTATTTTCAAGGGTTTCGGTAGCCTTGATGGAGTATTCTCCTTCTAAACTTGCTACAATAGCAATATTTTACCCTATACTATTAGTATTTTCAAGGGTTTAGGTAGCCTTGATGGAGTATTCTCCTTCTAAACTTGCTACAATAGCAATATTTTACCCTATATTATTAGTATTTTAAAGGGTTTTGGTGGCCACGATGGAGCATTCTCTTTCTAAACTAGCTACAATAGCAATAATTAACCCTATACTATTAGTATTTTCGAGGGTTTTTTGGTAGCCTTGATGGAGCATTCTTCTTCTAAACTAGCTACAATAGCAACATTTTACCCTGTAATATTAGTATTTTCAAGGGTTTTGGTTGCCACGATGGAGCATTCTCTTTCTAAACTAGCTACAATAGCAATATTTAACACTATACTATTAGTATTTTCAAGGGTTTTTCGGTAGCCTTGATGGAGCATTCTTCTTCTAAACTAGCTACAATAGCAACATTTTACCCTATACTATTAGTATTTTCAAGGGTTTTTCGGTAGCCTTGATGGAACATTCTTCTTCTAAACTAGCTACAATAGCAACATTTTACCCTATACTATTAGTATTTTCAAGGGTTTTTCGGTAGCCTTGATGGAACATTCTTCTTCTAAACTAGCTACAATAGCAACATTTTACCCTATACTATTAGTATTTTCAAGGGTTTTTCGGTAGCCTTGATGGAGCATTCTTCTTCTAAACTAGCTACAATAGCAACATTTTACCCTATACTATTAGTATTTTCAAGGGTTTTGGTAGCCTTTATGGAGTGTTCTCCTTCTAAACTAGCTACAATAGCAACAGTTTATATTGTAACTATATATTATCAGTATTTTCAATGGGTTTTTGGTAGCCTTGATGGAGCATTTTCCTTCTAAACTAGTTACAATAACAACATTTTACCCTATACTATTAGTATTTTCAGGGGCTTTTGGTAGCCTTCAGGGAACATTCTCGTTCTAAATTAGCTACAATAGCAACATTTTACCCTATGCTATTAGTAGTTTCAAGGGTTTTTCGGTAGCCTTGATGGAGCATTCTTCTTCTAAACTAGCTACAATAGCAACATTTTACCCTATACTATTAGTATTTTCAAGGGTTTTGGAAGCCTTTATGGAGTGTTCTCCTTCTAAACTAGCTACAATAGCAACATCTTACCCTATATTATTAGTATTTTCAAGGGTTTTGGTATCCTTGATGGGAAATTCTTCTTCTAAATTAGCTACAATATTTACCCTATACTATTAGTATTTTCAAGGGTTTTGGTAGCCTTGATTCAGTATTCTCCTTCTAAACCAGCTACTACTACTAAAACTACTAACAACTCACCGCAGCACCAAGCCGCCTGAGGCCAACACAGCTACGCACGCTCCTCCTCCACCCCAATCTATTCAAAGCCTCCCTTTTAACACCCACCCACGAAGTTCCCATTTCTTTTAAATCTTTCTTTATGACGTCCTTCCACCCCAGACGGGGACGACTTGCTTTCCGTTTAGCCCTAGACGGTTGGCTGAAAGGAACAATCTTCGGAAATCTGTCATCCTTCATCCGCACAACGTGCCCTAGCCACCTCAACCTTTCTTTCATTATAGCCCTAGAGAGCGGTATTGAACCACATTTTTCGTATAGCCTATTGTTTGAAATACGGTCAGTCAGCCGGGTACCCAGAACAATCCTTAAGCAATTTCTCTGGAAAACATCTAGCAAATCTTCATCCGTTTTTCGGAGCGTCCTTGCTTCAGACCCATATTTGACCACTGTCATCAATGTAGCTTCTAATATTCTAATGTTGGTTTGCAGACTTATCTTCCTATTCTTCCAAAAATTTTTTTAACTGTGAATAACCACCCTGAGCCTTGGCTATTCTACTTTTAACATCTTCACTGCTCCCACTATCTTTACTAATAATACTACCAAGGTAAGTGAAGCTGCCCACCTGATCAATCTTTTCATTACCCAACGTCACCTTTTCATCTTAACTTATTCCTAGCCTTAGTGACTTAGTCTTCCTAACATTAATTTTCAAACCAATTCTAGCACCCTGAATTCGCAAAACCCCTAAAACTTCATTCATTTTGCTCACACTTTCATCTAGGATGCTTAAATCATCAGCATAATCCAAGTCCAGGAGACTTTTTCCTTCTCATTTGATTCCGTGGTCTCCCATTGCCTTTCCTGTGCTCCTTAAATCAAAGTCCATCAAAATAATCCATATAAAGGGGGATAGAACACAACCCCGCTTAACTCCTGATTTAATACAAAACCAGCTGCTAGCCTCAAATCCTACCTTAACCGCAGCTGTGTTATTCTCGTACACAACACTAATCATTTTAATGTATTTGTCTGGTATACCATACAAGGATAAAACCTTTACCAAAGCTCTTCTATCAACAGAATCGAACGCTTGCTCATAATCTATAAAACTGAGGACCAAAGGTGTTTGAAAACTCAGGCACTTCTCAATTATTAGCCTAAGAGTGAAAATTTGGTCAACACATCCTCTACCTTTTCTAAAACCGCACTGTTCTTCTCTTAAAACTTTGTCTACGGCATCTCTCAGTCTAAAAAGTATCATATTACTAAGTAACTTACTACCTACAGAGACCAGACTAATGCCTCGATAATTACCACACTCGCTTTTATCACCTTTCTTATAGAGTGGCTTAATTAAGGTTTTCCTAAAATCGTTAGGTATTTCCCCTTTTTCAAAAATCATATTCATAATCTTCAGTAGCTTATTACTAACCTCAGAGCCACCATATTCAGGAAACTCATTTACCACCCTATCAGCACCTGGAGCCTTATTATTTTTTATTCCTTTTAGTACCGTTGCTAATTCTTCCTCACAAAACAAATCTTCTTTCACATCCAAGGTATCACAAACTTTTTCATTTTCCTCTATATTTATTCCTGCAACTCTATCTCGGTTAAGTAAATTCTCAAAATATTCGGCCATCTCTCTTTAGTTTTTTCCTTGTGGCTAATTACGGCCCCATTCCTATCTTTAACTGGGCCAAGTCCGGATTGACTACTCCCTCTCATTTTTTTAACATGCCAGTACAATAATTTACTATTATGCCGTCTAGCTGCATCTTCCAGATCCTCGACAATTTTATCCATTGCCTCCACTTCACATCTCCTTAGTTCATATTTTAATGCTTTCTCCACTTTCTTTACATTCCTTTTGTTTTCATATGATCTATCACTCAGATAATTCTTGTACAAGTCCTTTCTCCTTTCTATCAAACATAAAGCTTTTTCACTAATATTCTTAGCTGCAGTTCTAGCTTTCTTCCCTAATACATCTTCAGCAACTTCACAAATAATTTTTCTAAAATGATTCCAACCATCTTCCACATTATCAAACTTTAAACTCTTAAGTTTAGTATTCAACTGTTCCTGGAAAGTTTCTCGCAATTTCTGATCCTGAAGTCTACTAACATCATAACTTCCCGGGAGGTAGTTACCCTTCCGACATTTCAGCTTTAAATTGACCCTTGACACTACTAGATGGTGATCTTTACTTTTAACATCAGTAACGGCACTCCTATATACCCTAGTATCTTGAATTGATCCTGCCAGTCTTTGGTTTACTATAACATAATCATTAAGGTTTGCTGTCTTACAATCACGTGAATACCATGTTAACTTATGAGCCATTTTATGACCAAACACCTCATTGGTTATAACTAGATTGTTATACCTACAAAATGCAAAAGTCTGTATCCATTACTCTTTTCTTTTCCTACACTAAAATTACCAAGGCTAGGATACCATCTATCCCTATTTCTACCAACCTGTGCTTTAAAATCACCCAGTAACAACATCATATTTCTACCTGGGACCCTGTCTATTTGCTCCTGTAACTGTAAGTAAAATTCATCTGAGACACTAGTATCTCCGTCAGTCGGTTCTACAGGGGCGTATACTACTATAACTGATACCCTGAACTTTTTAGTCATGAAATGAGCAATTAGTATTCTATTATTAATACCTTCCCAGCATAAACAAGACTTAGCAGCTTCCTTATTTATCATGAGCCCTACTCCCTGTCATTTACCCCATCCTTCCTGCCTGAGTAAACAAATTCTATATCACCTAATTTCATACTTCCTACCCCTGGGATATGAGTTTCTGAAAATCCAGTTCGAATCGTCTGAATTCGTCAGATACGATAGTCATTTTTTAACGTCGTAAAATTCCAAGTTCCAATTTTCATGTTCTTTAAATCCCTGAAATTATTTTCGCCTCAGGAAAAGCAATGATCCCGGATACCAGTGCAGGACGGGGATCACATATTTTCTCAAGTCTACACCGAAGTGCTTAAGCCGGCTTAGAACCGGACAGCAAGAAGTCCCTGGGACCTCCATGAATGGTGGCTTTGTGCAATCCTTGGCCCATCTTGGTCGCAACATGGTTTTCAGCACTTGGCGATGCTCTTCTATCAACAACAGTCGAAATCCTGCACAGACAATCTCAAGCCTATTACCTCCGACTCATTATATATTCATGCCTACAAATATTATGCTACTACGGGGAGGCAGCCCATAATAGATAACTTAGCTAGAAGAGGTTTTTCAGCCCGAAAACGCCCATCAAAACTAACCAAGCTCAGAAGATTGTCCATTAATCAGAATCCCGTGCAAATGCTGTTTCGTTTACTAGGCTATAATTTTCCTCGAGGGGACCACTCCTCAAGTGGGAATAAAGTTGACCGCAAGGTCCCCAGTCTTGCAGGTACCCCAGAAAGGTCGAGGCAGCCCTTTGCAGAGGCCGTTGTCCATAGATCTGGATCCTCCCGTGATGGTGTTCTGCATCACCATGCAATTTAACCCATTACTGGCAGAAGGTTTGTAACTCATGGGAATTGTGGACAAATCAGTGGACCCCTTTTGAGTGTACATTTGAGGGGCCTTCTTCCTCCTCCGTCTGTATTTATGACCCCGGGCGAGGGTGCCCCAGTTTCTATTATGGACCCCAGGGACAAGGTCCCCCCTTGGTCCGTGCCTCCTATGGAGGTACCCTACATATCTGTAGGGCGTTCTCCAATCACCACCTGGGGACACGCTGAATGGCCTGGGGGAGGCCAGGAACATAAAAATGAACTTAATAAAAAATTTTATGTTTCCCATAAACATAAAATGATATAGTCTTCTGTATGACTTTTTAAACATCAAATTATTATGGAGAAGAATGAACAAAGTTAAACAGAAGAATTTTTGGTTTTCTTATTTAATATAACTCAACATTAGCTTGTACAACTAATGTCTAGCCGAATTTATTGATTTAGATGCAAGAGAAAATCAACTGAGTATACGCACAGTTGCACACACTCCCTATTAAAATTAGTATACTTATTATTAGTATTAATTAGTATATTATAATTAGTAAATTAGTATACATACTCCCTATTAAAATTAATATAAAATTAGTCAAATGGCGTTTTGGATCGGTGATAACTACTACTTAGAAAAAAAGCAAAAAAAAACTAACAAAATTATACATCTTTTTATCATGTAATTTAATGCTAAAATGCAAACTATGATGAACCTTTATTTATTTTCAAACATCAAATGCATTAACCATCCTCATAGATAATACGGATTTCTGATTAACGTTATTAACACAATAGTTGTACTTTAACTTACGTTTATTGTATATACTCATTGCTAAAAATTTATAGTTCTATATCCATAAAAGATGTGGAAATTTATTACAAATTTACTAGAGAAATCTTTTATTTTCACATAGGTTCTTTTTTCTACATTTTATATACATCGAAGAGTCCTATTATCAGAATTAAATGCCAGCTTTTGGATGCAGTTCAACTCAACCAGTTCAATAACCCTCGTTTTCTTTTTCTTTTCCGAAAACTGGGAGATCTAATTTTTTTTTTAAACTAAAGTAAATGATGATGCTTGTACTTTGTAACCAACTAACTTCCACAATTAATCACCATTGAGTAAAGATTAAATAAAAAAAAACAAGTTTTTTAAACTGAAAGTAAGGAGCGACATTAAAAATTATTCCGTATATGAAAGGGAATGTCCCCTCCTCAACGCCTCACTCTTTACGCTAAAGTTTTTTATTGTTTTATAAAATAAAGTCGTGAGACAGAGTCAAACTTTAGCGTAAAGAGCGAGGCGTTGAGGAGGGGACAGCCCCTTTCATATACGGAATAATTTCTGTTCGTTTTAAGTTTTAATGTCGCTCCTTACTTTCAGTTTAAAAAACTTGTTTTTTTTTATTTAATTTCTGATCGTTTTTTAGTTAATACAGCTTTTATTTGCGTAAAAATTTTACTTTTCTTTTGCTAAATGGATGTCTTTACAAATTAACTTACGCAACTAACTTCTATATTCGTATATTTTTCTTCTGGCAAAAAATACAAAGTTGCAGATTTTTGCAGATATGAGCTTGAAACCTATGTAATAGGGTTTTCTGATACGCTGAATCTGACGGTGTGAGTTTCATTAAAATTCTTTCACTTTTAGGGGACGTTTCCCCCCTCTTTAGAAAATCGGGTAAATTTTCTCAGGCTCGTAGCCTTTGATGAGTAATACTAAACTTAATAAAATTTGTATATTTAGGATCAGCATTATAAACACATTCTTTTGATACATTTATTGACATCAAAATTTCGTTTTTAAAAGTTTCGATTACTATTGAGCCGTATCGCTTGTTTTTTTATTGTTTTTTTTTTATTACGTATATGTTATTACTTATATGAAGGGGTTCTCCCCTTAGTCAATACCACGCTCTTTACGTTAAAAGTTAAAAAAAATTTTGATTCACAAACCCCTGAATCACAAAGGCCGTTTAGTTAGAATAGATAGCTCTTTTGAAAGCACTAAAAAAAAACTGTAGCGTAAAGAGCGAGGTATTGACTTGGGGGAGAACCCCCTCACATACGTTATAATTTCTGTTCGTTTTAAGTTCTAATATTCCTTCTTACATTTCAGTTGAAAAAACTTGTTTTTTTTATTTAATTTCTGATCGTTTCTTAAATAATGCTTGGAAATCCGGCGCCCCCTTCATAGAAATGTCCCTTACCCAAAAGAAACATCCTCCACGGAAATATTCTCCAGAGTAACCCCCTCCTCTAGCCCCCCCCCCCTCCAGAGAAAATCCTTCCTGAAAATGGTTGTATACTTCCCAATAACCAATAAATAATGCTGGCAAGTCCGGCGCCCCCTTCATGGCAATTTCCCTTCCCCCATGAAAACTTCCTTCATGGAAAAATACTTCCATATAGCCCCCGACCCTCTCCTTCCCCCATATACCAGAAAAAATCTCCTCTGAAAAGGTCTGTATACTTCCCAATAACCAATACTATATGTTAACATTCTATATGTTAACATTAACATTGAGTAAAGTTCATAGCTTTCAGCCCTCCCCCTGGGGACTTTGGGGGATCAAGTCATCCTAAAAGACATTTTTATCATATTTTCGACCATGATGAACAAAATGGCTATCTCAAAATTTTGATCGGGAGACTTTGGGAAAAAAATGAGCGTGGGAGGGGGCCTAGTTGCCCTCCATTTTTTTTGGTCACTTAAAAAGGGCACTAGAACTTTTAATTTCCGTTCCAATGAGCCCTCCCACGATATTCTAGGACCACTGGGTCGATACGATCACCCCTGGGGAAAAAAAAAAAACAAATAAACACGCATCCGTGATCTTTCTTCTGGCAAAAAATGGAAAATTCCAGATTTTTGTAGATAGGAGCTTGAAACCTCTACAGTAGGGTTCTCCGATATGCTGAATATGATGGCGTGATTTTCATTAAGGTTCTATAACTTTTAGGGGGTCTTTCCCCTTTTTTTCGAAAATCAGCCAAATTTTCTCTGGCGCGTAACTTTTGATGGGTAGCACTAAACTTGATGAAAGTTATATATTTGAAATCAGCATTGAAATCTGATCCTTTTGATACATCTATTGGTATCAAAAACCCGTTTTCTAGAGTTTTCGGTTACCATTGAGCCGGGTCGCTCCTTACTTACAGTTCGTTACCACGAACTGTTTGATATTACAGCCCGTTAAAAACCGTGACAAAAACGTAGTGCTGTTTGAAACACAGGAGGAACACTAATTTACGGGAGAGAGAAATAGAAAAAGAGGGGAAAGTATATATAGGCTATATATAGTAAATATATAAATATATATATATATATATATATATATAATATATATATATATATATATATATATATATATATATATAATATATATATATATATATATATATTATATATATATATATATATATATATATATAATATATATATTATATATATATATATATATATATATATATATACATACATATATATATATATATATATATATATATATATATATCTATATATATTATATATATATATATATATATATATAGATATATATATATATATAATATATATATATACATATATTTGTATATATATATATATATATATATATATATATATATCTATATATATATATATATCTATATATATATATATATATAATATATATATATATATATATATATATATACATATATTTGTATATATATATGTATATATGTATATATATATATATATATATATATATATATATATATTTGTATATATATATGTATATATGTGTATATATATATATATATATATATATATATATATATATATATATCTATACTATATATATATATTATATATATATATATGTATGTATATAACAATTAACGTTATTAACATAACAGTTGTACTTTAACTTACGTTTATTGTATATACTCATTGCTAAAAATTTATAGTTCTATATCCATAAAAGATGTGGAAATTTATTACAAATTTACTAGAGAAATCTTTTATTTTCACATAGGTTCTTTTTTCTACTTTTTATATACATTGAAGAGTCCTATTATCAGAATTAAATGCCAGCTTTTGGATGCAGTTCAACTCAACCAGTTCAATAACCCTCGTTTTCTTTTTCTTTTCCGAAAACTGGGAGATCTAATTTTTTTTTTTTTAAACTAAAGTAAATGATGATGCTTGTACTTTGTAACCAACTAACTTCCACAATTAATCACCATTGAGTAAAGATTAAATAAAAAAAAACAAGTTTTTTAAACTGAAAGTAAGGAGCGACATTAAAACTTAAAACGAACAGAAATTATTCCGTATATGAAAGGGGCTGTCCCCTCCTCAACGCCTCGCTCTTTACGCTAAAGTTTTTTATTGTTTTAAAAAATAAAGTTGTGAGACAGAGTCAAACTTTAGCGTAAAGAGCGAGGCGTTGAGGAGGGACAGCCCCTTTCATATACGGAATAATTTCTGTTCGTTTTAAGTTTTAATGTCGCTCCTTACTTTCAGTTTAAAAAACTTGTTTTTTTTTATTTAATTTCTGATCGTTTTTTAGTTAATACAGCTTTTATTTGCATAAAAATTTTACTTTTCTTTTGCTAAATGGATGTCTTTACAATTAACTTACGCAACTAACTTCTATATTCGTATATTTTTCTTCTGGCAAAAAATACAAAGTTGCAGATTTTTGCAGATATGAGCTTGAAACCTATGTAATAGGGTTTTCTGATACGCTGAATCTGACGGTGTGAGTTTCATTAAAATTCTTTCACTTGTAGGGGATGTTTTCCCCCCCTCTTTAAAAAATCGAGTAAATTTTCTCAGGCTCGTAGCCTTTGATGAGTAATACTAAACTTAATAAAATTTATATATTTAGGATCAGCATTATAAACACATTCTTTTGATACATTTATTTACATCAAAATTTCGTTTTTAAAAGTTTCGATTACTATTGAGCCGTATCGCTTGTTTTTTTATTGTTTTTTTTTATTACGTATATGTTATTACTTATATGAAGGGGTTCTCCCCTTAGTCAATACCACGCTCTTTACGTTAAAAGTTAAAAAAAATTTTGATTCACAAACCCCTGAATCACAAAGGCCGTTTAATTAGAATAGATAGCTCTTTTGAAAGCACTAAAAAAAAACTGTAGCGTAAAGAGCGAGGTATTGACTTGGGGGAGAACCCCCTCACATACGTTATAATTTCCTGTTCGTTTTAAGTTCTAATATTCCTTCTTACATTTCAGTTGAAAAAACTTGTTTTTTTTTTATTTAATTTTTGATCGTTTCTTAAATAATGCTTGGAAATCCGGCGCCCCCTTCATAGAAATGTCCCTTACCCCAAAGAAACATCCTCCACGGAAATATTCTCCAGAGTAACCCCCTCCTCTAGCCCCCCCCCCCTCCAGAGAAAATCCTTCCTGAAAATGGTTTGTATACTTCCCAATAACCAATAAATAATGCTGGCAAGTCCGGCGCCCCCTTCATGGCAATTTCCCTTCCCCCATGAAAACTTCCTTCATGGAAAAATACTTCCATATAGCCCCCGACCCTCTCCTTCCCCCACCTACCAGAAAAAATCTCCTCTGAAAAGGTCTGTATACTTCCCAATAAGCAATACTATATGTTAACATTGAGTAAAGTTCATAACTTTCAGCCCTCCCCCTGGGGACTTTGGGGGATCAAGTCATCCTAAAAGACATTTTTATCATATTTTCGACCATGATGAACAAAATGGCTATCTCAAAATTTTGATCGGGAGACTTTGGGAAAAAAATGAGCGTGGGAGGGGGCCTAGTTGCCCTCCATTTTTTTTGGTCACTTAAAAAGGGCACTAGAACTTTTAATTTCCGTTCCAATGAGCCCTCCCACGATATTCTAGGACCACTGGGTCGATACGATCACCCCTGGGAAAAAAAAAAAACAAATAAACACGCATCCGTGATCTTTCTTCTGGCAAAAAATGGAAATTCCACATTTTTGTAGATAGGAGCTTGAAACCTCTACAGTAGGGTTCTCCGATATGCTGAATATGATGGTATGATTTTCATTAAGGTTCTATAACTTTTAGGGGGTCTTTCCCCCTTTTTTCGAAAATCAGCCAAATTTCTCTGGCGCGTAACTTTTGATGGGTAGCACTAAACTTGATGAAAGTTATATATTTGAAATCAGCCTTGAAATCTGATTCTTTTGATATATTTATTTATATCAAAAACCCGTTTTCTAGAGTTTCGGTTACCATTGAGCCGGGTCGCTCCTTACTTACAGTTCGTTACCACGAACTGTTTGATATTACAGCCCGTTAAACCGTGACAAAAAACGTAGTGCTGTTTGAAACACAGGACGAACACTAATTTACGGGAGAGAGAAATAGAAAAAGAGGGGAATGTATATATAGGCTATATATATAAATATATAAATATATATATATATATATATATATATATATATATATATATATATATATATAGATATATATATATATATATATATATATATATATATATATATATATATATATATATATATATATATATATATATATATATATATATATATATATATATATATATATATATATATATATATATATATATATATATATATATATATATATATATATATATATATATATACATATATATATATATTCTCCCTCTAAACCAGCTACAATAGCAACATTTTACCCAATGCTATTAGTATATCAAGGGTTTTTGGTAGCCTTGATGGAGTATTTTACTTCTAAACTAGCTACAATAGCAAAATTTTACCCTATATTACTAGTAATTTCAAGGGTTTTGGTAGCCTTGATGGAGCATTCTCCTTTCTAAACTAGCTACAAAAGCAACATTTTACCTTATATTATTAGTATTTTCAAGGGTTTTGGTAGCCTTGATGGATATTCGCGCTCTAAACTAGCAATAATAGCAACATTTTATAATGTAACCCTATATTATTAGTATTGGCAAGGGTTTTTTTTGTAGCCTTGATGGAGCTTTCTCCTTTCTAAGCTAGCTACAATAGCAACATTTTACCCTATATTACTAGTACTTTCAAGGGTTTTTGGTAGCCTTGATGAAGCATTCTTTTTCTAAACCAGCTACAATAGCAACATTTTACAATATACTATCAGTATTTTCAAGGGTTTTGGTAGCCTTGATGGAGCATTCTCCTTCTAAACTAGATACAATAGCAACATTTTACCCTATATTTTTAGTATTTTTAAGGGTTTTGGTAGCCTTGATGGAGCATTTTCCATCTAAACTAGCTACAATAGCAACATTTTACCCTATACTATTATAATTTTCAAGGATTTTTGGTAGCCTTGATGGAGCTTTCTCCTTTCTAAGCTAGCTACAATAGCAACATTTTACCCTATATTATTAGTACTTTCAAGGGTTTTTGGTAGCCTTGATGGAGCATTCTTCTTCTAGACTAGCTGCAATAGCAACATTTTACCCTATATTATTAGTACTTTCAAGGGTTTTTGGTAGCCTTGATGGAGCATTCTTTTTCTAACCAGCTACAATAGCAACATTTACAATATACTATCAGTATTTCAAGGTTTTGGTAGCCTTGATGGAGCATTCTCCAACTAAACTAATACAATAGCACATTTACCCTATATTTTTAGTATTTTTAAGGGTTTTGGTAGCCCTGATGGAGCATTTTCCTTCTAAACTAGCTACAATAGCAACATTTTACCCTATACTATTATAATTTTCAAGGGTTTTTGGTAGCCTTGATGGAGCTTTCTCCTTTCTAAACTAGCTACAATAGCAACATTTTACCCTATATTATTAGTATTTTTAAGGGTTTTGGTAGCCTTGATGGAGCATTCTCCTTCTAAACTAGCTACAATAGCAACATTTTACCCTATATTATTAGTATTTTCAAGGGTTTTTGGTAGCCTTGATGGAGCATTCTTCTTCTAAACTAGCTACAATAGCAACATTTTACCCTGTATTTTTAGTATTTTCAAGGGTTTTGGTAGCCTTAATGGAGTATTCTCCTTCTAAACTAGCTACAATAACAACATTTTACCCTATATTATTAGTATTTTCAAGGGTTTTGGTAGCCTTGATGGAGCATTCTTCTTTCTAAACTAGCTAAAATAACAACATTTTACCCTATATTATTAGTATTTTCAAGGGTTTTGGTAGCCTTGATGGAACATTCTCCCTCTAGACTAGCTACAATAGCAATATTTTACCCTATATTATTAGTATTTTCAAGGGTTTTGATAGCCTTAATGGAGTATTCTCCTTCTAAATTATTTACATTAGCAATATTTTATATTGTAACCCTATATTATATTATTATTCTCAATGGGTTGTTGGTAGCCCCTATGGAGCATTTTCCTTCTAAACTAGCTACAATAGCAACATTTTATCCTATACTATTAGTATTTTCAAGGGTTTTGGTAGCCTTGATGGAACATTCTCCTTCTAAACTAGCTAAAATAGCAAAATTTTACCCTATATTATTAGTATTTTCAAGGGTTTTTGGTAGCCTTGATAGAGTGTTTTCCTTCTAAGCTAGCTAAAATAACAACATTTTACCCTATATTATTAGTATTTTCAGGATTTTTGCTAATCTTTTTTCACTCCCAACTTACTTTACGACTTTTTACATACCCCAACACCAAGCAATACTTTTCTAAAGGCTTTATTATATTATTTCAGAACAAATTCTTTTCTTAATATTCCTCCTAAGGCTGTTTTACAAGTTGAAGTATTCATCTTTTTTCACCCCCAACATTACTTTACAACTTTTTGCATACCCCAACGCCAAGAAAAACTTTTCAAAATACTTTATTATATTATTTCAGAACAAGTTCTTTTTGTAATATTCCTCCTAAACCTGTTTTAAAAGTTGAAGTACTCTTCTTTTTTCACTCCCGACATTACTTTACGACTTTTTGCATACCCCAATCTCAAGCAATACTTTTCAAAGGCTTTGTTATATTATTTCAGAACAAATTCTTTTCTTAATATTCCTCCTAAGGCTGTTTTACAAGTTGAAGTATTCATCTTTTTTCACCCCCAACATTACTTTACGACTTTTTGTATACCCCAACACCAAGAAATACTTTTCAAAATACTTTATTATATTATTTCAGAACCAGTTCTTTTCTTAATATTCCTCCTAAACCTTTTTTACAAGTTAGGGTACTAATCTTTTTTCACCCCAATATTACTTTACGACTTTCTTTTAATAAAGTTGGGTCTTAGTTTTCAGAAATAAGAACGTCCACGTTTAAAATACATCTGGTTTTATTAATAATATTTGATTTTCTAATAAAGCTGGGGTTTAGTTTTTAGAAATAAGAACAACCATGTTTAAAGTACTCGTACATATGATTTTATTAATAATATTTGATTTTTTTGGGTTTTATATTTGGGTTTTAATATTTGAGTTGGGTTTTAATTTTCAGAAATACGAATATCCCAGTTTAAAATAAATCTGATTTTATTAATAATATTTGATTTTTTTTCAATAAAGTTGGGTTTAGTTTTCAGAAATATGAACAACCACGTTTAAAATACATGTGATTTTATCAATCGCTTCTGAATTTTCAGAAATATGAACAACCATGTTTAAAATACATGTGATTTTATTAATCTCTTCTGAATTTTCTCAATGAAAAGAAATAAGTTACAGATCAATTCTTAATTTTCTCAAAGACATAAAAAATTTAAAGTTCTGTTCTAAATTTTCCAATTGAAGATATAAAAAGTTATACTTTGATTGTGGATATTCGCCATGAAGATAAAAAAATTCCACTTTAATTCTAAGTTTTTCTCAACGAAGTGAAGAAAAGTTCAAGTTCTCGTCTGAATTTTCTCAATGAAAAGAAATAAGTTACAGATCAATTCTATTTTTTCCAGAGAAAATAAAAAGTTTCCACTTCATTTCTGATTTTTCTCAAAGAGACGAAAAAAATATAAAAAGTTCTGTTCTAAATTTTATATTAAAGATAGAAAAAGTTATACTGTGATTGTGAATATTCGTCATGAAGATAAGGAGCTTCACTTTAATTCTGAGTTTTCTCAAAAAAGTGCAAAAATGTTCAAGTTCTCTTCTGAATTTTTAAACAAGAGAAAAAAATTAGCTCAATTCTGAATTTTACCAAAGAAGATTTAATGTTCAATTCTAATTTTTCCAAAGAAAATAAAAAAAGCTTCTACTTCTGTTCAGTAAAAAAATTTTTCTGCAGAAGATAGAAAAGTTATACTATGGTTATGAATATTCTCCATTGAGACAAAAGTAGCTCTTTAATTTTAAATTTTCTCAATGAAGGGAAGAAAATTTCAAGTTCTCTTCTGAATTTTCTCAATGAAAAAGAAAATAAGTTACAGATCAATTTTAATTTTTTCCAAGAAAATAAAAAAGTTTCCACTTCAGTTCTGATTTTTCTCAAAGATATGAAAAAATTTAAAGTTCTGTTCCAAATTTATCATAGAAGATAGAAAAAGTTATACTTTGATCGTGAATATTTGCCATGAAGATAAGGAGCTCCACTTTAATTCTGAGTTTTCTCAAAGAAGATGAACCTATTAGTAGTAGTAGTATCTATATTTCTGAAAATTTCTTTTTCTTACATCTCCAACTTTTTAATAGATATTCTAAGCGTTTGACGTTCTAGCATACTCTAAAAATAATGGGAATATGTCAAAGCAATGCATAATATATTTTTATTGAAATAATGACATGCAGAATATTAACATAAAAAATATTTTTTATACATTATTAATGTCATTGAACAACTTTGAACATTTTGGATCTGTTCCATAAGATACTTCATCATGTTCTCTCTTGATGCTTTAGCTATTGTCTTCTCTTAGTTCGTAAACAGTAGAATAATCATTATTCCATTTTGTGTCATACACCACTTGTACTTGTTTTATGGTTCAAAAACTTCTCATTGTCAGCATTCAATGCTACAATAACACTATCATGTGGACACACTTTCTTAAATTCTCCATCTTCACTTTTTAAAGATACGACTTTTTAGAATATTTTGTATATTCTAATAATATAGAAAATAAAATATTATTAATAAAACCAGATGTATTTTAAACATGGATGTTATTATTTCTGAAAACTAAAACCAAACTTTATTAAAAAAAGTTGTAAAGTAATGTTGGGAGTGAAAAAAGATGAGTACTTTAACTTGTAAAACTGGTTTAGGGGGAATAATAAGAAAACAAGTTGATCTGAAATAATATAATTATGCCTTTTGAAAAGTATTTCTTGGTGCTGGTGTATGCAAAAAGTCGTAAAGTAATATTGGGCGTAAGAAAAGATGAGTACTTCAAAAAAAAAATTTTAAACAAGAAAAACGGGTTTTAATTTTCTATAAAGCAGTGAAATACAAAACAATTAATTATACACAAAACTCCGAATATTTCGGCCCCACGTCCGGGAGCCTTTCTCAACGGAAAAAAATATAAAATGAAACAAAAAAAAATTTCTTTTTAAAAAAACTTAACTTACATCAAAATAAAACATACTAAACACATAAAGAGAAAGAAAAAAACAAAAGAAAAAATATAAATAAATAAGAAACAGAACTCACATATTAAATAAACACTTCCATGCACTGAATGTCAATAATGATTCAACTCGCCTCCTCACAGTATATAAATTGAAATCTATCAAAAATGAAGAATATATTTATACTAAGTAATGAGTACTTCAACTTGTAAAACAGCTTTAGGAGGAATATTAAGAAAAGAACTTGTTCTGAAATAATATAATAAGGCCTTTGAAAAGTATTGCTTGGTGTTTGGGTATGCAAAAAATTAAAGTAATGTTGGGAGTGAAAAAAGATGAGTGCTTCAACTTGTAAAAAAGGTTTAGGAGGAATATTACGAAAAGAACTTCTTCTGAAATAATATAATAAAGTCTTTTGAAAGTATTTCTGGGTGTTGGGGTATACAAAAGTCGTAAAGTAATGTTGGGAGTGAAAAAAGATGAGTACTTCAACTTGTAAAACAGGTTTAGGAGGAATATTAAGAAAAGAACTTGTTCTGAAATAATATATTAAAGCCTTTTGAAAAGTATTGCTTGGTGTTTGGGTATATACAAAGTCGTAAAGTAATGTTGGGAGTGAAAAAAGATTATCAAAACCCCTGAAAATACTAATAGTATAGGGTAAAATGTTGTTATTGTAGCTAGTTTAGAAGGAAAATGCTCCATTAAGGCTAACAAAAACCCTTGAAAATACTAATAATATAGGGTAAAATGTTGCTATTGTAGCTAGTTTAGAAGGAAGATGCTCCATCAAGGCTACCAAAACCCTTGAAAATACTAATAGTACAGGGTAATATGTTGCTCTTGTAGCTAGTTTAGAAGGAAAATGCTCCGTCAAGGCTACCAAAAACCCATTGAAAATAATCATAATATAGGGTTACAATATAAAATATTGCTATTGTGGCTAGTTTAAAAAGGAGAATGCTCCATTAAAGCTACAAAAACCCTTAAAAACACTAATAATATAGGGTAAAATGTTGCTATTGTAGGTAGTTTAGAAGGAGAATACTCCAACAAGGCTACCAAAACCCTTGAAAATACTAATAGTACAGGGTATAATGTTGCTCTTGTAGCTAGTTTAGAAGAAGAATGCTCCATTAAGGCTACCAAAAACCCTTGAAAATACTAATAATATAGGGTAAATTGTTGCTATTTTAGATATTTTAGAAAGGAGAATACCCCACCAAGGCTATCAAAACCCTAGAAAATACTAATATCATAGGGTAAATTGTTGCTATTGTAGCTAGTTAAAAAGGAAAATGCGGCATCAAGGCTACCAAAAAACCTTGAAAATACTAATAGTATAGGGTAAATTGTTGTTATAGTAGCTAGTTTAGAAGGAAGATGCTCCATCAAGGCTACCAAAACCCTTGAAAATACTAATAATATAGGGTAAAATGTTACTATTGTAGCTAGTTTAGAAGGAGAACACTCCATCAAGGCTACCAAAAACCCTTGAGAATACTAATAATATAGGGTAAAATTTTGCTATTGTAGCTAGTTTAGAGGGAGAATGTTACATCAAAGCTACCAAAACCCTTTAAAATACTAATAATATAGGGTAAAATGTTACTATTGTAGCTAGTTTAGAAGGAGAATACTCCATCAAGGCTACCAAAATCCTTGAAAATACTAATATTATAGGGTAAAATGTTACTATTGTAGCTAGTTTAGAAGGAGAATACTCCATCAAGGCTACCAAAAACCCTTGAAAATACTAATAATATAGGGTAAAATGTTGCTATTGTAGCTATTTTAAAGGAGAATACTCCATCAAGGCTACCAAAACCCTTGAAAATACTAATAGTATAGGGTAAAATGTTGCTATTGTAGCTAGTTTAGAAGGAAAATGCTCCATAAAGGCTACCAAAAACCCATTTAAAATACTAATAATATAGGGTTACAATATAAAATGTTGCTATTGTAGCTAGTTTAGAAGGAGAATGCTCCATCAAGGCTACCAAAAAACCCTTGAAAATACTAATAGTATAGGGTAAATTATTGTTATAATAGCTAGTTTAGAAGGAAAATGCTCCATCAAGGCTACCAAAAACCCATTGAAAATACTATTAATATAGGGTTAAAATATTGCTATTGTAGCTAGTTTAGAAAGGAGAATGCTCCATCAAGGCTAGCAAAAACCTTTGAAAATACTAATAATATAGAGTAAAATGTTGCTATTGTGGCTATTTTAGCAGGAGAATACTCCATCGAGGCTACCAATACCCTTGAAAATACTAATAGTATAGGGTAAAATGTTGCTATTGTAGCTAGTTTAGAAGAGAAATGCTCCATCAAGGCTACCAAAACCCTTGAAAATACTAATAATATAGGGGAAAATGTTGCTATTGTAGCTAGTTGAAAGGGAGAATACTCCATCAAGGCTACCAAAAACCCTTGAAAATACTAATAGTATAGGGTAAAATATTGCTATTGTAGCTAGTTTAGAAGAGAAATGCTCCATCAAGGCTACCAAAACCCTTGAAAATACTAATAATATAAGGTAAAATGTTGCTAGTGTAGCTAGTTTAGAGGGAGAGTGTTCCATCAAGGCTATCAAACCCATGAAAATACTAATAATATATGGTAAAATGTTACTGTTGTAGCTAGTTTAGAAGGAAAATTCTCCATCAAGGCTACCAAAACTCTTGAAAATACTAATAGTATAGGGTAAAATGTTGCTATTGTAGCTAGTTTAGAAGGAAAATGCTCCATCAAGGCTACCAAAAACCCATTGAAAATACCAATAATATAGGATAGAATGTTGCTATTGTAGGCAGTTTAGAAGGAGAATACTCCATCAAGGCTACCAAAACCCTTGAAAATACTAATAATATAGGGGAAAATGTTGCTATTGTAGCTAGTTTAGAAGGAAATACAGAACACAGTCAGGAAGTAAAGCTAGGTCAATTCACAAGGTAATCTTGACACCAATGACTCTATTACCTTCAACTTTTAGCCTACTCCATTGCTAAAAACAATATTTTATATCGCCCACATCCCTTACTGTGTAAATGTCTATTATAGCGACCACAGCTGAGAATTAAAGCTAGGCCATGTCATATGTCTCAATCTGTTTCACCCCAAATAATTCCCCTAAAATGTCAATTGATCTCTGACGTTTCCTTTGTTCTGGCAACTGTGCACAGATACATTTTAAACTTTCCATCTTCTCAGACGTACCTTAACTGTTACGCGCTTTTAACTCTTTTATTCCCTTTCATACAATCCAGTTAGAAACATGAATAATATCTAGCTTTGTTTTATCCCCTATGAAAGTTCTACTTCAAGAATATTCGATAATCAGATAAGAGGATGTTATTAACAAAGTCTGGAATCATAACAAACAGTTATTACGTAGGTTGATTTCGACAACATGCTATTGCACGAATCCAATGTTGAAATTCTCAGAAAGTCTGATGATGTCACATGTCCCGCTAGTATTTCTAGCTTTCTAATTGGTTTAGAAAGAGGCACGTTATCTTGTTCGTCCACGGATTGTAGGCCTCTGATTGGCTATGGTCTTGTTCGTCTCGTATTCTAGCTCATTGGAGGTCAATGATCTTGTTCCGGTTGTATTCACTGAACGTACTAAATCACCACTGTTAGTAGGTCAATGCCCATATATGGTGTCCCGTCCGGGATGGCACCCCTTCCCCTACTGGCGAACCCAACCATATACTCAATATTTTCTGTTCGTTTTAAGTTTTGATGTTGCTCCTTACTTTGAGTTGAAAAACTTTTTTTTTATTAATTTCTGGGTTCTTTTTAAAATAATGTTGTGAAATCCGGTACCCCCTTCGTAGCAATGTCCCTTCCCACATGAAAACTTCCTCCATATAAAGATCCTCCCACGTAAACCTCGACCCACCCACCCCCCCACTACCAGAAAAAATCCCCCCTGAAAACGTCTATATATATCCCAATAACAAATACTATATGTTAACACTGGGTAAAGTTCATAACTTTCAGCCCTCCCCCCGGGGTTTTTGGGGACTAAGACATCCTAAAAGACATAGTTATCATATTTTCGACCATGCTAAACAAAATGGCTATCTCAAAATTTTGATAGGGTGACTTTTCGAAAAAAAGAGCGTGGGAGGGGGCCTAGTTGCCCTCCATTTTTTTGGTCACTTAAAAAGGGCACTAGAACTTTTCATTTCCGTTCCAATGAGCCCTCCCGCGATATTCTAGGACCCGTGGGTCGATACGATTACCTCTGGGAAAAAAAACAAACAAAAAACAAATAAACACGCATCCGTGATTTTTCTTCTGGCAAAAAATACAAAATTCCACATTTTTTGCAGATAGGAGCTTGAAAACTCAACAGTAATGTTCTCTGATACGCTGAATTTGATGGTGTGACTTTCATTAAGGTTCAACAGTTTTTAGGGGGGTCTTTCCCCCTTTTTTGAAAATTAGCCGAATTTTCTCAGGCACGCAACTTTTGATGGGTAGGACTAAGCTCGGTGAAGCTTATTTATTGGAAATCAGCATTAATATCTGATTCTTTAGATGTATCTATTGGTATCAAAATCCCATTTTTTAGAGTTTCGGTTACTATTGAGCCGGGTCGCTCCTTACTTACAGTTTGTTACCACGAACTGTTTGATCAAACATTCAGCCTTATTCATCACCAAATTATATTTTTAAAGTTTTCCTTACAATTTTTAGATTGCAAAAAATGTTCAAAAGTTAGAGAAAATACAAAATTTATTTGTGGATTTGGTACCTGGGGTGGATTTCCATTGGGACAATCTTCATTGGGGAGCAGAATTTCCGGGGGGAGGGGGATTGAATTTTCTAGCTAAAATTTTACACTAGGAGGATTTGACTGAAGTCCAATGCAAAATTCTTGTAATTGCCTTACAGTCTCTTTGCCAACTCAATTTTGCATGTGGAAATGTTCTGGAGAAAATATCCGGGGAAATATCCAAAATTTGTTGTTAAAAAATCGAGAAAAACAAGCTACTTTAGCATAAAAACAGGGTTTTGAAGAGGGTAGAAACACCCTCACATATATGTTATTTTTTTTTGCTCTAAGTTTTAATGTCCTTTTCGATTTAATTGTAAAAAAATGGTTTATTTCTAGCAAAAAAGGTAGAAATGTGAGGGAGTGGGCATCATAGTCTAAGTAAGGGAACTTTGGTAACGATATACAGATTAGTAGAATAGGTTATTTAGGGTAATTTCAAATACCCAGAATTCATTGAAATCAAAATTAACCACCAAAAGTTATGAGCCACAAAAATTTTTTGAAAAAATTGGCCCAATTAAAAAAAAAGGGTATACACTGACGAAAGACAAAGCTATTTCGATTAAATTTATACCATTGAACTCAGCATGTTAGATAACCCATCTGCAGAGATTTCAAGCTTCTATCTACAAAAATATAAAATTTTGCATTTTTCCATGAAGGATGAGCAGGGATGTGTGTTTAGTTGTCTGCTTGTTTGTTTTTTCACCATGGGCTTATCGTATCAAATGAAGTGTCATAGATTATCTGAAGAATGCTCATTGGAAAGAATATATATTTATACCCTTTCAATCAGCAAGAAAGATTTTTTTTACAACCTTGTGGTGTTTTTTTTTTTACATTTTGAAATATAAAACGATATTCTGACCAAAAGGTGTAGCAAAAAGCTATTGAGTCAAAATTACGAGATTTGCCCATCGATTTGAAACTATCAAAAATTATCTATAGATCTTTCTACTTTCAGAGACAGTAATTCTGTCTGGTAGCTCATTCATTCCTAAAAATACACGGAGTTCGTACAAAATAACAGATAACAGAGACATTTGTTTGAAAGCTTCATTTAACTAAGTTTATTCACTTGAGGCAACAGTTCGTGGTAACGAACTGTGAGTAAGGAGTGACCCGGCTCAATAGTCACCGAAACTCTAAGAAACGGAATTTTGATACCAATACATACATCAAAAGAATCAAATTTTTATGCTGATTTCAAATATATAAGGCTCATCAAGTTTAGTCTTACCCATCAAAAGTTACGTGTCTGAGAAAGTTTACCGCATTTTCGATAAAAGAGGGAAACGCCCTCTAAAAGCCATAGAACCTTAATGAAAATCACATCATCAGGTTCAGCATATCAGAAAACCCTACTACAGAAGTTTCAAGCTTCTATCTGCAAAAATGTGGAGTTTTGTATTTTTTGCCAGAAGAAAGATCACGAATGCATTTTTATTTATTATTAAATGAAAAAAACAAGTTTTTTTAACTGAAAGTAAAGAACGACGTTAAAACTTAAAACGAAGAGAAATTATTCTGTATATGAAAGGGGCTGTCCCCTCCTCAACGCCTCGCTCATTACGCTAAAGTTTTTTGTTGTTTAAAAAAAAACAGAGCTGTGAGAAAGTCAAACTTTAGCGTAAAGAGCGAGGCGTTGAGGAGGGGACAGCCCCTTTCAAATACGGAATAATTTCTGTTCGTTTTAAGTTTTAACGTCGTTCCTTACTTTCAGTTAAAAAAACTTGTTTTTTATTTAATTTTTGAACGTTTTTGAATCAATGCAGGTTTTTATTTTGGCTCACCATACATGCATAATTAAAACAAAATTTTCACATTAATTTTACTTTTATTTGGTTAGATGGCTTTCTCAAAACTTGTTTAATTTTATTTACGAACATTTTTATTAGTAATAAATATAAGTAGCTTACGAATTAACTTACGTAACGAACTTCTATATTCATATATTTTTAATACGTATATGAGGGGGTTCGTCCCCTAGTCAATACCTTGCTCTTTAAGCTAAAGTTCGAATTCTGTTCAAATTCTTTAAAAATAACCCCTTAATCACAAAGGCCGTAAATTATAATAAATAGCTCTTATGAAAGTACTAAAAAATCTTTGGCTTAAAGAGCGAGGTATTGACTAGGGGGTGAACCCAATCATATACGTAATATTTTCTGTTCGTTTTAAGTCTTGATGTTACTCCTTAATTTCAGTTGAAAAATGTTTTTTTTTAATTTAATTTCTGATCTTTTTTTTAAATAATGCTGGGGAATCCGGCACCCCTTCATAGCAATGTCCCTTCCCCCATGAAAACTTCCTTCGTGGAAAGATCCTCCCACATAACCCCTACCCCTCCACTACCAGAAAAAATCCCCCTGGAAACTTCTGTATACTTCCCAATAACCAATACTATATGTTAACATTGTGTAAAGTTCATAACTTTTGGCCCTCTCCCCAGGGACTTCGGGGGAAGGGATAATATCCCTCCACCATTCTGTGGAGGGATATATACGACACCTAAACACAGCACCCAAAGTTAATTTCTTCCCACATTTAAAACAAATACGCAGCCAAAGCTATTTTTCAGATCTACTATTAACTCTTTCAGAACCATCAATAGGTGATGATTTAATCAAAACCAAAATACCGCCATAATGTATATTATTTCTTGCTTGTTGACGCACCACCTGTTCAACCATTTAACCTGGGAGAGGTGATATAGGAGAATGGTCATTCCATGCTTAAATAAACGAAATCACATCAAACGAAAGTAATTCATCCTATAAATAAGGCAACTTATCACGTAGTCCTTGTTTGTTTTATGACCCTACACTCAGTACATGGCCCTTTATTTCCTATGCCCCTACGCTTTCTGTCAGTGCGTTAACATCACTAGCCTCTTCTTGGAGTTTCTTGCTCCTAGCCTCTGTCGGGGAAAAGGCAGCACGGTAATACTCGCGACTGTGACTATTAATATCTGTTAACATATCTCGCTGTCTATTATCAACAAAATCACGGGAAAATCCACTGCGAGGTCTTCTGTTAAATCCTTTTCTTGAAGAATGGTTTCATCTGGGTGCCACGTTACGGTCGATGTAGGTCATTAGGGCTAATAACAGCACTAGAAGGTCTTTTAGTTGTCGATACTGCCTGGGAAAAGGCTATCGATGGTATCACTGTCTCTGCACCCCTATCACTCACATCACTATCTAGCCACATCGGGATATCATTGGGGTCATTTGAAAGCCTAGCACTAAGAGGTGGACCAAGATTTTTTTAACTGGCTTCAAGTTACTCTTAACCTCAATCACAGCCTTTCCATCGTACCTGAATAGTCGTCCTTGGATAAACAGCTTGTCACCTCGTAACTTTGCATCACGGCCGTCGTTCAGTGCAAGATTCATAATTTTCTTTACATGTTTACGGGCCTCCCTTTGTTTAGCCGTGTAATCTGAGGCCACCGATAGACCTATCCTTCTTAACAAGGAACTATTTCTTAAGATGTAGTCTCTGATTTCGACCGAGTGTAGCTTCACTACTACTGGCCCTGACTTCAATCTAAAAATGTGACGTACATCACTTCGACTTATTTTGAGACATGGCATAGCACGGTTTAATAAATCCATTATTGCTTGCTTCACCGTTTTCTCGACAATGTGTTGCGGAGTATAATTATATATAATCAAATTTGTTCTTTTCTGTTCTGCTTCGAGCTGGTTGGCTCGTTCGTATGTGATTACTTAGCGTTGCTAGATAGCTGTGTACTAATCTTATTCATCTGTGCTTATAAGGCATCAATCCTAGCCGAAAGTCCAGGAATTGCATCAACTTTCTGCGAAAGCACCGGTAATAAATCCACTTTGTAATCTCTCGCAAAAACTGGGCATTTTGCATTTTCTCGGTTTCTAGCGCTGGGTTTGCCATTTTCACACTTCGGATCTTATCGATGTACAAATGTAGTCCTTAATTTGATCTAGTATCGTTACCAAGCAATTAGTTATTTTTCTTGTCTTCTAAAAATATAATTATCATTTTGACACAAAGCCACACACAGGTGAAAACTGGTTACGCAAGCTGCTTCTAAATTGTTTATTTTTATGAAAGCCGTCTAGGAATTAAAAAGCTTTTGATAGAAAAGAAAAAGAGAAAACAAAATCTGAAATTTAGAGTAGAGGTTGAGACTAGAGGGCACAAAAGCTCCCTCAATATTGCAGGAGATGAATATTTATTATAGATAATTACGCTATGTTCCAAAAAGTAAATTTGTTAAGTTATTTATATTTCTCAAAGGGTTGTTTTGCGAGTTTGAATTCTTAGCTTAAAGTGTTGGGTTTGGAGTGGGCGTTTAAAGCCTCTTAAAAACTTTAGCGAATTGAATTGGGTTGATCAGGAGGCTGCCACAGTAGAGTAGTACATTCCATTTCTATGAATCTATGTTCCTTCCTGTGCTATTCTACGACTCTATGTTCCCTCCTGTGCTATTCTACGACTCTATGTTCCTTCCTATGCTATTTGCTTGGTTTACGTTCCTTGGCACCTTTCCAGAGCATGTACTTATGTATTTGCATACTTTATGTTCCTTCCAATGTTATTTTATGGGACCTCTAAACGTGATTAAACACGTTTTGCTTGCCTTTCCTTGGTACCTTTCCAAATGAGCGGAGATTCCCCTCCGGTTCCTACACATTGCAAAAAAGCGAGCAGTATGAGTGGGGACTCCCCACACAAGTTTGTTTCAACTCCAAGTTTTTCAACCAGACTGGTTTTTGAGTCACATTTTTTTTACAAGTAAATTCGTTGTTTCTCTATGACTCAATCCCAGCGCCCCCCTGCTCCGAGTGTTGAAAATGATTTCACGACATTATTTTAGGTTTTTTTTCTTGTCCCAAACTATTTTTTTATCATGAACCGTTTAGAGACCAATTTGATCAACTTGGAGAAAGTTCAAATAGAATCGTTACTGATATTGATATTAGTGCGTAAACTACAAACTGACAAAGATATCCAGAACTTTTTTTTTCTTATAGCCTTGACTTTGAAGATATTTCTTCATTTTAATTGGCTTTAGAAATATCATGCAAAATAAACTAGCCTAACCGTCCTTGCTTTGACGAATTTTGAGCAAACAAAAGGATTGTAACATCTAATTGGCACGTTTGTATGCAATTTCAAGCCAGTGAAAAGAACGAAACGTCTTTGAGTCACATTTTTTTACAAGTAAATTCGTTGTTTCTCTATGATTCAATCCCAGCGCCTCCCTGCTCTGAGTCTTGAAAATGATTTCACGACATTATTTTAGGTTTTTTTTCTTGTCCCAAACTATTTTTTTATCATGAACCGTTTAGAGACCAATTTGATCAACTTGGAGAAAGTTCAAATAGAATAGTTACTGATATTGATATCAGTGTGGCTTAGTTATTTTGAAATAACTTAGAAACAACTGTGGCTTAGTTATTTTGTTAATAATTGGATGCTATGCTGTTTTGGATGTAAGAAAACGGTGGGAAAAAAAACGTCGCAGGCCTCCACGGTCCACTGGGCCACCCTGCAAGAGCGGTGATTGCCAACGCCATCCGTGGGCCTGCCCACTACAAGATAAGTCTCATTTTGGTTTTTCATTTTTAATTTTGGTTTTTCTTTCTCACACTAATCATGACGTCTTTCAAGCAATTCGATCTTGCACTGGCGAAATTTGCAGGCTATCCATTGTGGCCTGTACGAATTCTGATGATTACGAAAAATGATGGAAAGCGAACTAACTATTTGATCTTTTGTTACGGGGATCATAACGAGCAAATTGTTTCTGAGAATAATCTTGTATCGTACAAGGATAATATTCAAGAGGCTTCTACTAAAACTGCGAAGAATGTGAAACACGCTTTTGAGGAACTTGAGCGTTTTCCTGAGATTTACAGGTCTATTTCAAAAGCGTTTGCGGCACTAAAAGTACCGGATCAAGCTGCCGTACTGCCTGGTTCACAGTCTGCTTTATTTGCACGAATTTCCGCTACAGAACAGGAGCTAGAGAAAACTAGGGAATCTATAGTTACAGAGATAACTCGTCAGGTTTCTGCCAAGTGTGGCTCGAATGCGAAATCTGGTCTTAAAGATACAGCTGAGACTATAATTAGCGAGTTATATAAGTCTGTGTCACTAGAGTTCAACCCCATATTAGACCGTATCGAGCGTGAGTTGAAAATGTATAGAATGCAATCCCGTAATCTGGAGAATCGAATTGGAAAAATCGAAGTCAAGCTAGACGATATTGATCAAGAAAATATGTTGGACAGTCTTGTTTTCAACGGTCTGAAGCAAAAGCCAGGAGTTGACCTTAAAACGACTATGCTCAGTGTCCTTTCGACACGGATGGGTGTTACTGGTATATCTTCTGGTGAATTATCAAGTGTTTTCCGGTTTAGAATGAATGGGCCTCATACCACCAGTGACAAAGTTGCCCCAGTTTTAGTGCGATTTGTTAGTAAAGAATTTGCTCGAAAAGTGTTCTTACAGAAGTCTAAACTAGCTGGGTCTGGAATCTTTGTGTCGGAATCCCTTACAAAGCGACGTCGCGACCTGCTAAATGCCGCAAGGGATCGCTTTGGTGTTAAAAATGTATGGACCGACCGGGGCAACATACTAGTGAAGCTACCTGGTGAACCGTCTGCCCGGAAAATAAGATCCCTTGCTGAATGCGTTTGAATTCGTATTTGTGTTGTTTTCTGTCGTTTTTTCTTCTCTCTACAGCTTTGTTGCCTTTTTTCTTTCTCTTTCTTTTTCGCGATTTTTTCACTCTTATTATTATTCGCATAAACTGTTTTGGTCTCCCGTTTATTTTATTCTTGCTTTTCCTTTTCTTTTGAGGGATCCGTTTTGTTTCGTTTTTGGTTTTAGTCTTTCTATTATTATTTGCAAAAAAAATGTCTTGGTCTCCTATTTTTTATTTCTTACTTTTTTTTTCTTTTTTTTATTTAGAGAGATATGTTATATGTTTATTTATTTACTTTCGTTGGTTCTTCACTTGATGATTTAATGAGCCGACCTTTTCGTCTAGAACAGGTTTTATCGGCACCAATAGCAAGAGATGCTGAACCGTGTATGAACCAAGTTAGATTTCAACCGTTAAAAAATAGTGCTTATGTCCAAAGATCGAAGTTAGACCCCGGGGAAGCCGATTCGTTGCGTTTATGTGCCTGGAATTGTCACCTCACTACTGGTTATGAAGATGTGTTGCAATTTCTTTCTGATTCTCAAGGAAAAATTAGTTTTATTGGTATATCTGAAAGTTTTTTTAGTCAGGAACACTCTTTCTCGCTGTATTCTTTTCCAGATTATAATTTGGAGGCTAAAAACCGGACGTCACTTCACAGAGGGGGAATTGCGTGTTTGATTTCAAAGTCATTGACATACCAAGTAAGAAATGATATTGATGTTTGGATAGAGGGTAAGTTTGAAAGTTTTAGTATGGATTTAAATTTGGGTAGTAGTAAATTTTTGATTAGTATTGTGTATAAGCCACCGAGCGCAAGCTGGGAAGATTTTGAGCGTGGATTTGATCAACTTACGCGTGCGGTGTCTCGGACAGGTTTAGATTTTATTTGTATGGGTGATTTAACTTTGATCTGCTATCGCTGAATGGAGTGAATCTTGATTTTTTTAATTTGATGGTTGCTAATGATCTTTTTCCCCTAGCTAATATTCCAACACGGGTTACGAGTCATTCAGCTACTCTCATTGACAATATTTTTGTTGGTTCGAAGTATCTGGATCGTAGTTATGCTGATGTGGTTCTGTACCCTTGTTCTGACCATTTTCCAGTTCTCGGAACGGTACCTTGTGTCCGCATAAAAAGAAATGAAAGAAAAAAAGTGAAGACTCGATCGTTAAAAAAAGAGAACTTACAGAGGTTTGGTGATGAGTTAAGCAGCACTGATCTTAGCGAGATTTTGGAGATAAAAGATGACGCTTCTGGGGCATTTGATTGCATGATGGGGATCATACAGCCAATTTATGACAAGACTTGCCCAGTTAAATTTGTGAAACCGCATAAGGATCAACCCAGGAAGCCTTGGATAACTACAGAAATTCTTGAAGCGTCACATTTAAGAAATCAAGTGTATGTAGATTATTTAAATAGTAGGTGTGTCAAGAAATTGGAAGAGTTTAAAATAATACGCAATAAAGTGAACTCAATGAGAAGGAAAGCTAAAAAAGAATATTTTGCTAACCAACTGAGTTTAAATAAGGATAATGCGAGAGGAACTTGGAAGGTTATAAATGACCTATTGGGAAACAAGAAAGAAGCTCCACCCAATTCGCTGCTGATTCAAGGAGAAGCAGTGAGTGATGAAACGATTATTACTAATAAATTTGCTGAGTTCTTCTCAAGTATTGGTCAAAATGTGCAGGCGGAAGGGTTAGTGAATTTTAATAATGATTCCTTGGAGGACGAATTTTTGGATGAAAGAGGAATTGGAAATGAAATTGAATTTCAACCGTGTAATGGAGATGAAATTCTGAAGGTTGTGAAAACAATCAAATCTAATTCAGCAGGGACAGATGGAATTAATTTGAAGGCTTTTAAATCAGTGATGTGTTATTTAATACCATGTCTTGTCCACATAATCAATCTTTCCCTGGAAACTGGGGTATTCCCCGATGCGCTTAAAAGGGCAAAAGTTATCCCTCTCCATAAAGGTGGGTCTAAACTAGATATCGAAAATTATAGACCTATATCAATCCTTCCCCTGTTTTCAAAAATATTTGAAAAAATTGTACATAAAAGGCTGTATGATTACCTTACGAAAACAGGGATGTTAAGTGAAACTCAGTTCGGCTTTAGGAAAGGTCACTCGACGTCGGACGCCGTCCATTCTCTCTGTGATATTGTAAATAGATGCTTTGAACGTGGTGAAATCCCTTTGACTGTTTTTATTGATTTTAGAAAGGCGTTTGATACAGTGGATTTTAAAATTTTACTCAAACGTCTACAGTCCCTTGGAGTTCGTGGTAATTATCTGAAATGGTTTGATAGTTTTTTAAGTGGAAGATCTATTCAAGTTGTTTTAAATGATGCATTTTCTTCTCCCTATCAAGTGAAGTGTGGTGTACCTCAGGGATCTGTCTTGGGACCACTTCTGTACCTTGTGTATGTTGATTCAATGCGTTTTTACTTACCGGAGTGTTTTATCACGACTTTCGCGGATGATACTGCTTTAACTATGTCTAGTGGAATGATTGATGATCTATTGTTGAAAGTAAATAGGGTTTTAAAGTCATTTTATGTATTTACAAGTTTAAGCCTTTTGTCAGTGAATGTTAAAAAAACTAATTTTATGATTTTTAGGAGAGTTGGTAAGCCTCCGAGTGTTGATGGAGAGATATTTTTTAATGGTAAGCCTTTGTCACAGGTGCATGAGGTGCGTTATTTGGGCTTCCAGCTTGATTGTAATTTGTCTTGGAAGCACCATAGTGATCTTGTTGCAGCTAAAGTTGCTAGAGGTCTGGGAATTTTGCGTCGTTTGAAGCATTTTTTACCATTGTCGGTTCTTTTATTATTGTATCATAGTATTGTTGCGCCTTATATGTCTTATGGTTGTGTCATTTGGTCTAGCAATTTTTATGCAAATTTCAAAAGAGTGCAGATTTTACAAAATAAAACAGTACGTCTTCTTGGGAATTATATAGAAAATGTGAATGATACCGCGTCATGTTTTAAAAAATTAAGAGTGCTTAACATTGGTCAGATTCGCGATTACCAAGCTGCTATTTTTGCCTATAGATGTTGGAATGATGTATGTCCTCCAGTTTTTACAAATTTTTTTCGCGTAAATAGTTCACTCCACAGGTATGCGACTAGAGAGGCGGAAAATTTTACTGTTGAGTATCGAGACACCACACGTGCAGGTTTCGGGATTCGGTATTTGGCTCCGGCTATTTGGAATGATATCCCAGTTGGCGTTCGGGAAGCTGAACACATTGGGTCGTTTAAAGTAAAAATAAAAAAACATTTATTGGGAGAGGGGAGGTAATTTATTATTATTGTCATCATTAATGTTTTTTTTTCTTTTCTTCATAGTTTTTGGTATTATTGTTTATTTTGAGAGAGAGAGTGTTCAAGTTTTTTTTTCATGTCTTTTTTTTTTGAGAATTAGAATTTTGAGAGGTTGAGAATTAGAGGATTGCAGCCGTCTTTCATCAGGCTTTTTGAGCCTTCTCCGGGCGGTTGCTTGTATATAGTTTATTTTGTAATTAGTAGTAAATAAAGCAAGTCAAGTCAAGTCAAGTCAAGTGACAAAAATATCCAGAACTTTTTTTTCTTATAGCCTTGACTTTGAAGACATTTCTTCATCTTAATTGGCTTTAGAAATATCATGCAAAATTAACTAGCCTAACCGTCGTTCCTTTGTCAAATTTTGAGCAAACAAAAGGATTGTAACACCTGATTGGCTCGTTTGTATGCAATTTCAAGCCAGTGAAAAGAACAAAACGTCTTTGAGTCACATATTTTAAAAAAGTAAATCCTTTGTTTTTCTATGATTCAATCCCAGCGCCCCCCTGCTCTGAGTGTTGAAAATGATTTCACGGCATTATTTTAGTTTTTTTTTCTTGTCCCAAACTATTTTTTTATCATGAACCGTTTAGAGACCAATTTGATCAACTTGGAGAAAGTTCAAATAGAATCGTTACTGATATTGGTATTAGTGCGTAAACTACAAACTGCCAAAAATATCAAGAACTTTTTTTTCTTATAGCCTTGACTTTGAAGATATTTCTTCATCTTAATTGGCTTTAGAAATATCATGCAAAATAAACTAGCCTAACCGTCGTTGCTTTGTCGAATTTTGAGCAAACAAAAGGATTGTAACACCTGATTGGCTCGTTTGTATGCAATTTCAAGCCAGTGAAAAGAACAAAACGTCTTTGAGTCACTATTTTTTTAAAAGTAAATACGTTGTTTCTCTATGATTCAATCCCAGCCGCCCCTGCTCTGAGTGTTGAAAATGATTTCACGACATTATTTTAGGTTTTTTTTTCTTGTCCCAAACTATTTTTTATCATGAACTGTTTAGAGACCAATTTGATCAACTTGGAGAAAGTTCAAATAGAATCGTTAAATGATATTGATATTAGTGCGTAAAGAAACGTCAAAGAACGAAACGTCTTTGAGTCACATTTTTTTTACAAGTAAATTCGTTGTTTCTCCATGAATCAATCCCAGCGCCCCCCTGCTCTGAGTGTTGAAAATGATTTCACGACATTATTTTAGGTTTTTTTTTCTTGTCCCAAACTATTTTTTTTATCATGAACCGTTTAGAGACCAATTTGATCAACTTTGAGAAAGTTCAAATAGAATCGTTACTGATATTGATATTAGTGCGTAAACTACAAACTGAAAAAAAATATCCAGAACTTTTTTTTTCTTATAGCCTTGACTTTGAAGACATTTCTTCATATTAATTAGCTTTAGAAATATCATGCAAAATAAACTAGCCTAACCGTCGTTGCTTTGTCGAATTTTGAGCAAACAAAAGGATTGTAACACCTGATTGGCTCGTTTGTATGCAATTTCAAGCCAGTGAAAAGAACGAAACGTCTTTGATTCACATTTTTTTTGCAAGTAAATTCGTTGTTTCTCTATGATTAAAACAAAGCGCCCCCCTGCTCTGAATGTTGAAAATGATTTCACGACATTATTTTAGGTTTTTTTTCTTGTCCCAAACTATTTTTTTTATCATGAACCGTTTAGAGACCAATTTGATCAACTTGGAGAAAGTTCAAATTGAATCGTAACTGATATTGATATTAGTGCGTAAACTACAAACTGACAAAAAATATCCGGAACTTTTTTCTTATAGCCTTGACTTTGAAGACATTTCTTCATCTTAATTTGCCTTTAGAAATATCATGCAAAATAAACTAGCCCAACCATCCTTGCTTTGTCAAATTTTGAGCAAACAAAAGGATTGTAACACCTGATTGGCCCGTTTGTATACAATTTCAAGCCAGAGAAAAGAACGAAACGTCTTTGAGTCACATTTGTTTTACAAGTAAATTCGTTGTTTCTCTATGATTCAATCCCGGCGCCCCCCTGCTCTGAGTGTTGAAATTGATTTCACGACATTATTTTAGGTTTTTTTTCTTTTCCCAAACTATTTTTTTTATCATGAACCGTTTAGAGACCAATTTGATCAACTTGGAGAAAGTTCAAATAGAATCGTTACTGATATTGATATTAGTGCGTAAACTACAAACTGACAAAAATATCCAGAACTTTTTTTTCTGATAGCCTTGACTTTGAAGACATTTCTTCATCTTAATTGGCTTTAGAAATATCATGCAAAATAAACTACCCTAACCCTCGTTGCTTTGTCGAATTCTGAGCAAACAAAAGGATTGTAACACTTGATTGGCTCGTTTGTATGCAATTTCAAGCCAGTGAAAAGAACGGAAGGTCTTTGAGTCACATTTTTTTTACAAGTAAATTCGTTGTTTCTCTATGATTCAATCTCAGCGCCCCCCTGCTCTGAGTGTTGAAAATGATTTCACGACATTATTTTAGGTTTTTTTCTTGTCCCAAACTATTTTTTTTTTATCATGAACCGTTTAGAGACCAATTTGATCAACTTGGAGAAAGTTCAAATAGAATCGTTACTTATATTGATATTAGTGCGTAAACTACAAACAGATAAAAATATCCAGAACTTTTTTTTCTTATAGCCTTGACTTTGAAGACATTCCTTCATCTTAATTGGCTTTAGAAATATCATGCAAAATAAACTAGCCTAACCGTCGTTGCTTTGTCGAATTTTGAGCAAACAAAAGGATTGTAACACCTGATTGGCTCGTTTGTATGCGATTTCAAGCCAGTGAAAAGAACCAAACGTCTTTGAGTCACATTTTTTTTTTACAAGAAAATTCGTTGTTTCTCTTATTTAATAACGGTTCATGATAAAAAAAATAGTTTGGGACAAGAAAAAAAAACCTAAAATAATGTCGTGAAATCATTTTCAACACTCAGAGCAGGGGGGCGCTGGGATTGAATCATAGAGAAACATCGAATTTACTTGTAAAAAAAAAAATGTGACTCAAAGACATTTCGTTCTTTTGGCTGGCTTGAAATTGCATACAAACGAGCCAATCAGGTGTTACAATCCTTTTGTTTGCTGGATATTTTTGTCAGTTTGTAGTTTACGCACTAATATCAATATCAGTAACGATTCTATTTGAACTTTCTCCAAGTTGATCAAATTGGTCTCTAAACGGTTCATGATAAAAAAATAGTTTGGGACAAGAAAAAAAAACCTAAAATAATGTCGTGAAATCATTTTCAACACTCAGAGCAGGGGGGCGCTGGGATTGAATCATAGAGACCGAATATACTTGTAAAAAAAAAAATGTGACTCAAAGACGTTTCGTTCTTTTCACTGGCTTGAAATTGCATACAAACGAGTCAATCAGATGTTACAATCCTTTTGTTTGCTCAAAATTCGACAAAGCAACGACGGTTAGGCTAGTTTATTTTGCATGATATTTCTAAAGCCAATTAAGATGAAGAAATGTCTTCAAAGTCAAGGCTATCAGAAAAAAGTTCTGGATATTTTTATCTGTTTGTAGTTTACGCACTAATATCAATATAAGTAACGATTCTATTTGAACTTTCTCCAAGTTGATCAAATTGATCTTTAAACGGTTCATGATAAAAAAATAGTTTGGGACAAGAAAAAAAAACCTAAAATAATGTCGTGAAATCATTTTCAACACTCAGAGCAGGGGGGGGGGGGCTGGGATTGAATCATAGAGAAACAACGAATTTACTTGTAAAAAAAATGTGACTCAAAGACATTTCGTTCTTTTCACTGGCTTGAAATTGCATACAAACGAGCCAATCAGGTGTTACAATTCTTTTGTTTGCTCAAAATTCGACAAAGCAACGACGGTTAGGCTAGTTTATTTTGCATGATATTTCTAAAGCCAATTAAGATGAAGAAATGTCTTCAAAGTCAAGGCTATAAGAAAAAAAAAGTTCTGGATATTTTTGTCAGTTTGTAGTTTACGCACTAATATCAATATCAGTAACGATTCTATTTGAACTTTCTCCAAGTTGATCAAATTGGTCTCTAAGCGGTTCATGATAAAAAAAATAGTTTGGGACAAGAAAAAAACCTAAAATAATGTCGTCAAATCATTTTCAACACTCAGAGCAGGGGGGGGGGGCTGGGATTGAATCATAGAGAAACAACGAATTTACTTGTAAAAAAAATATGACTCAAAAACCAGTCTGGTTTAAAAACTTGGAGTTGAAACAAATTTGTGTGGGGAATCCCCGCTCATACTGCTCGCTTTTCTGCAATGTGTAGGAACTGGAGGGGAATCCCCGCTCGTTTGGAAAGGTACCAAGGAAAGGCACGCAAAACGTGTTTAATCACGTGTAGAGGTCCCATAGAATAACATTAGAAGGAACATAAAGTATGCAAATCCATAAGTACATGCTCTGGAAAGGTGCCAAGGAACGTAAACCAATCAAATAGCATAGGACTCTATTTGCCACCCTCATAAACCCAAAAATATCTGTTCATTTTCGGTTTTAATTTTTATTGAGTTTGAAAACTGTCGAAAAAATAACACTATTAAACGTGTTATATACCTGAAATGCACCCTAGTAGCTGGTTTACACTTATGCCGTTCTCCATTTTCAAGTATTTTCCGGCTCAGTCTCTGTTTAGAAAATTAACAACTCAGAATTTGGTCAGAAGACAGTCATATTGGACGAGCATGGGAAATTACAAATAAAAGGAGGGAATTTACCTGATCTAAGAATATCTCAGACCGAGCTAGCAGTCTTTTCAATAAGTTTATTATAGTTAAAATAGATAGAGTGTTTTCTGTATCATTCAGGAAAAATTAAGAATTGAAAATATAATTTATGAATCACCTGATCTCAAGGTAAGACTTCAAAAGAAAATTTTTGTGGATTTGCTACCTTTTGCTGTTTCCCTCCAAGAACTAAAAACCCAAATATATGCGAAAAAAGTATAATACTTGTTTAAAATATTTAACACACCCGAGAACTTGTATTGCGAATATCCGGTTTTTCACACTGTCTATACCAGACAATAACCTTCGGCTTGTTGGGAAACCACACTATAGTTTTTTTTTAATTGAATATTTAGTATTTTAGTTGGTATTTTGGTTAGGCGAGGTTAAGTTAGGTAATTTTAGGTTACGCGCTCTGGGCAGCCCCCTTTCCATAATTCTTTGTGGTAGTTTTGATAATTTTGTTACTAAAGCATTGTATTTTCATCATATTTTGTTTTATTCATTAACATTCGCCAAACCTCGCTTCTTGACTATCTAAACTTAAGAGGTCATTTAATCCCAAAATTAGACAACTGCCTCCCCAGTTTTGGTTCCAAGCACCACCGGTCTAAGTAGGCTGCCAGACGACAGATTTTAGCAAGTATCAGTAACTTGACTATTGGTATTGAAAGAGAGAATGCTTCCTGTTTCTTGCAGAGGAACATATCTAATTCACCTATCTGATGGACAGCTTTGATAAGGCTGGGTAGTAGTTTTCAACAATATTACAAAATATGAGAATAATTAGGCCATTCCTCAAAATTCTTTTTATGACGTATTTTTCAAACCTTTAATAGATAATTAAATTTTATGTCTCGTAAACTGAGCCTTGTTTGGATGAACAGAAACACGTCAAAAGAGTTCAAAAGGAGTTCAAGAGACTTCAGATCTTTGCTGTTGTGCTACGTCTTATCCCCTCCTCAAAAATCAAAAGCTTAAATAAATCCGAAGCAGACTTTTAGTTTTACTACAAAGTGTCCGAGGCTGCTCCATCCTACATACAGTGAGATTATTTTAAGATTTTTTTGAGATTTTTATAATTATTTTATTTATGAGCTTCCTAGGGTGCAAGGAGCAATCCCAAATTTAGATGTAGGTTGATCCTAAAATTAACAAGCTGATAACCCGTTAAACCCCATGGAGCACCGGTCCAAATAGGATAGGAAAGGCTCAATTTTAGTGAAAACTAATAACTTAATTATTGGTAATGAGAGAAATGATGCTTTCTGTGTCTTGAAAAGAAAACTTTCTAATTCATCTATGTAATGTACTAGCTTTGATGAAACTTAGTATTAGTTTCAAACAATAGCTAATCAAGCTACTCTTCAACTTCCTTTCTACACGTGATCTCTCAAATCTTTATAAGAAAATTGACTTATCTTCTTGCAAACTGAACCTTTTTCGGATCTGAGGAAAATAAAGACTTCTAAGCTTCATTCATGGCCTATGAATCTAAATCCTGTCGAGGATTAAGAAAAAAATCAATTAGGTTCACTTCTAAACTAATCATCTGTGTAAACCACAGCTTGATTGCATTTCATTGGCCTTATAGTACCAGAAAGGAAGTAATTAGTCAGTCAAGCAAAAGTTTCCTAAATGTTATTTGGTTTCGTATAGATTGAGGTGAAGCACGAAGGCGTAAGAACAAATGTAAGAATCAATACATTCTGGATTAAATAAAATGGTGCAGAATCTCAAATTAATACAAACATCCCTGAAAGGTTTAATAATCTGTTTTATAGATGAAGAAATAACAGCTATTCGAATTTACGAAAACAGCATTAGAAAATGAAGTTTGCATTGAGAAGAGAAAAACAGTTACTCATTGCTCATTTATAGAAACAGCATATAACAGTTCTAGGGAACAGGCCTAGGGAAGAGAAAGAAGAAAAATCACAGAGACATTTAGCTTAAACCAACGATTTTTTCTTATTAACTAGAGGCTCCAAATGAGGAATATTTTCAAGTTGGCTCCAACCGCCTTGTCAAAATAATATGACACGAGGTCAAGATATGATCTTACCAAGAAAGTAAAAGAAATTCAAATATTACATGAGTTCCAGAGATTATCAAGTCAAAACAAAGAAGTTTTCTTGAAAAAGTATTACTATCTTTGAATTCCAATACATTGGCCTAATTGTTTGTAGTTTTTCAAAAATTCGAAAAAGGTCACGTTTCTTAGTTTTATAAGTTAAATAGTGTACATCAAGATTCATTGAAGTTTGAACCCAAAAGTGAGATATATCCAATGATCAAGGCGAGGGGGTAAAATATCGTATTTTTAGAAAATAAAGGTCAAACATGCCGACCTTTCTCAATAGCATATACTATATGTAAACGATGGACAAATTACCTAACTTACAGCCCTTGCCCTGAGGAATGTGAGGAGGGTGACATCCCCAAGAACATAATTACTGGACCCTTTAATAATGCCGAACAAAATAGTTGTCTTAGAATTTTCATTGAATGTGTTTTGGGAAAAGATGTGTGCGGGATGGGGATTGGTTGTCCTCCAATCACTTTTGACTTTTAAATAGGGGAACTAGAATTTCCGTTTTCAAATCAAATGAGCCCCATCCAAAATTTACATGATCACCCGTTCCGTAAGAACCTTATATGCCCCGGGCATAACTTACAACCTTTGCTCCTAGGCTCTAGGGGGATGTGTCCGCCCCGAAGGGATTGTTATATGTTCTTTTGGCTATTTTGATTAAAATGACTATCTCACAATTCGATCAGGTGCGTTTGGGTAAAAGAGGGCGTCAGGGGTGGGGCTAGTTGCCCTCCCATTACTTTTGAATCTAAAAAAAGAACAAGAACATTCAATATCCAATCAAATGAGCCTCCTCTAAAGTTTATTTGACTACCCCTTTCCTAAAAAAATTTAAATACTTTAAGCTGTTTCTGAGATATTTTTGATGCGTCCAGTTGTTAACCTATATGCACATAATGTGTTATTATTCAGCATAACATCCCCGTCAACAGTCCCTGAAAGTACCCCATAAATACCATAAGCGTTAGCAATATTAATACTAACATCAGTAGTAGTACCATATATATATATATATATATATATATATATATATATATATATATATATATATATATATATATATAATATATATATATATATATATAATATATATATATATATATATATATATATATATATATATATATATATATATATATATATATATATATATATATATATATATATATATATATATATATATATATATATATATATATATATACATATATATATATATATATATATATATATATATATATATATATATATATATATATATATATATATATATATATATATATATATATATACATATATATATATATATATATATATATATATATATAATATATATATATATATATATATATATATTATATATATATATATATATATATATAATATATATATATATATATATATATATATATATATATATAATATATATATATATATATATATATATATATAATATATATATATATATATATATATATATATATATATATATATATATATATATAATATATATATATATATATATATATATATATATATATATATATATATATATATATATATATATATATATATATATATATATATATATATATATATATTATATATATATATATATATATATATATATATATATATATATATATATATATATATATATATATATATATATATATATATAGTACCAGGAGGCCAGTGGCTAAGCTGCGGGGCCCTGATACTCGGCACGCGGTAGGCTTCTATATATGGATTCTCACTGTTGCTTGTCATCTAAACGCAGCCAAGTTGATCCTTTTCTTGATGTCATGACGTCGAAATAGACCTTAAATTAGAAGTAGTGCCTTTGTAAAACAACGTTTCTTTTTATTGGACTTTTAACTTTTGCCTCGGATTGTCTTTTGTCATAATGAAAGACATATTGCTGAACCTATGTTTCTTTTAATTGTTCTGGTGGTGGGTCAAAAACTTCTTCTTCTGCCTTGGTTTGTCTTTTGTCTTTATGAAAGACTTATCGCCGAGGCCTTTTTTTTATCGAGGCTTTTTTTTAAGGTTTTTTGGAACATTTAAATAATCTGGGAGGAGAATTAATTTTTACAATTGAAAAGGAAACAGAGAATAAGTTACCGTTTCTAGATATTTTGATCCATAGAAATAATAACGAACTAGCGTTTTCAATTTACCGTAAACCGACTAATAACAACCGTTACTTGTCTTTCACATCAAATCATCCGATCCAGGTAAAGAGGGGTGTGGTTATTTCTTTAGTTGATAGGGTATTAAAATTAGCATCACCAGAATACATAAGCAATGAACTAATTTTTATTAAGGATATTCTAATAGGTAATGGCTATCCGGAAAATATGATTTCTCAAATAATTGAAAAAGGAAAAAAAAAGTTGACGGAACCAAAA
Organism: Artemia sinica; assembly: GCA_027921565.1. Lineage (NCBI taxonomy): Eukaryota > Metazoa > Arthropoda > Branchiopoda > Anostraca > Artemiidae > Artemia > Artemia sinica. The sequence goes on from JAPEVW010000055.1 coordinate 1,083,892, forward strand.
ATATTAGAAGAAGATGGGTCAAATCAAGAAACAAATTACATAACTTTGCCTTTTATCCCAATATTATCACAAAAATTTAGAAGAGAATTAAAAAAACATAATATAACTACAGCATTTAAATCAGGACAAAATATAAGCTCGTTTTTAAATAAAGGGAAAGACGAGGTACCGAGAAATTTGAAAAAGGGAGTATACAAAATTCCATGCTCTTGTGGTAAATTTTATGTGGGAAGAACACAACAGATTTTAGAAAATAGGCTACAGCAACACAAGAATGCCATAGATTACGCTCTAAAACAAAGAACCAGAAACGTTTGAGTCAGCTGTTGCAGAACATCTTTATAATTTTCCTCATCACATTATTTTATTTGATCAAACAAAAATAGTAGATACGTCTGTAGGACTTTTACAAAGCTTCAGGGAAATTATAGAAATAAAAAAGTTAATATACGGGGGTATTAGTATCAATAGAGATGAAGGGGATTTTAGGATCAATTCGATTTATAACAGTTTAATTAAAAAGCAGGTAAAATTTTCAACCAGTACTATTTTTGATAATAGTTCGGATACAAATGATGACCTTGCGGACAAAGGTCAGAAGTGGGTTAAATACTGGGAAAGGTAAACGAACTGCAGCTAAGCTTGCAAGCAAACGAATCTGTTCAATTTATAATTCAAACATTGGGTGATGAACCTGTGAGATCTATTTAGGGGTTATGGGCCGGGGTTAGCTGACCTTTTTTGTTTTAGTTTAAGTATAAATATATTTTCATTTTTTGTTTTAGTTTAAGCATAAATATATTTTCTTTTTTTCATAGATTTCCATTTATATTCTGTGAGAAGGCGTGTTCCAAACAATATAAGCATTTGATTTTGTTTATACGCCAGTGAATGGAATTGTTTATTTAATATGTAAGTTTTCTTTTCCTATTTATTTATATTTTTTCTTTTGTTTGTTTAGTATGTTTTTTATGTTGATGTAAGAATTTTTTTTCCCCTTGAGAAAGGCTCCCGGATGTGGGGCCGAAATATTCGGAGTATTTTTTGTTTAATTAAGTGTTTTGTATTCACTGCTTTATAGAAATTAAAACCCGTTTTTCTTGTTTAAAATTTTTTTTTGTAAATGGAAAAGCAGTGTGGTCTAAGAAATTATTTACATACAGCCTACGCGTGGCAAAAGACCAATTCAATTTTATTATTTTAGAATTTAGCAAAAAAACATGCCAATATAATTACACAACAAAAGTTTTTAGAAAAGTGCAAAGTAAATAAAATAATTCCAAAATCGTTCTGTTTTAATTATCATTTAAATACATATAATGAAGAAAAGCACACGAGAAAGGTAAATTTACTAAACTTAAACCATGTGCTGAAAGATAAACGTTTCCAGAGATCACAAGTTGTAAAAGAAATAGATTTTTTAAAACGTAGCCTTGGTGATTTTCTTAATACAAATGATTTCCAACAAATTATATCAATCTTTAAAAATTCTTTTGAACAAGTTCTAAGATTATCTAGGGAAAGACTAAACCAAAAATTTTTGCAGTTAAAAAGGGAACAAGAAAAACAAAAACTATCAATGTATAAGCCTAATTATTTCCCAGGCCCTGGGGTGATTAATTTAAGCAAAAAGGAGTTAACCAAAGAACAAAAGGAAATCCTTGAAAGAGGTATAAAATTTGGACTAAATCCTAAAAATGTACCGATAGAGGAAACTATTTCAAAGATTGAAACAGGGATTCATAAGTTTCCAAAAGATATAAATAATGTAGATGAGTTAAGAATAGGGGTAGTCAATATTTTAACAAATTTTGGGAGTTATCAAGAAAACGTTAAGAACAAAGATATTAAAGTTTTAAAAGATTTAAAAAAAGATGATTCTCTAATAATAACGAAAGTGGAAAAGACCAATACAGTAGTAATCCTAGAAAAAGATGATTATGATAGTAAAATAGAAACAATTCTAAGTGATACTTCAACATATAAAAAACTTAACTCAGACCCAACTGAATTGTATGTTAAAAGATTAAGAAAAGATTTAGAAGACCTTAAAACAAATGGAAGTATCACACCCCAGATGTATCACAAGTTCTTTCCAAGGGGATCAGTTAGCCCTAGAATATATGGTTTGCCAAAAATACATAAAACAGGTATCCCTTTAGGACCTATTGTTTCAACAAAAAATTCACCAACGGTAAAAATCGAAAAATGGGCAGCAATGACACTTAAACCATTATTATATTTCCAAAATTCGTATATAAAAAACTCGGAATTTTTAAAAGATAAACTTATAAGTGTAGAAATATCAGAAGAATCTAGATTGTTCAGTTTTGATATAAAATCCATGTATACGTATATTCCTTTCGATAAATCGTTTAGTATTTTATCCAAAAAACTTGAGGAACTTAAAAATGAGATAGAAGAATTATCTTCGGGAATTGAACTGGAAACTATATTAAATTTAGTCAGAATAACTAGCAGGTATACTAATTACTTCACGTTTAGAGATAATTTTTACCATCAAATTAGGGGATTGGCAATGGGAGGGCCTTTAAGTCCGTTGTTAGCAAATATTTATGTAGAGTATGTAGAAAATTTAGCTATAGAAACATATTTTTTAAAACCTAAATTTTGGGGCAGATATATGGAGAATTAATTTTTACAATTTAAAAGGAAACAGAGAATAAGTTACCGTTTCTAGATATTTTGATCCATAGAAATGATAACGAACTAGCTTTTTCAATTTACCGTCAACCGACTAATAACAACCGTTACTTGTCTTTCACATCAAATCATCCGATCCAGGTAAAAAGGGGTGTGGTTATTTCTTTAGTTGATAGGGTATTAAAATTAGCATCTCCAGAATACATAAGCAATGAACTAATTTTTATTAAGGATATTCTAATAGGTAATGGCTATCCGGAAAATATGATTTCTCAAATAATTGAAAAAAGGAAAAAAAAGTTGACGGAACCAAAAATATTAGAAGAAGATGGGTCAAATCAAGAAACAAATTACATAGCTTTGCCTTTTATCCCAATATTATCACAAAAATTAAGAAGAGAATTAAAAAAACATAATATAAATACAGCATTTAAATCAGGACAAAATATTAGCTCGTTGTTAAATAAAGGGAAAAACAAGGTACCGAGAAATTTGCAAAAGGGATTATACAAAATTCCATGCTCTTGTGGTAAATTTTATGTGGGAAGAACACAACAGATTTTAGAAAATAGGCTACAGCAACACAAGATTGCCATAGATTACGCTCTAAAACAAAACAAAACACCAGAAACGTTTGAGTCAGCTGTTGCAGAACATTTTTAAAATTTTCCTCATCACAGTATTTTATTTGATCAAACAAAAATAGTAGATACGTATTTAGGACTTTTACAAAGCTTCAGGGAAATTATAGAAATAAAAAAGATAATATATGGGGGTATAAGTATCAATAGAGATGAAGGGGATTTTAGGATCAATTCGATTTATAATAGTTTAATTAAAAAGCAGGTAAAATTTTCAACCAGTACTATTTTTGATAATAGTTCGGATACGAATGATGACCTTGCGGACAAAGGTCAGACTGGGTTAAATGCTGGGAAAGGTAAACGAACTGCAGCTAAGCTTGCAAGCAAACGAATCTGTTCAATTTATAATTCAAACATTGGGTGATGAACCTGTGAGATCTATTTAGGAGTTATGGGCCGGGGTTAGCTGACCTTTTTTTTTTTTTTTTTTTTTTTTTTTTTTTTTTTTTTTTTTTAAGTATAAATATATTTTCATTTTTTGATAGATTTCCATTTATATTCTGTGAGAAGGCGTGTTCCAATCAATATAAGCATTCGATTTTGTTTATACGCCAGTGAATGGAATTGTTTATTTATTATGTGAGTTTTCTTTTCCTATTTATTTATATTTTTTCTTTTGTTTGTTTAGTATGTTTTTTATGTTGATGTAAGAAATTTTTTTGTTTTCCCTTGAGAAAGGCTCCCGGATTTGGGGCCGAAATATTCGGAGTATTTTTTGTTTAATTAAGTGTTTTGTATTCACTGCTTTATAGAAATTAAAACTCTTTTTTCTTGTTTAATTTTTTTATTGCAAATGGAAAAGCGGTGCGGTCTAAGAAATTATTTACGTCTAGCCTACGGGTGGCAAAAGACCAATTCAATTTCATTATTTTTGAATTTAGCAAAAAAACATGCCAATATAATTACACAACAAAAGTTTTTAGAAAAGTGCAAAGTAAATAAAATAATTCCAAAATCGTTTTGTTTTAATTATCATTTAAATACATATAATGAACAAAAGCACACGAGAAAGGTAAATTTGCTAAACTTAAACCATGTGCTGAAAGATAAACGTTTCCAGAGATCACAAGTTGTAAAAGAAATAGATTTTTTAAAACGTAGTCTTGGTGATTTTCTTAATACAAATGATTTCCAACAAATTATATCAATCTTTAAAAATTCTTTTGAACACGTTCTAAGATTATCTAGGGAAAGACTAAACCAAAAATTTTTGCAGTTAAAAAGGGAACAAGAAAAACAAAAACTTTCAATGTATAAGCCTAATTATTTCCCAGGCCCTGGGGTTATTAATTTAAGCAAAAAGGAGTTAACCAAAGAACAAAAGGAAATCCTTGAAAGAGGTATAAAATTTGGACAAAATCCTAAAAATGTACCGATAGAGGAAATTATTTCAAAGATTGAAACAGGGATCCATAAGTTTCCAAAAGAAATAAATAATGTAGATGAGTTAAGACTAGGGGTAGTGAATGCTTTAACAAATTTTGGTAGTTATCAAGAAAACGTTAAGAACAAGGATATTAAAGTTTTAAAAGATTTAAAAAAAGATGATTCTCTAATAATAACGAGAGCGGATAAGAGCAATACAGTAGTAATCCTAGAAAAAGATGATTATTATAGTAAAATAGAAACAATTCTAAGTGATACTTTAACATATAAAAAACTTAACTCAGACCCAACTGAATTGTATGTTAAAAGATTAAGAAAAGATTTAGAAGACCTTAAACAAATGGAAGTATCACAGCCCAGATGTATCACAAGTTCTTTCCAAGGGGATCAGTTTGCCCTAGAATATATGGTTTGCCAAAAATACATAAAACAGGTATCCCTTTAAGACCTATTGTTTCAACAACAAATTCACCAACGGTAAAAATCGAGAAATGGGCAGTAATGAAACTTAAACCATTATTATATTTCCAAAATTCGTATATAAAAAACTCGGAATTTTTAAAAGATAAACTTATAAGTGTAGAAATATCAGAAGAATCTAGATTGTTCAGTTTTGATATAAAATCCATGTATACGTATATTCCTTTCGATAAATCGTTTAGTATTTTATCCAAAAAACTTGAGGAACGTAAAAATGAGATAGAAGAATTATCTTCGGGAATTGAACTGGAAACTATATTAAATTTAGTCAGAATAACTAGCAGGTATACTAATTACTTCACGTTTAGAGATAATTTTTACCATCAAATAAGGGGATTGGCAATGGGAGGGCCTTTAAGTCCGTTGTTAGCAAATATTTATGTAGAGTATGTAGAAAATTTAGCTATAGAAACATATTTTTTAAAACCTAAATTTTGGGGCAGATATATGGAGAATTAATTTTTACAATTTAAAAGGAAACAGAGAATAAGTTACCGTTTCTAGATATTTTGATCCATAGAAATAATAACGAACTAGCGTTTTCAATTTACCGTAAACCGACTAATAACAACCGTTACTTGTCTTTCACATCAAATCATCCGATCCAGGTAAAAAGGGGTGTGGTTATTTCTTTAGTTGATAGGGTATTAAAATTAGCATCACCAGAATACATAAGCAATGAACTAATTTTTATTAAGACTATTCTAATAGGTAATGGCTATCCGGAAAATATGATTTCTCAAATAATTGAAAAAAGGAAAAAAAGTTGACGGAACCAAAAATATTAGAAGAAGATGGGTCAAATCAAGAAACAAATTACATAACTTTGCCTTTTATCCCAATATTATCACAAAAATTAAGAAGAGAATTAAAAAAAGAATTAATATAAATACAGCATTTAAATCAGGACAAAATATAAGCTCGTTGTTAAATAAAGGGAAAGACAAGGTACCGAGAAATTTGCAAAAGGGAGTATACAAAATTCCATGCTCTTGTGGTAAATTTTATGTGGGAAGAACACAACAGATTTTAGAAAATAGGCTACAGCAACACAAAATGCCATAGATTACGCTCTAAAACAAAACAAAACACCAGAAACGTTTGATTCAGCTGTTGCAGAACATCTTTAAAATTTTCCTCATCACAGTATTTTATTTGATCAAACAAAAATAGTAGATACATCTTTAGGACTTTTACAAAGCTTCAGGGAAATTATAGAAATAAAAAAGATAATATATGGGGGTATAAGTATCAATAGAGATGAAGGGGATTTTAGGATCAATTCGATTTATAATAGTTTAATTAAAAAGCAGGTAAAATTTTCAACCAGTACTATTTTTGATAATAGTTCGGATACGAATGATGACCTTGCGGACAAAGGTCAGACTGGGTTAAATGCTGGGAAAGGTAAACGAACTGCAGCTAAGCTTGCAAGCAAACGAATCTGTTCAATTTATAACTCAAACATTGGGTGATGAATCTGTGAGATCTATTTAGGAGTTATGGGCCGGGGGTTAGCTGACCTTTTTTTTTTTTTTTTTTTTTTTTTTTTTTTTTTTTTTAAGTATAAATATATTTTCATTTTTGATAGATTTCCATTTATATTCTGTGAGAAGGCGTGTTCCGATCAATATAAGCATTCGATTTTGTTTATACGCCAGTGAATGGAATTGTTTATTTAATATGTGAGTTTTCTTTTCCTATTTATTTATATTTTTTCTTTTGTTTGTTTAGTATGTTTTTTATGTTGATGTAAGAATTTTTTTTTTCTTTTCCGTTGAGAAAGGCTCCCGGATGTGGGCCGAAATATTCGGAGTATGTTTTGTTTAATTAAGTGTTTTGTATTCACTGCTTTATAGAAATTAAAACCCGTTTTTCTTGTTTAAAAATTTATATATATATATATATATATATATAATATATATATATATATATATATTATATATATATATATATATATTATATATATATATATATATAATATATATATATATATATATATATATATATATATATATATATATATATATAATATATATATATATAATATATATATATATATATATATATATATATATATATATATATATATATATATATATATTATATATATATATATACATATATATATATATATATATATATATTATATATATAGATAGATAGATAGATAGATAGATAGATGTAGATATTTATTGCAATAAAAGCCGCTTTGGGCAATGGCAAAAAAAATGGAAAATCACACAATGGAATGGAAAATAATTGCAATAAAAGCCGCTTTGGGGCAATGGCAAAAAAAATGGACAATCACACAATGGAATGGAATGGAAATCACACAGTGGAAAATAATAGCACATGATTATAACCCTCATAGCAAAGTATAGTAGCCTACATAACAATAACAACGCAAAATTAAAAAACAAAACAAAAACATAATAAAGCACACAATACCATTAAACTAACATAAATAGAAAGATGTATGTTACATCTATCAAGGGCAATGACTACAAAAATAACAAACAAGAAAACAACTTACACACATACAACAATAATTTCAACACTCACCCCACCCCCTTTACAAAAATCTATCTCTATGTGACATACCCAATTTTATATATTTTGCTATCATTCTTATTGTCCTATAATTTTTTGATCCCATTACTGAAACAAACCACTCACTTGTCCCCACATTATCAAAAAACAATTCTTTCCTTAAATCCTGTAATTCGGGACAAAGGGCCATGAAGTGAAGCAGATCCTCACCATTTTCTCCGCACATAGGGCATGAGTAAGGACCGTCTTTTACCCTTACCCTCCCTAAATATTTTCTCCTTTCTCCAAGTGCTAGAAAATTACCCTTCCCTGATATATACCACTTAATTTCTTCACTATTTAAACCCACTTTAAAATAAATCTCATATCCCCAGACCTCCTTCCATTACCGGTAAACGCCGAGGGACACCGAGGCGACGACTTCACACTGCCATTTCTGAATCTCCTGATCTTCAAGCACACCCTTTACTAATTTTGCTACATTTCCTACTTCCAGTCCTATCCCCTTTTCTTCATTCCAAACACCTGATAACCCACAACTATTTAAGATTGATTCACCTGGGAAGCCCATGAACATTTCCTTCTATCCTGCAACACCTCCAGATAAGTTGCATTTACTAACCTACTATTCTGTAAACCAATCACCTTTTCCCAGTATCCTATCTTTCTAACCAATCTTTTTACCCTTAATGAAAACAATCCTAGATCACCCTTTAACACCAGATTGTCAAATTTCCCGCTTAACCCTAAAAGTCTCCTGAAATGTCCTAAATAAATTCTCTCTATTTTTTCCCCTTTTTCAAAACCCCAAACTTCCCCACCGTAACTCAATACTGGGCCTACCTTCGTCTAAAAAATTCTCTTCTGTAGCTTAATATCTGCCGGTCCTAGATGCCTAAGGGGACTCTTCAACAACGCTCATGAAGCCTTCTGACCCTTCCAACTCACTATTTGCACCTGATCACTCCATCTCCCTGAACTTGTGAACTTACATCCCAAATAAATAAAATCCTTAACTTCTTTCATCTCTTTCCCATTAAAATAAAACTTATTCTTTTCCCTTTCTTCTTTTCCAAAAACTAATATAACTGATTTATCAATATTTAAAACTAATTTTTTACTCTCCAGATAACTATCCAAAATCTCTAACATCTTTTGCAAATCCGGAGCCGATTTCGCAAGCAATACTATATCATCTGCAAATAATAAACAAAACAGCACCAGCAACATTAATTTTAACATAGGGACATTTTTATTTCTAAAATACTGCTCAATATCAAGGAGGCACACTTGTGCCTCTATAAAGAGGCGACCCACCACAATGTTAAGCGATTTCAGGTCCTAGAGGTCGCAGAGAGACGGCGGTAATCGCATTTTGTAGCCCAAGCTCAAACTAAGAAACTTGCAAAATTTCATCCTCCTCCGACTTTATCTTCATGGGGTAAACTGGGCCGGAAGTTTGGACCCTCCCACCACAGCCCCCCTTTAACGTTGTCCGATTGGGCTGAAATTTAGAGGTTAAGCTTTCCTAGGGCCCGGGAGCTTATCCTCGAAATTTCAGCTCAATCCGATCACTCCTTCCCTGTTTTCAAAAAACAAATATAGCCACTTAAAATTCATCATCATCATTTCTTTTTTTTTCTTAGCCACGCCTACAGGCCACAGTTGGCAACGGATCCGGTTGAATGAGGACTCATTTGAAGCAGAATTCGACCTGTCAGGGCCTTTTGATATTTTCAGACCGAAAAAATTATCCCCCGAATTTACATTTACGAAAAACCTCGTTTTCCTATATTAGCCCATGTTAATTTTTCCCACCACAACCCCCCTTTAACGTTGTCTGATCGGGCTGAAATTTAGAGGATAAGCTTTCCTGGGGCCTGGGAGCTTATCCTCGAAATTTCAGCTCAATCTGATCACTCCTTCCCTGTTTTCCAAAAACCACATATCAAGATTTTTGGGAATTTGCTTGCGTCGAAAATAGCTTCCATTTGCTAAACAACAATTACTATTGTGTTTGTATAGTCCAGCGCTTGATACTCCAGACTGTCAGGCGGAAAAGCCGGGTTCAATTCACCATCAGAGCAACTTTTTTATATACTGAATTTAAACTTTAAAAAGAAACTCAGTTTCTTTTTTAAATTATTTGAAAAAATTTACGTTTTCTAAAGAGTTAAAGAGGCTGAGTTACAAGGTCGACCCTTAAAACGTACAGGGATTAGGAGGCACAGTTGGGGGGCTGTTAAAGAGGCTGAGTCACAAGTTCGAACCTTAAAAAGTACAGGGATTAGGAGGCACAATGTACGACGTGATTTGAGTATTCAGGAATTAAAAGCCTTAACACAAGAATGTTCAAGAGCGGGGGGTTTGGGGGGCGGCAGCCCCCCAACTTTAACTCCTGACACGATCAGCTAACAGTTAGTCAAGCAATAATAAGTAATAAACTGTACAAAAACGTGCAGAAATTATTTGAAAAAAAACTACGTTTTCTAAAGAGTTAAAGAGGCTGAGTTACAAGGTCGAACCTTAAAACGCACAGGGATTAGGGGGCACAGTTGGGGGGCTACCGCCCCCCAAACCCCCGCTTTCGCAGCCTTTAAATATAAAAAAATTCTTTAAACTGAAAGTAAGGAGCGACATTAAAACTTAAAACGAACAGAAATTATTCCGTATATGAAAGAGGCTGTGCCCTCCTCAACGCCTCGCTCTTTACGCTAAAGTTTTTATTGTTTAAAAAAAGAGTTGTGAGAAATTCAAACTTTAGCGTAAAGAGCGAGGCGTTGAGGAGGGCACAGCCTCTTTCATATACGGAATAATTTCTGTTCGTTTTAAGTTTTAATGTCGCTCCTTACTTTCAGTTTAAAGAATTTTTTTTTATATTTAAAGGCTGCGAAAGCGGGGGGTTTGGGGGGCGGTAGCCCCCCAACTGTGCCCCCTAATCCCTGTACGTTTTAAGGTTCGACCTTGTAACTCAGCCTCTTTAACTCTTTAGAAAACGTTGTTTTTTTCAAATAATCATTAATAAGAAGAGAAAACAAACGCGGTGATAGAGTGCATCCCTGTTTGAGGCCTACATTACTTAAAACTGGCCCAGAATGAGAAATACCTACCTTCACTACTGCTTTAACCACCTCATACATTTTCATTATAACTTCTACTAACCTAATTGGCAATCCTAATTTCACCAACGCCCCTTTCAACATACTCCTTGAAACTTCGTCAAATGATCCCCTAATGTCCAAAATCGCCGTATATAGCCTATTTTTCGTATGCCTCGTATATTTACTAACTAAAACCTGTAAACTAAATATTCGATCAATTGTACTATAGTTTTCCCTAAACCATGCCTGACAATCAATTTATATACCTTTATAATGCAACCATTTATCCATCCTATTAGAAAGAACTCTACAAAATAGCTTACTAATAGAACTTCCTAAACTTATCCCCCTGTAGTTCTTGTGCAGGTTTCTTTCTCCTTTCTTAAATAATGGGATCATAATCGATATCTGTCAATTTTGTGGCCATAGAGGTGTACTTAAAATTGCCGAAATATACATACATATATAACGTGTAAAAAATCCAAAAATGTGTAAAATTTTGAAGTAATCAAAATCCATAAACGTGTCAAAAATTAAAATAGACAGCAAAGACACGCGCGGTTAGAAGATAAACGAAAACGAGAATTACAGGGTATGAAAAGTGAAAATGAGCAGCAAAGACACGGGTGGTTAGAAGATAAGCGAAAACGACAATTAGGGCGTATCAAAAATGCCATAAACTCAGTAAATGTTAAATATAAGTTTTTGGGACCCTTCAACGTTGCTTGTATTTACTGTGGAGCCCTCCATTTTCCGGAAGAAAGAGTAGCAAACATAGGTAATTCGTTTGGAGATTGCTGATTGTATGGTCGAATTGCAATGTCACCACCTCATTTTCCAAATTAATTGGTTTGCTTTTTTTAGGACGTCACTTGCTCTCTGAAGAGTTTCATAAACGTATTCGCAACATGAACTCGTGCTTTGCTCTAGCTTCGTTCAACGTAAGCAATGATCGAACCATAAATAGTCGGAACATATTTAGCTTGGAGTAACTGGACAAATTTATCACAAAATCAGTTTAGCAGCATATCCGTCACCAACTACTGAAGGTGAAATTGAGCCACCTTCATATTGCCAAATGTACTTTTTAGACCCCAATTGAGCTGTTGAGGAACGCCTCGAAGATTCTTAAAGTTGTGGGATCTCTCATAATCTAATGAATCTCTTGGAAGAAATATTGAGAGATTCCAATGACTATGCCAAAGCTTACGAAAAAATGCGAGAAGTGGAGGATGATGCAAGTCAGTTTGCTGCTTCACTTGGAAAACAGCCTCCAAACGTGCAGCTCATTTTTACTTTGCCAGATGGTGTCGATTATAAACGGTTTAACCCTCCCGCAAGCAATAAGGTATGCGCTGTGCTTACTCCTAATTTCGAACATAGTTTTCTACCAAATGACATAGTTGTAAAACAACGTGGCAAAAACCTTGTCATTTTAAAAAATACCGACCATCCTGTGGAGCCCAATACCTACCCAATGATTTATCCAGCTAGAACTTCAGGATAATCAAGGGGTAGGCTACTTCAAACTCAGCCTGTAAGTAATTACAGCCAGTCTCAAGCCTGTATAAAGGAGGAGAGTTTTGCGGTGGTTTAGCAATTTGCCCCTGGAAAAAATTATGCTGAAAGAAACATCCAAGGAAAATACAACCAGAATTCCCTTTTCAACGACGAACCCTGCATCCGCCCCACCGACAAGATTTTTGAATGCGAAAATACCACTAAAAATTGTATTTTGGAACGTTCGGACGCTAACACAGCTGTGGAAGGTGGAATAGCTAGAGAAGGAGATGACCCGCTATCAGCTAGAAATCATGACCCTCTCGGAAGTGAGATGGCAGGGAAATGGAAATTTCTCAGTTTCCACCACTCAACGGTGGAAAAACTATAGTCTTCAGCGGCAATGAAACATGACGAGACCCTGGAGTGGCCCTAGTCATTCGAAACCTGTGACAAAATCACTGATTATCTGGAAACCCATGAGCAGCCGCATTATAACTGCTTGATTCCATGGGAAACATGCCAAAATGATCCTGGTTGCGTGCTATGCACCCACTAACGAAGCCACAGACGAGTAGAAAGAGACATTCTACAATGAACTGACATCTGTCCTTAAAAATATACCCTGACATGACATTCTGTGTGCCATGGGGGATTTCAAAGCCAAGGTTGGCAACGATAGAGAATATTGTGTCGACGTCCTTGGCAACCACGGTCTTGGAGAACGAAACGAAAATGGAGAGTTGCTTATTGAAATGGCTAGGTCCTTTGGCTTGGTTGTTGGTGGCACTCTCTTGGCCCATAAAGATATACACAAGTACTCCTGGACTTCACCTAATGGACACACAAAAAACCAGATCGACCACTTTCTTACTGGTAAGAAGTGACAGACGTCGCTATGTGATGTGCGTGCATTTAGAGGCTCTGATATCTTCTCTGACCATAGCATGATGGCTGCAAAAATCAGAGTAAAGTTGTCAGCCCCGAGAAAGGTGAGGACAGCTAGGCAACGGCCCTATGACTGTGAAAAACTGAGTGACTTAGAAATTCGGTCACAGTTTGTGTTAAAACTGACCAACATATTTGAAACCCTGGGACTGCTACGAGATGAAAGTCCAAAGACAGCTTGGACTGTTATCAGAAAAACCTACAATGATACTGCCTACGAAACGCTTGGTATGAGAAAGTGGCCAAAGGATGAATGGATCTCCATCGAATTGTGGCATCTGATCGAGAAGAGGGCTGACAAGAAAAATCTCTTCTCAACACTCTTTCTCCTGATGCGAGACACTCTCTTAAACTAGAGTATGCTTTGCCTGATAAGGATATAAAGAAGAGCGTCCGTGCTGATAAACGCTGTAGCCTTGAACAGAAGGCTCAGAAGGCTGAAGAAACTGCTAGACGGGGAGACTCTCGGTCAGCGTACCGCATCACCAATGAAATAGTCAAACGTCCAAAGACAGATGGACCTGTCAAAGATGACTTTTTAATGACTTCTTACTGACACTAATAATGTGAACGAAGCCTGGGTGTCGCATTTCAAAAACTGTTAAATAGACCACCACCTGCTGATTCTCCAGATATACCAGACACGCCATTTTTAAATCTAGCCGTCGATATCAAAGTACCCTCTGGTGGGGAGATACTAAAGGCGGCTAAGAAGCTGAAGTCTGGAAAGTCCCCTGGGGAGGACCGAATCGCGGCTAAAATGATTATTGCTCAGTAGCTGCATGCATAAATGTTTGGACCTAGTTTTTCTCTATAATTTGGAGAACAGAAGAAATTCCTAAGAATTGGACAAAAAGTACTCTCGTCAAAATATTCAAAAAAGGCGACGCTGCAAAGTGCGAAAACTGGAAAGATATCAGCCTTGTATCTATACCTAGCAAACTATTGGTGACTATACTCCTCGACAGAATCCAACCAGTGTTGAACGAAAATCTCCGAAAAAAGCAGCATGGATTCCGGCCAAACCGATCATCCGCTGATCTTGTATTTACTATCAGAATACTGCTAGAAGAAGCGAATGAATGGCGCAATAAACTTTACTTGGTCTTTATAGACTTAGAGAAAAATTTCGACTCGGTTGATCGCCAAACGCTTTGGAAGGTTCTCCAATACTACGGTATTCCCGATAAGCTCATTCGGATCATTGAAGCTTTCTACAATGACACAGAATGCTGCGTGAAGACAAGTGACGGGATTATCCGTAACTTTCGTATCATTACAGGAGTGAAACAAGGCTGTGTGCTATCAACACTGCAATTTATTCTTATTATTGATTGTATTCTCCGGACCTGCGATGGACATGGGGTCCAGTTGGATAATAAAAGACTCGGAGATGTTGATTTCGCTGACGACATCAGCCTCCTAGAGGCCTGCAAACAAAAGCTCCAGCATTACCTTAACCAAGTCAGGGACGCTGCCGAACCTTTTGGCCTTAAGATAAATACAAACAAAACAAAAAGTATGGCGTACACTGGATCTTCACTCGACCTACGATGCAATAACTAGATGATAGAGCAGGTAGTAGAGTTCAAGTACTTAGGAAGTACCATCCACAATTCAGGATAGTGTCAGCGAGAAGTCAAGTTAAGAATCGGCCGGGCTAATAATCTTTCAGGAAACTGTCCCATATTTGCCGCAGCCAGAAGTACTCTCTCCGACTCAAGCTGAGGCTTTTCAACAGCAACGTCCTCTCAGCGCGATCCTGGTCATGTGATCTGCACGTCCAAAAATCGAATACCGAAGGTCGTCCTTCAGTGGCAGCCACGTGGTACCAGAAGAAGAGGATGCCCCAAAAATACCATACGACGCAGCTACCGGCTGACCTCGCAAACCTCAATGCCTCAATCCAACCTGAATGGGAAGATGTATGGGCGGCCGCAGCGATGAGAGATGACTGGCGACTCTTCTTGGATGCCCTAAGCGCCTCTGGAGGCACAGGAGGATCTAAAGTCTAATGCCACTTCAAACACCTTATGTAAGTCGTCCACATATAACAAAGCTGAAAATAGCAAGGAATCGTATCGATTTTTGACCTGAACATTCGAAAAGCCTTTCTGTACAAGCTGTAACACCCGATCTGCGAAAGATTTGTTTTAATGTTCTGCATTTTGGTGGAAGACTTTTGCAACAGTACCTCGTTGATACCATTATTCGTGTTGAGCGTGATCGTATAAAGCTTTCAAAATAGGTGCTATATTTTTAGATCTGATGAAAGCTTTCGACACTGTGGATTATGAACTTCTACTTAAGAAGTGTGAGGTGTATGGTTTGAGGGGTAAACCACTAAATTTTTTAAGAAGTTTTTTTAAGTAATCGTTATCAGTATGTCCAACTAAATGATTCTTCTTCCGAAAAAAAATGTATTGAAATAGGTGTTCCGCAAGGATCAGTTCTCGGTCCTATATTATTCTTGATATTTATTAATGATTTACCAAATTTTCTAAATAATTTTTGCTATAGAATAAGTGTACTAACGGTAAACCCGACTAATGAAACAGTTTTACTTTTTGCTGATGACACAACAGCCATTAGCACAGCTAAGACAGCGGAGCTGCTGCAGATTTCCATGAAGGAATCAGTTAATAGAATTGCAGCATGGCTGAGGGTAAATAAATTAAGGATTAACATGGCTAAGTCTAACTTTATTATTTTCTCGCGATCACCTAACTTTTACCCATGGATCAAGGAATTAGATATGCCTAATGGCGTTATAAAACGGACTGCGTCTTTTAAATACCTTGGGATTGTATTAGATGAAACTCTATCTTTTAAGGAACATGTTACTTTAACTAGCAAAATTCTGGCAAGAAATCTCGGTATAACGAAGAAACTCCAACATTGTTTTCCTAAGTCTGTCCTTCGCCATCTTTATTTTTCTTTAATACACCCGTATATACTTTATTGTTCAAGTATTCGGCTCTCTACTTTTTCTTCTACCCTAAAACCAATAAGACTTCTACAAAATCATGCAGTAAGAATTTTAGCCGGTATATCTCCGCGTATGTCTGTTCGAGAAATTTACCCAACTTTAAAAATTTTGCCGGCTGCAGGCCTTCGTGAATTCTATGTATTGTGGTTTATTTTTGGACTGCAGCAGGATATTCAGCCTCGTTGTTTTGGTGATTTATTGTCCATTAGGTCTACTGTTCATTCTCATGATACAAGGGGTAGCGCGGACTTCTGTGTACCTAGTGGTATATCTTCCCGTTCATGTTTTCTATTCTTTATAGAGGTACGCGGAAATGGAATAGTTTGAATAGTGATATTAAGACTATTGGTGACCCCAATATTTTTAGAAAAACCATTAAGGAATTGCTTTTTGCTGAATATGAGTTTTGACTGATTAATTGATTTATTTAATGTGGGGGTTTTGTTGATATGTTGTTCCCAGAGGATGTATAATATATGATATTATTTTGTATTTATTGTTTAGTGTGTTGGTATTAGTGGTGTTGGTGGCCAAGTGTTCTTTGTTTTAAGTATTTTGTTTTCTCTACCTCCCCCACGGACAAGCTTTGCTTTTTAGGGGAGGCAGTAATAATTTTTTGTTGCTATGTTTTTTTTTCAATAAATCGTTCTTCTTCTTTTCTTTTTATAGATTGGATAAAATTTAACCAGAAAAATATTATGGGTGAAAACTACGTAGGGGTTTTACGACTTCTTAAACACCGTGAAGACCTTAAAACTTCGAAAACGAAACAATCATTGGTGAAAAAGTTATACTACTGTCATCATTCGTCGGATCAACACGCTACTTTGCTGAATATTTTCAAGACGCCTTGGCTATTGTTCGTCGCCTTGGACCACCCAATTTCTTTATAACTGTGACTTGCAATCCTGATTATTCTGAATTTAAAAAAGCAGCAAGCATTAAACTTGATGATAACTCTATTATAGAACAGTCCCCTCAAGATCGTCCCGATCTCATTACTTGAATTGCTAAACTGAAATTTGACGATAAAATCAATGACATTGATAAGGATCAGAAATTCGGAAGAGTGGCAGCATTTGTGTGTACGATTGAATGTGAAAAACGTGAACTACGACATATGCATTTGCTATTGATCATGAGTCTTCAGAACTGAATTCATAATCCAGTTGAAATTGATGATCCTATATCAGATGAAATTCAAAATTCCAACGACCCATTATTAAGAGAATTAGTCTTAGAATGGATAATTCCTAATCCGTGTGGAAGTTTAAATCCAAATGCGAGTTGTATGATTAAAAAAAATGGAAAATTCCAGTGCCGCTTCGGTTTCCCGAATCAGTACAACTCAGTCACATCCCTAGCGGATGCTGAAAAACCATAATATTGACGTCGTTGTGATCCCAAATTAGACGAAATGAATAGAGAAGAATACTCACATGACCTTGCTGTTTATCAAAAAGATTCTAACAATCGCCGAATTACTCCTGATAATCGTCATAATGCCACATATAATCCTCATATGCTTAAAAATTACCAATGTCACATGAATGTCGAATATGTAGGAAATATATGTCCGGTAAAGTATCTATATAAACACATCTACAAGGGACTTGATTGTGCTTCAATAAAGATTGTCGAAAATAAACGGTACATGGTTTACAATGAAGAAGAAACCTACGTAGAAGGACGCTGCATTACACCAACTGAAGCATGCTGGCGACTATTTAGTTAGGATATCCAGAAAAAGAGCTATTTCGTTCAATGTTTAAGTGTTCATTTGCCATATCGTTATCTAATGCAAAATATCAGCCAAGCCCAACAAGATTTGGTAGATATTAGACAACAAAGATCAATGTTGGGAGTGTATTTTCGAAACAATAAGGTGTTAAAACAAATGAAAAAGAAGGAATTTCTTTATTATTGGGAGGAATATTAGATGGAATTGAACTACCGATACATGGGAACAAAGAATCTGTCGATTACGTGTCATTGGACGAATTCACAACGTAAATTTTGCGACTTTTCCCGAGTGCTTCTATTTACGAGTACTTTTGTGTCATGTGAAGAATCTGGAAAGTTTTGAAGATAATAAAACAGTTGATAACATTGTATATTTCACATACAAAAAAGCATGCCTGGCTCATGGCCTAGAATTCAACGATAAAAAGTGGTTCGAGCCCTAGAAGAATCGGCACTGTCCAAAATACCTACTGTAATGCGAATACTCTTCACACAGATTCTTGTTTTCGGTAATCCTGCAAATCTAAAAGCTCTTTGGAAAAGATTCAAAAATCAGTTGGCAGAGGATTTCTTTTTGCATGCAAGACGAAACAACTTATCTAAAGATCTCGCAGTGAAGCATGCTTATCCTATTATTGCATCTAAGTTAAATACAAAGGCAATAGAAGGTCAAAATTTTATTTTTCGGGTAGAATGATACGGCAAGGACAACTTTGAGACATATGAAAATGGCTAAAGCTTGGAATTTCCAAATTCCAATAAGTCAATTTTTACCGTAGATAGTATGTATCGGCTTCTGCAAGTAAAACAGCTTGAAATTGTTGACAGTATTTTACAGACTGTCAATGATCCTAATTATTATGGATTTTTTTCATAGATGGGCCAGGTGGTACCGGTAAAACGTTTGTTTATAAGACCTTTATCACACACAAGACCTTCGGCTTGAAATTTCCACTTTCCTCAGATTATCTTTCCTGTATAAGACCTTGTTCAAGCAAAGATTTAGAATTAGCTCAAATAGATGTTTTCCTATTGACGAAGCACCTAAGCTTCCAAAGTATGGCTTAAAAAATATGGATCAGTTGTCACGGTCCATGGCAAATCCAAACCTACAATTTGGTGTGAAAATTTTAGTTGCGGGGGGTGATTTTCGACAGGGTTTACCAGTTCAACCCCGAAGCAGCCGTAGTGAAACACTCGATTTATCAATAAAAAAAAGTCGTCTTTGGAAGAATTTCAAAAATGTTTCCTTTGAGAAAAATATGCGGGTCGATCCTGAACAGGAAGCATTTGCAAAGTACATCCTCGAACTGGGAAATGGAAATCTTCATAAAAATGAACTTAATGAAATTGATTTATCGGAAAATATAACTTCCAGAGGCAATTTAATTGAGGAAGTATTTGGAGAGTGTTTATCTAAACAAAGTTTCGATTTAATGAAGTATCGAGTTATTTTAGCTTCAATCAACAAAGAAGTTAGTAAAATAAAAGCAACACAGCGGATTTGCCACCACATGACTTAAAAATAAAGAAAAATATGATACTTATGCTTTTGCGTAACTTAGATATTTCACAAGGGAAGTGTAGTGAGACCTGTCTTATTTTTACTGAATTATGTAACAACATAATTAAGGCAAATTTAATTAGTGGGGGAAAATTAGGAAAAGAAGTCCACATATCCTGAGTTACAGTGGACTCTAGTTAAGGTCAACTTGGATGTACTGTTGAACGATATCAATTTCCAATTCAACCTGCATTTAACATGACTATACGTAAGTCGCAAGGGCAAACTTTTGAATTTGTTGGCACCGACCTCAATACTCCAGTTTTTTTAAAACAATATAAAACTTTAGCGTAAAGAGCAAGGCGCTGAGGAGGGGACAGCCACTTTCATCTACAGAATAATTTTTGTTTGTTTTAATTTTTAATGTCGGTGATTACTTTCAGTTAAAAAAAACTTTTTTTTATTTATCTTTATAAGTGAGCAATGATTGAGTACATATGTGTGCTCTTCAAAAAGGTTCCATATTTTTTTGGAAAATTGGTGTCCCGGTGTGTTCTTGCATAAAAAAAAAAGATTTAGATAGGTCAGATGTTAGGGAAAATTCGTCAACAGCCTTAATTTTATGAAAAAAACGTTAATAATCAAACATCTTTGAATAGACTGCAGTATGAAATGAACAAAAACTGGTAATTGTAAAAATATTTGTATATATTTTAACAAGAGATTACAACAATTCAAAAACCTTCAAAAATAAAACCAAAGCTCTAAAGCTAATTAGAAATCGCTGCTATAAATTGGTCTTGCTGAATGATCAAATATGTTTGAAAAGACACTGTATGAAAAGTCATTAAGTTGCGTTAAGAGCAAAAAACTAGTAATTGCAAAAATATTTGTATGCATTTTGAGCCCGGCGCCTTTGCTGCTGGGCCCTGGCACTCGGCATGTGGAAGACTTCTATATATGGATTTTCACTACTGATTGTCATCTAAACGCAGACAATTTGAGCCTTTTCTTGATGTCAACAAACCTTAAATTAAAAGTAGTGCCTTTGTAAAGCTACTTTTTTTATTGGACCGTTAACTTTTGCCTAAGCTTGTCTTTTGTCATTTTTAAAGACATATCGCCGAACCTTCATTTCTTTTATTTGTTCAGGTGGTGGGACCAAAAATTTCTTCTTTTGCCTCGCCTTGACATTTGCTATTATGAAAGACGTATCGCCGAGCCTTTGTTTCTTTTAATTGTTCAGGTAGTGGGACAAAACTTCTGCTTATTCCAACGATTTATTTAGGCTAAGTTTTTGATTTTCAAAGGTATGGTAGACATTGATGACCTTATTCATGTCAAATTCCCAAACCCAATCGTCATCGCTATCATTTTCTATTTTGGCACGTTTTGATTCTTGTTGTCCAGGTTGCTTTTCATTGAATCGCTCACTTGCTCGGTGTCGCATGTCATGATTTTGGATTTTGATTACTTAAGACAATTTAGCAATAGCCTTTGCTTTAGCTGCCCGTATTGATGGTCCAGGTTGTCGATTTTCACATCTTATCACGTTTGATAGTTCAGATATGGTTCTATCGAATCATCATTTATAGTAACCGCAACTGCAAATTTTCGTTATTTGTGCCTTCCAACAGACATTTTGTTGGATAAATGATTGACTACATTTGGAATCTCAGCTTGGCGTAACGAGTCACTTTAAGCAAAAGGTAAACCAATCTAATTTTAAAACTTTCAGGTATTTTTCTGGTTTGAATTAAAAACTAACATCATTGCTCAGACCCCATAAACATTTTTCCAGTTTACAGTTAAATAAAATTATTTTATTTAAAATCTTCAGAAATTATTTTAGTTTACATAACTATGTGTAAAAGCTTCTAATAATGGCAAAGGTTCTTTGTAAAAATATTTATTTTATTTTGAATATTTTTTGTTAATTAGAAAAGCACGTAGATGTGACAAATTCCTAATGGGAATAAAATGAGCTATAAAATGAGTTATAGAAAAATACAGTTTTCGTACAAAATTGATTATATTAATTTTTTTGAATTACAAAAGGTTTTTTAACTACATCAATTTCATTTAAAATGAGCACTAAACAGCTCTCTACAGTGTTCCAGTGCCAAGCTATATGAGGAGAAATAGAGAGAAAAAAGATGCCGTATGTGCAGAATATCGTGAATACAACCAATTTTTTTGTTTTTAAGCCAATATATTTTCCTTGTTGTTACAACAAACAGACTGTAAGTTTTCTCTATAGGGGTAAGTACTTTAGGTTGCTAGCTACCGCTGCAACCCGGTAATGACATCATATGATGTCACGAAGTATAATACGTACATGATGACATTTCAATTTTTATTACATGACGCCATCATATGGTGTCATAACGTACATTACGTACATGACGCCATTACAATTTTTATTACATGATGTCATTTGCAATGCATGCCTTCATCATATAACATCATAAAGGCGTATGTGACGTTATTCTAACGTTCAAACTTTTGTTTTCTTTTGTGAGGTTTTTGAATTGTTGTAATCCCTTGTTAAAATACACAAATATTTTTGCAACAAACTTTTGGTTTTATTTTTTATGGTTTTTGAATTGTTGTAATCCCTTGTTAAAATATATACAAATATTTTCGCAATCACCAATTTTTTGCTCTTTACTCAATTAAACGTATTTTCATACTGTAATATATTCGACGATATTTGATTATTACAGCATTTCCGATTTCTATCAACAATTTCTGCTAAGCTTTAAACTTTTGATATTATTTTTCAAGGTTTTTGAATTGTTTTAATCTTTTGTTAAAATATATACAAATATTCTTGCAATTACTAGTGTTTTGCTCTTTACGCAATTAAATTTCTTTTCAAACTGAAGTCAATTCAAAGATATTTAATTTTTACAGCAAGTCCGATTTCTAACAACGATTTCTACTAAGCTTCAAACTTTTGGTTTTATTCTTTAAGGTTTTTGATATCTTGTTTTCCGTTGTTAAAATGTATACAAATATTTTTGCAATTACCCGTTTTTTGCTCTTTCCGCCATTCAATGTCTTTTCAAACTGAAGTTTGTTCAAAGATATTTGATTATTACAGCAAGTCTGATTTCTTACAACGATTTCTACTGAGCTTCAAACTTTTAGTTTTCTTTTTATGGTTTTTGAATTGTTGTAATCCCTTATTAAAATATATACAAATATTTTGGAAAATACCGGTTTTTTGTTCTTTAGGCAATTTAATGTCTTTTCATACTGAATCTATTCAAAAATACTTGGTTATTAAAGCAATTTCAATTTCTTACAATGATTTCTACTAAGCTTCAAACTTTTGATTTTCTTTTTAAACGTTTTGAAATTGTTGTAATCCCTTGTTAAAATATATACAAATATTTTTGCAATTACCAGTTTTTTTGCTCTTTAAGGAATTTAATTTACTTCTCCATACATGAAAATCTTCAATTTTTCCTCGTAAGTGTGATAAGTGTGACAACGTCATTACAATACGGATGTATATAAAAATGATGTCACTCACATAAACAGTTTTTGTCCAGAATTTTGGCTCTTAATGAATTTCCTCAAACTTCTGACCTATCTAAATCGTTTTTAGGCCAGAATATACCAGGATGCCAATTTTCCTAAGAACAACAATTTTTACGAAGCTTCAAACTTTTGGTTTTCCTTTTTAAGGTTTTGGCATTGTTTTGATCCCATGAAGCAGAAACATTTCTTCTTAATTCTGGGAGTAAATTGAAAGCAAAGTAATGAGATATCCATTCAAGAAAAAATCAAAAATATTTATTATTACTAGAAACGATATCGAGTGAAGCAGTTCCAAGTGGTTAAATTTAGGTACCCATGTTATTTATTACATGCATGTATCCAAATTACATGTATCCATGTTACATGCATCCAAACATGAGTTGTACCTATGTGCATCTATATTGAATCTATATGGTATTTAGTATGTTTTTTTTCATGTCCTCAGTTAACTCAGGGACACGAAGTGGCTTAATTCAGATCGTATGGTGTAGACTTAGAAAAAACTATTCTTCCGGTTAGATCAAATCAGTGAGTAGCAGAGTTTATTTTTCAAAAATGCTGTGACTTATAATTTTTTATTGTTTTGGTTTAATCTTTTTCACGAAAGATATAGCCCGATAGAGACCAAAACAATGAAAATTTTTAAGTCACAGCATTTTAGGTCATAGCATTTTTTCAAGAAAGATATAACCTGATAGAAACCCAAACAATAAAAAATTTTAAGTCACAGCATTTTTGAAAAATAAACTCTGCTGCTCACTGATTTGATCTAACCGGACGAAAAAAAATTTCTACGTCTACACAATACGATCTGATTTGATCCACTTCGTGTCCCTGAGTTACTTGAGGCCATGAAGAAAAAGTACTAAATAACATATAGATTCAATTTAGGTGCATATAGGTACAACTCATGTTTGGATACATGTCAATACCATCTAGATAACACTGATGAAATAACATGGGTACCTAAATTTAACCATTTGGAACTGCTTCACTCGATATCATTTCTAGTAATAATAAATGTTTTGTTTTTACTTGAATGGAAATCTTATTACTTTGCTTTCAATTTACTCCCAGAATTAAGAAAAAATATTTCTGCTTGAAGGAATCACAACAATTCCAAAACCTTAAAAAAGAAAACCAAAAGTTTGAAGCTTGGTAAAAATCGTTGTTTTTGGGAAAATTGGCATCCTGGTATATTCTGGCCTAAAAATGATTTAGATAGGTCAGAAAATTGAGAAAATTAATTAAGAGCCAAAATTCTGGAAAAAAAAAACCGTTTATGGGAGTGAATATCATTTTTATTTACATCAGTATTGTAATGACGTTGTCATACTTATCACACTTATGAGGAAAAATTGAAGACTTTCAGGTATGGATAAGTATATTAAATTGTTTAAAGTGAAAAAACTGGTAATTGCAAAAATATTTGTATATATTTTAACAGGGGATTACAACAATTTCCAAACGTTAAAAAAGAAAACCAAAAGTTTGAACCTTAGTAGAAATCGTTGTTAGATATTGGACTTGCTGTAATAATCAAATATTTTTGAATAGATTCAGTATGAAAAGACATTATATCGCCTAAAGAACAAAAAATCAGTATTTGACAATATGTTTTTTGATATTTTAACAATTGATTACAACAATCCAAAAACCATAAAAAAGAAAACCACAAGTTTGAAGCTCAGTAGAAATCGTTGTAAGAAAACAGACTTGCTGTAATAAACAAATATCTTTGAACAGACTTCAGTATGAAAAGACATTGAATTGCGGAAAGAGCAAAAAATGGGTAATTGCAAAATATTTGTATATATTTTAACAACGGAAAACAAGAATTCAAAAACCTTAAAAAATAATACCAAAAGTTTGGAGCTTAGTAGAAATCGTCGTTAGAAATCGGACTTGCTGTAAAAGTCAAATATCTTTGAATTCACTTCAGTTTGAAAAGAAATTTAATTGCGTACAGAGCAAAAAAACTAGTAATTGCAAAAATATTTGTATATTTTAACAGGAGACTAAAAGAATTCAAAAATCTTTAAAAATAATACCAAAAGTTTAAAGCTTAGTAGAGATCGTTGTTAGAAATCAGACTTGCTGTAATAATCAAATATCGTCGAATAGATTGCAGTATGAAAATACATTTAATTGAGTAAAGAGCAAAAAACTGGTAAATGCAAAAATATTTGTATATATCTTAACAAGGGATTAGAACAATTCAAAACCCTAAAAAATAAAATCAAAAGTTTGAAGCTTAGTAAAAATTGATGTTAGAAATTGGATTTGCTTTAATAATTAAATATTTTGAAAAAACACAATATTGAAAGACATTAAATTGCGTAAAGAGCAAAAAACTTGCAACTCTAAAAAATATTTGTATGTATACAAAGAGATTACAGCAATTCAAAAACCTTAAGAAAGAAAACCAAAAGGTTCAACCTTAGAATGACGTAAAATACGCCTTTATGATACCATATGATGACGCCATGTATTGCAAGTGACGGCATGCAATAAAAATTGCAATGACGTCATGTACGTAATGGACGTCATGACCCCATATGATGGCGTCATGCAATAACAATTAAAATGTCGTCACGTACGTAATGTACTTCAAGACATCATATGATGTCATTCATATCTGGGTTGCAGAGGTAGCTAGCAACCTAAGGTACTTACCCCTATACAGAAAACTTACAGTCTGTTGGTTTTAACAACAAGGAAAGTATATTGAAAATATTTTTTTTAAAATAAAAAAACACGATATTCTGCGCATACGGCATTTTTTTCTCTCTCTTTCTCCTCATATAGCTTTGCACTGGAACACCGTAGAGAGCTGTTTAATGCTCATTTTAAATGAAATTGATGGAGTTAAAAAACCTTTTGTAATTAAAAAATATTATTTTTTTAATATAATCGATTTTTTACGAAAAACTGTATTTTTCTATAACACATTTTAGAGCTCATTTTATTCCCATTAGGAATTTGTCACATCTACGTGCTTTTGTAATTAACAAAAAAAAAATATTCAAAATAAAATAATTATTTTTGCAAAGAACCTTTGCCATTATTAGAAGCTTGTCGACAGAGTTATTTAAAACTAGAATAATTCCTGAAGATTTTAAATAAAATAATTTTATTTGACTGCAAACTGCAAAAATATTTATGGTGTCTGAGCAATAATGTTAGTTTTTTAATTAAAACCAGAAAAAATACCTGCAAGTTTTAAAATTAGTTTTGTTTACCTTTTGCTTAAAGTGACTCGTTACGTCAAGCTGAGATTCCAAATGTAGTCTCTCGTACCTTCCAACAGACATTGAAATGTCTGTTGGAAGGTACAAATAACGAAAATTTGCAGTTGCAGTTAATTTAAATGATGATTAGTTAGAACCAACTCCTGAACTATCAAACTTGATAAGATGTGAAAACAGACAACCAGGACTATAAATACGGGTAGGTAAAGCAAAGGCCATTGCTAAATCGTCTTAAGTAATCGAAATCCAAAAACGTGACATGCGACACCGAACATGTGAGCGAGTCAATGAAAAGAAATCTGGACAGCAAGAATCAAAACGTGTCAAAATAGAAAATGATAGCGATGACGATTGGGTTTGGGATTTTGACATGAATAAGGTCATCATTGCCTACCATACCTTTGAAAATCAAAAAATTAGCCTAGATAAATCGTTGGAATAAAAAGAAGTTTTGCCCCACTACCCGAACAATTAAAAGAAACAAAGGTTCGGAATAACAAACGACAAGCGGAGGCAAAAGAAGAATTGTTTGTCCCACCACCTGAACAAATAAAAGAAATGAAAGTTCGGCGAAAAATTAAAGGTCCAAGGCAAAAATTAAATGTCCAATAAAAAATATAGCTTTAAAAAGGCATTTCTTTTAATTTAAGGTCTATTTTGACGTCATGACATCAAGAAAAGGATCAAATTGACTGCGTTTAGATGACAAGCAACAACGCCAGGGCCCAGTGCCAGGGCTCGAGGGCGAAGCCGCCGGGCTCAAGATGCATACAAATATTTTTGCCATTACCAGTTTTTTGCTCTTTACGCAACTTAATGGCTTTTCATACAGTGTCTTTTCAAAGATATCTTAATTAAAAAATCTTTTTCCACAAAATAAGTTTTTTAGAGAGAAGTTAAGAACTCCATTTAACCAAAAAAAAATAATTTAGCAAGTATGAAACCACCACAAATCAGCATCGATAAATAAATGAAACCCAAAACGAACAGACATTACAACAAATAAACGAGTCAAACTCAAAACGAGCAGAAATTAACATGAGTTTGGCTCAAAACCCCTATGCCTTCCCAAGGCCAGAACATATTTTGTACTTTACTGAAAAAAATATAAATGTTTTTACTTTTATAACTTTAATAAATCAAATAATATTAACATTTTGATTACTAGATATCAGTATATGTATATTAAACTGACAATACACATTCATTTGTATTTTTTTCAGTAAAGTGCAAATTATGTTCTGGCCTTGGGAAGGCAGAGGGGTTTTGAGCCCAACTCATGTTGATTTCTGGTATTTGCAGTTTGACTCGGTTATTTGTTGTAACTTTTGTTCGTTTTGGGTTTCATTTGTTTATCGATGCTGATTTGTGGTGGTTTCACGCTTGCTAGATTATTTGATTTTATTTTTGCTCATTTTTGGTTTAATAGAGTTCTTTACTTTTCTTTGAAAAAATTTTTTTGTGGAAGAAGTTTTTTTTAATTAATTTCTCTTCGTTTTATATTGAATTAGTCTTTCCAGGGAAAAAGTAAATAATACTTTAAATCTTTTCGTTTTTTGTAAGACTTTATATTTTGGCCTTCTATTTGTATACAGGAGAAAATTTTCAGCAATTTTTAACAACAAACACCCTTTTAAAAATCTGGATACAAATAGTAGAGTTTAATTTAGTTTCATACCTCCTCTAGTTGACCTGAAATGGAAAACTTGATATCATTCGCAAAAAAAATCTGTTTACTTTCTTTGATAGCTTGGATACACTTTCGCTATTTTGATTTGGTTAAATTTTAAGAGCAGAAATAGCCCCAAAAGTTTGAACATAATACCCTCAGTCGTTCTTGGGATACTGCTGAAATGCCTTGTTGGGAATTAGCATTAACAAAGTGCATTTTGATTTAATCTTAAGGCAACAATTAGTTTTCAAGCATAATGGGCAAATGGGAGGGTGGGGTGTGCGAGGGGGATTAGTTGCAGTCCAATCACTTTCGACTATTAAAAATGACATCAGCCTTTCTGTTTTCAATCAGAAATTTCCTCGCTGAATTGATAAGTTTTACAAATTCTAGTTATTTGGTAGTGAATATTCCAAAAACAAATTTCGTGACATTTTGTAGAAATGGAGTTTCATGTGTTTTAGATAATAAAATTGTTTTTAACGGTGAATTTTTAAAGCATGTAAATAGAGTTAAATATTTGGGCTTTGGTCTTGATTTTAATTTAAGTTGGAAATCACATTGTGATCTTGTGGCAGTTAAGATTTCAAGAGGGTTGGGTGTGATAAGAAGTCTGAAAAATCAACTACCGTCAAATGTTTTACTTTTACTTTATCATTCTATTGTTAGCCCTTATTTATCATATGGTTGCATGCTATGGACTAGTAGTTTTATTTCAAGTTTTAGAAAGGTCCAAATTTTACAGAATAAAACAGTTCGTATTTTAGGTAATTATATTCAGTTTGAAAATAGCACGTTGAATTGCTTTACAAGTTTGAAAATTTTAAATATTTATCAGTTACGGGATTACCAGTTAGCAATTTTTATTTATCAATGTTTGAATAAGTGTTCACCAGAGGTATTTTGGGAAATTTTTAAAGCTAACTCATATTATCACTGTTATGAGACTAGAAATGCGAATGACCTTGCATCGGAGCTCCGGAATACTCAACGTGCTGAATTTCTGCCTCGTTTTGCGGGACCAGGGGTGTGGAATTCCCTCCCGGATGCTATTAGACAAGCTGATAATGTAAGCCAGCTCAAGAGTAGATTGAAGCGTTACCTTTTGGGTTATAATCTGAATGATTAGAATTTTGAATTTGATTAATGTTTGGTATGAAAATTGTTTGGACAGATAATGGTCGCATTTTCGCGAAATTACCCAGCCAAAGTGCACGGAATCGGCTCTATAGCCTAGCTGATACTTATTGATTTTGTCATAGTTGATTTAGTTAGATGTATCTCTTTTTTTTTCTTTTTTTTCTTACCTCTGTTGTTGCTTTTTTTTTTTTTTTTTTTTTGAGTGGATGTTTTAAGGATGATTTGTGATATTTCTCACTTGCGATTTCTAGAGTGTAATCCTTTTAGAGCAGGAGATGTTCTTTATGTTGATTTAGTTCAAGTGCTGATATTTCTCCGTAAAGAGATAGTCGTTATGTGGATGTAGAGCTTTATAATAATGGATTTGCAGCCATCGTAAACAAACCTTCGGGTTTGTGTAGATGGCCGCTGTAAATTTGTTTGTATTTTTTATGCTAAATAAATTAATTTGAATTTGAAATTTGAATTTGAATTTGTTTTCAATCAAATGAGCCCTTTTCGAAGTTCCTACGACAACTCCTTTGGTACGAAGTGCCCTGGTCTAAACAAAAAAAAAACAAAAAAAAAATATTGTACCCATATCGATCTTTACTATAAGAATGTCATGCATTACAATCACTTTCGACTATTAAAAAGGAAACTAAGCCTTTCAATTTTCAATCGAATGAGCCCTTTTTAAGTTTCTACGACAAAGCTTTCTATAAGAACCTTATATGCCCCCATGGCATAAATTACAACCCTTACCCTAAGGGCTATGAGGGGGGTTGTCATCCTTGAAGACCTAATTTCCAGAACTTTCAACTACGTTAAAGAAAATAGCTATCTCAAAAGTTTGATTGGATGTGTTTGGAGAAATGGTGGGCGTGAGAGGGGTGTTAGTTTCTCTCCAATCACTTTCAACTATTAAAAAAGGCATTAGCCCTTTCCATTTCCAATCAAATGAGCCCTTTTGAAGTTTCTACGACAACGCTTTCAATAAAACCTTATATGCCCCCAGGGCATAACTTACAGCCCTTGCCCTGAGGGCTGGGGGGGGGGTTGTCATCCTCAAGGACCTAATTTCCAGAACTTTCAACTACGTTGAAGAAAATGGTTATCTGAGAATTTTCATTGGATGTGTTGGGGGGAATGGTGGGCGTGAGAGGGGGGTTAGTTTTCCTCCAATCACCTTTGACTATTAAAAAGGGCACTAGCCCTCTCAATTTCCAATTGAATGAGCCCCTTTTTAAGTTTTTACAACAACACTATCTATAAAAACCTTATTTGCCACCAGGGCATAACTTACAACCTTTGCCCTGGGGACTCTGGGGGTTTATAACCCCTCAAATACATAATTTCCAGAATTTGCAACTACGTTGAACAA
This sequence comes from Artemia sinica, assembly GCA_027921565.1. Lineage (NCBI taxonomy): Eukaryota > Metazoa > Arthropoda > Branchiopoda > Anostraca > Artemiidae > Artemia > Artemia sinica. The sequence goes on from JAPEVW010000055.1 coordinate 1,114,379, forward strand.
AATGGCTATCTCTAAACTTCGATTGAACGTGTTTGGGGAAATGGTTGGCGTGAGAGGGGGTTAATTGCTCTTCATTCACTTTCGACTATTAAAAGGGCACTAGCCCTTTCAATTTCCGATCAAATGAGCCCTTTTTGAAATTTCTACAACAACTTTCTATATAAACTTTATATGCCCCCAGGACATAACTTACAACCCTTCCACTGAGGGCTCTTAGGTGTTATCATAATAAAAGATCTAATCTCCAGAACTTTCAACTGCGTGGAACAAAATGGCTATCTCAAAATTTTGATTGGATGTGTTTCGGGAAATGGTGGGCGTTGAAGGGGTGTTAGTTGCCTTCCAATCAGTTTTGACTATTAAAAAGGGCACTAGCCATTTCAATTTCCATTCGAATGAGCCCTTTTTGAAGTTTTTATGCCAACGGGTTCTATAAAAACCTTATATGCCCCCAGTGCATAACTTACAACCCTTGCCCTGAGGGCTGTGGGAGAGTGTCCTCCTCGAAAACATAATTTCTATCTGGAAATCAATTACGCTGAACAAAATGGCTATATAAAAAATTTGATTGGATGTTTTTAGGGAAAAGGTGGGCGTGAGAGGGGGGTTAGTTACCCTCAAATCACTTTCGTGACTATTAAAAAGGCACTAGACCTTTGAATTTCCAATCGAATGGGTCCTTCTTCAAGTTTTTACGACAAAGATTCAATTAAAACTTATATGCCCCCAGTGCAAAACTTATAACCCTTGCCCTTAAGACTGCGGGGGGAATCTCCTGCTCAAAGGTATAATTCCTGAACTTTAAACTGCGTGGAAAAAAATGGCTATCTCAAAATTTTGATTGGATGTGTTTCGGGAAATGGTGGGCGTTGAAGGGGTGTTAGTTGCCTTCCAATCAGTTTTGACTATTAAAAAGGGCACTAGCCATTTCAATTTCCATTCGAATGAGCCCTTTTTGAAGTTTCTACGCCAACGCGTTTCTATAAAAATCTTATATGCCCCTAGGGCATAACTTACAACCCTGAGGGCTGTGGGGGAGTGTTCTTCTCAAAAACATAATTTCTATCTGGAAATCAACTACGCTGAACAAAATGGCTATCTAAAAATTTTGATTGGACGTGTTTGGGGAAAAAGTGGGCGTGAGAGGGGAGTGAGTTGCCCTACAATCACTTTTGACTATTAAAAAGGGCGCTAGCCCTTTGAATTTCCAATTGAATGAGCCTTTTTTGAAGTTTCTACGACAACGCCTTCTATAAAACGTTATATGCCCCCAGGGCATAACTTACAACACTTGCCCTGAGGGCTGTGGGGGAGTGTTCTCCTCAAAAACAGAATTTCTATCTGAAAATCAACTACGCTGAACAAAATGGCTATCTAAAAATTTTGATTGGAGTTGTTTTGGGAAATGGTGGGCATGGAAGGGGTGTTAGATGCCTTCCAGTCACTTTCCACTATTAAAAAGGGCACAAGCCACTCCAATTTTCAATTGCATGAGCCCTTTTCAAAGTTTCTACGACAACTACTGCGATACGAAGTGCCCTGCTCTAAAGGAAAAGAAAATGATAAATAATACATTGTGCCAACATCGTTCTTATATGCCCCGAGGGCATAACTTAAAACCCTTGCCCTGAGGGTTGTGGGGGAATATCCTCCTAAAAATATATTTTCTATCTGGAAGTCAACTACGCTAAACAAAATGATTATCTCAAAATTTTGATTGGATGTGTTTGGGGGAATGATGGGCGTGGGGGGACTAGTTGTCCTCCAATCACTTTCGATTACTAAAAGGAGCAATAGCCACTCCAATTTCCAATCGAATGAGCCCTTTTTGAAGTTTTTACGACAACTCCTTCGATACGAAATGCCCTGGTATGGAAAACTAAAAACTAAAAACGAAAAAAAAACAAAAAAATAAATAATACACTGTGCCAACATTGTTCTTTACTTAGGCAGCGCGATTCCGCTGCCTATGATTTGATTATTCAGCAAGACCAATTTATAACAGCGGTTTCTAATTAGCTTCACAACTTTGCTTTTATTTTTGAAGATTTTTGAATTGTTGTAATCCCTTGTTAAAATATATATATATATATATATATATATATATATATATATATATATATATATATATATATATATATATATATATATATATATATATATATATATATATATATATATATATATATATATATATATATATATATATAATATCCTTGCAATTAACAGTTTTTGTTCATTTCATATTGCAGTCTATTCAAAGATGTTGGATTATTAACATTTTTTTTCATAAAGTTAAGGCTTTTAACGAATTTTATCTAACATCTGACCTATCTAAATCGTTTTTTTTTTATGCAAGAACACGCCAGCATACCATTTTTACCGAAAAAATATGGAACCTCATTGGCGAACATAAATATATACACAATCATTGCTCACTTATGAAGATAAATAAAAAAAAAGGTTTTTTTTAACTGAAAGTAAGGAGCGACATTAAAACTTAAAACGAGCAAAAATTATTCCGTATATGAAAGGGGCTTTCCCCTCCTAAACGCCTCGCTCTTTACGCTAAAGTTTTATATTGATTTAAAAATGGAGTTATGAGAAAGAGTGAAAGGCGCGTAATTTTTGATGGGTGAGACTTTTGGTTTCGGTTCTTAGAATTTCGATTACCATTTAGCCGCGTCTCAATGGTATACATATATATATATATATATATATATATATATATATATATTATATATATATATATATATATATATATATATATATATATATATATATATATATATATATATATATATATATACATATATATATATATATATATATATATATATATATATATATATGTATATATATATATATATATATATATATATATATATATATATATATATATATATATATATATATATATATATATATATATATATATATATATATATATATATATATATATATATATATATATATATATATATATATATATAATAATGCGGGTCGAATTGGAATTGATGTCGTTGAACAGTACATCCAAGTTGACCTTAACTAGAGTTCACTGTAACTCGGGATATGTAGGCTTCTTTTCCTGATTTTTCCCCACTAATTATATTTGCCTTAATTATGTTGGTATATAATTCACTAGCAATAAGACGGGTCCTACTACACATCCGTTGTGAAATGTCTAAGTTACGCAAAAGCATAAGTATCATATTTTTCTTTATTTTTAAGTCATGTGGTGGTAAATCTGCTGTGTCAATTGAATTGAGGAATTCTGGAGTAAATTTGGTTCTTTTTTTCCTCCTTTTTCTTTGTCTTACAGAATCGTAAGTTTTATATAATTCTTATTCTCCTGGAAGGCGATCGACAATTTTTGCATTTCTTTTACTAACTTCTTTATTGATTGAAGCTAAAATAACTCGACCCGTCATTAAATCGACACTTTGTTTAGACAAACCCTCTCCAAATACTTCGTCAATTAAATTGCCGCTGGAAATGATATCTTCCTGTAACTCAATTTCATTAAGTTCATTTTTAGGAAGATTTCCGTTTCCCAGTTCGAGGGTGTTCTTTTCAAATGCTTCCTGCTCAGGATCGAGAGGCATATTTTTCTCAAAGGGAACATGTTTGAAAATTTTCCAAAGATGGCTTTTTTTATTGGTAAATCGAGTGTTTCATAACGGTTGTTTCGGGGTTGAACTAGTAAACCCTGTCGGAAATCACCTCCATCAACTAAAATTTTCCCACCAAATGGTAGGTTTGGATTTTCATTGGAGCGTGATAACTGATCCATATATTTTAAGCCATACATTGGAAGCTTAGGTGTTTTGTCAAGCAGGAAAACATCTACTTGAGCTAGTTCTAAACCTCTGCTTGAACCAGGTCTTATACAGGAAATATAATCTTAGGAAAGTGGAACTTTGAAGCCGAAGGTCTTGTGTGTTGTTCGTCCCAATGGCAATAAAGCTGCTGCTATTCCTGTATAAGATATACAATGTACATTGTAATTTTTCCCACACAGAATGTGATACAAGGTCTTACAAACAAATGTTTTACCGGTACCATCGGTCCATCTATGAAAAAAATAATCCTAAAATAATCAGGATCATTGACAGCCTGTAAAATAGTGTCAACAATTTCAAGCTGTTTTCCTTGCAGAAGCCGATACATACTATCTGCTGTAAAAGCTGACTTACTAGAATTTGGAAATTCCAAGCTTTGGTCATTTTCATAGGTCTCAAAGTTGTCCATGCCGAATCGTTCCACCACAACTAACATTTCGATCTTCTATTGCCATCGTATTTAACTTCGATGAAATAACAGGATAAGCATGCTTTACTGTAAGATCTTTAGATAAATGTTTCGTCTTGCCTGCAAAATGAAAACCTCTGCCAACTGATTTTTGAATCTTTTCCAAAGGGCTTTTGGATTTGCAGGATTACCAAAAACAAGAATCTGTGTGAAGAGTATTCGCGTTACAGAAGGCATTTTGGACAGTGCCGATTCTTTTAGGGCGTCGATCCACTGTTTATTGTCGAATTCTATTCTACTAAATCTTATTGGGCTTGGCTGATATTTTGCATTATATAACGTTCTGGCAAATGAACATTTAAAAGTTGAATGACATGGCTTTTTTCTGGATATCGTAACAAAATAGTCGCCAGCATGCTTCATTTTGTGCAATGCATCGTCCTTCTACGTAGGTTTCTGCTTCATTGTAAACCATGCACCGTTTATTTCCAAAAATCTTTATTGAAGTACAATCATGTCCCTTGTCGATGTATTTATATAGATACTTTACCGGACCTATATTTCCTACATATTCGACATTCATGTGACGTTGGTAATTTTTAATCATATGAGGATTATAACTGAACAGAGAATTTAAAAGAGACAAAAAGAAAAGAAAAAAAAACACAAATATGGCAAATACCCCCGTATACTGTACTGTTTTCAATACTGTGAATGCATGATGCCACGGTTAGGTAAGGTGTATAATTTCTTCATTTAAAAACAATAAAGACAAGGAATAAAGTATGAATGTAAAAACTCAAATTGGTACATGAAAAAATGTATCAGAATTATGAATTTAAATGATAGAATAGTAAGTGATAAAACGGACTGAACAGAGAATTTAAAAGAGACAAAAAGAAAAGAAAAAAACAAATATGGCAAATACCCCCGTATACTGTACCGTTTTCAATATTGTCAATTCATGATGCCACGGTTAGGTAAGGTGTATAATTTCTTCATTTAAAAACAATAAAGACAAGGAATAAAGTATGAATGTAAAAACTCAAATTGGTACGTTAAAAAATGTATCGGAATTATGAATTTAAATGATAGAATAGTAAGTGATAAAACGGACTGGACAGAGAATTTAAAAGAGACAAAAAGAAAAGAAAAAAACAAATATGCCAAATACCTCCGTATACTGTACCGTTTTCAATATTGTGAATGAATGATGCCACGGTTAGGTAAGGTGTATAATTTCTTCACTTAAAAACAATAGGGAATAGAGTACAAGCAAACAAGGAATAGAGTATGAATGTAAAAACTCAAATTGGTACATGAAAAAATGTATCAGAATTGTGAATTTAAATGATAGAATAGTAAGTGATTTTTTTTCATATATATATATAAATAATTCAGAATTGAAACAGTTTGTTCACAAATGTATGTACTACCAAACATAATAATTAATTGCTCAGCAAACCTTTTTAATTCGTTGTAGTTTTCAGAAGGCAAACTTCCATAGGAATCCACCAAATTATTTTTTTTCCTTGAAAGCAATTTTAAGTGTGGTATCACTGTGGTATCACTTAATTTATTTTGTTATTCGTTGCAGCTGTGACTACTGAAATGCTGCAAGCCTTTCTCTCTGCTGGTGTACGGTTTAATAAGTTCATTTTTATGTTCCTGGCCTCCCCCAGGCCATTCAGCGTGTCCCCAGGTGGCGATACGGGAATGCCCTACAGATATGCAGGGTACCTCCACAGGAGGCACGGGCCAAGGGGGGACCTTGTCCCTGGGGGTCCATAATAGAAACTGGGGCACTCTCAGCCCAGAGTCATAAATACAGGTGGAGGAGGAAGAAGGCCCCTCAAATGTACACTCAAAAGCGACCATTGGTTTGTCCACAAGTTCTATGAGTTACAAACCTTCTCCCAGTAATGGGTTAAATTGCATGGTGATGCAGAACACCATCGCGGGAGGATCCTCTATAGGAGGACAACTGCGGCAGGGCGTAATATCCAGATTTATGGACAACGGCCTCTGCAAAGAGCTGCCTCGACCTTTTTGGGGTACCTGCAAGACTGGGGACCTTGCGGTCAACTCTATTCCCACTTGTTGAGTGTGCGCCCCTGGAGGAAATTATAGCCTAGTAAACGACACAGAATTTGCACGGGATTCAGACTAATGGACAATTCTTCTGTGCTTGGTTTGTTTTGATGGGCGTTTTCGGGCTGAAAAACCTCTTCCTAGCTAATTTATCTATTATGGGCTGCCTCCCCGTAGTAGCATAATATTTGTAGGCATGAGAATATAATGAGTCGGAGGTAATAGGCTTGAGATTGTCTGTGCAGGATTTCGACTCTTGTTGATAGAAGAGCATCGCCAAGTGCTGAAAACCATGTTGTGACCAAAATGGGTCCAAGACTGCACAAAGCCTCCCAATGGAGGTCCCAGGGACTTCTTGCTGTCTGGTTCTAAGCCGGCTTAAGCACTTCGATGTAAACTTGAGAAGATATGTAATCCCCGTCCTGCACTGGTATCCGGGATCATTGCTTTTCCTGAGGCGAAAATAATTTCAGTGATTTAATGAACATGAAAATTGGAACTTGGAATATTACGACGTTCAAAAATGACTATCGTATCAACATTTTGACTGACGAATTCAGACGATTCGAACTGGATTTATTAGGAGTTTCAGAAACTCATATCCCAGGGGTAGGATGCATGAAATTAGGTGATATAGAATTTTTTTTACTCAGGCAGGAAGGATTGGGTACATAAACAGGGAGTCAGGCTCATGATGAATAAGGAAGCTTATAAGTCTTGTTCTGGGAAGTTATTAATAATAGAATACTAATTGCTCATTTTATGACTAAAAAGTACAGGGTATCAGCTAAAGTACTATACGCCCCTGTAGAACCGACTGACGAAGATACTAGTGACTCAGATGACGTTCAAAATTACTATCGTATCAACATTTTGACTGACGAATTCAGACGATTCGAACTGGATTTATTAGGAGTTTCAGAAACTCATATCCCAGGGGTAGGATGCATGAAATTAGGTGATATAGAATTTTATTACTCAGGCAGGAAGGATTGGGTACATAAACAGGGAGTAAGGCTCATGATGAATAAGGAAGCTTATAAGTCTTGTTCTGGGAAGGTATTAATAAAAGAATACTAATTGCTCATTTTATGACTAAAAAGTTCAGGGTATCAGTTATAGTACTATACGCCCCTGTAGAACCGACTGACGAAGATACTAGTGACTCAGATGAATTTTACTTACAGTTACAGGAGCAAATAGACAGGGTCCCAGGTAGAAATGTGATGCTATTACTGGGAGATTTTAACGCACAGGTTGGTAGAAATAGGGATAGATGGTATCCTAGCCTTGGTAATTTTGGTGTAGGAAACCAAACAGTAATGGATACAGACTTTTGCAAATTTGTAGGTGTAACAATCTAGTTATAACCAATACGGTGTTTGGTCATAAAATGGCTGATAAGTTTACATGGTATTCACGTGATGGTAAGACAGCAAACCTTATTGATTATGTTATAGTAAACTGAAGACTAGCAGGATCAATACAAGATACTAGGGTATATAGGAGAGCCGTTATTGATGTTAAAATCAATAATTAATTTCTAAATAATTTAAAGCTGAAATATCGGAAGGGTAACTACCTCCCAGGAAGTTATGATGTTAGTAGACTTCAGGATCAGAAATTGAGAGAAACTTTCCAGGAACAGTTAAACACTAATTTTAAGAGTTTAAAATTTGATAATGTGGAAGATGGTTCGAATCATTTTAGAAAAATAATTTGTGAAGTTGCTGAAGGTGTATTAGGGAAGAAAGCTAGAACTGCAGCTAAGAATATTAGTGAAAAAGCTTTATGTTTAATAGAAAGAAGAAAGGACTTGTACAAGAATTATCTGAGTGATAGATCATATGAAAACAAAAGGAATCTAAAGAAAGTGGAGAAAGCATTAAAATATAAACTAAGGAGATATGAAGTGGAGGCCATGGATAAAATTGCCGAGGATCTGTAAGATGCAGCTAGACGGTATAATAATAAAATATTGTACTGGCACGTTAAAAAATTGAGAGGGAGTGGTCAATCCGGACTTGGCCCAGTTAAAGATAGGAATGGGGCCGCAATTAGCGACAAGGAAAAAACTAAAGAGAGATGGGCCGAACATTTTGAGAATTTGCTTAACCGAGATAGAGTTGCAAGAAAAGATATAGAGGCAAAATGAAAAAGTTTGTGATACCTTGGATGTGAAAGAAGATTTGTTTTGTGAGGAAGAATTAGCAACGGTACTAAAAGGATTAAAAAATAACAAGGCTCCAGGTGCTGATAGGGTGGTAATGAGTTTCTTAAATATGGTGGCTCTGAGGTTAGAAATAAGTTACTGAAGATTATGAATATGATTTTTGAAAAAGGGGAAGTTCCTAACGATTTTAGGGAAACCTTAATTAAGCCACTCTATAAGAAAGGTGATAAAAGCGAGCGTGGTAATTATCGAGGCATTAGTCTGGTCTCTGTAGGTAGTAAATTACTTAGTAATATGATACTTCTTAGACTGAGAGATGCCGTAGACAAAGTTTTAAGAGAAGAACAGTGCGGTTTTAGAAAAGTAGAGGATGTGTGGACCAAATTTTCACTCTTAGGCTAATAACTGAGAAGTGCTTGAATTTTCAAACACCTTTGGTCCTCGGTTTCATAGATTATGAGCAAGCGTTCGATTCTGTTGATAGAAGAGCTTTGGTAAAGGTTTTATCCTTGTATGGTATACCAGACAAATACATTAAATTGATTAGTGCTATGTGCAAGAATAACACCGCTGCGGTTAAGGTAGGAAATGAGGCTAACAGCTGGTTTTGTATTAAATCAGGAGTTAAGCAGGGTTGTGTTCTGTCTCCCTTTATATGGATTATTTTGATGGACTTTGTTTTAAGGAGTACAGGAAAGGCAATGGGAGACCACGAAATCAAATGGGGAGGAAAAAGTCTCCTGGACTTGGATTATGCTGATGATTTAAGCATCCTAGATGAAAGTTTGAGCAAAATGAATGAAGTTTTAGAGGTTTTGCGAGTTCAGGGTGCTAGAATTGGTTTGAAAATTATTGTTAGGAAGACTAAGTCACTAAGGCTAGGAGTAAGTGAAGATGAAAAGGTGACGTTGGGTTATGAAAAGATTGATCAGGTGGGCAGATTCACTTATCTTGTTAGTGTTATTAGTAAAGATGGTGGGAGCAGTGAAGATGTTAAAAGCAGAATAGCCAAAGCTCAGGGTGTTTTGTTCCCAGTTAAAAAATTTTTGGAAGAATAGGAAGATAAGTCTGTAAACCAAGATTAGAATATTAGAAGCTACAGTGATGACAGTGGTCAAATATGGCTCTGAAGCATGGACGCTCTGAAAAGCGGATTAACATTTGCTAGATGTTATCCAGAGAAATTGCTTAAGGATTGTTCTGGGTACCCGGCTGACTGACCGTATTTCAAACAATAGGCTATACGAAAAATGTGGTTCAATACCGCTTTCTAGGGCAATAATGAAAGAAAGGTTGAGGTGACTAGGGCACATTGTGCGGATGAAGGATGACATATTGCCGAAGATTCTTCTTTTCAGCCAACCGTCTAGGGCTAAACAACAAGAATCTGAGTGAAGAGTATTCGTATTACAGAAGGTATTTTGGACAGTGCCGATTCTTCTAGGGCTCGAACCACTGTTTATCGTTGAATTCTAGGCCATGAGCCAGGCATACTTTTTTGTATGTGAAATATACAATGTTATCAACTGTGTTAACATCTTCAAAACTTTCCACATTCTTCACATTACACAAAAGTGCTCGTATATAGAAGCACTCGGAAAAAGTCGCAAAATTTACGTTGTGAATTCGTCCAATGACACGTAATCGACAGATTCTTTGTTCCCTTGTATCGGTAGTTCAATCCCATCTAATATTCCTCCCAATAATAAAGAAATTCCTTCTTTTTCATTTGTTTTAACACCTTATCGTTTCGAACATACACTTCCAACATTCATCCTTGTTGTCCAGTATCTACTAAATCTTTTTGGGCTTGGCTGATATTTTGCATTAGATAATGTTCTGGCAAATGAACATTTAAACGCTGAACGACGTGGCTTTTTTTCTGGATATCGTAACTAAATAGTCGCCAGCATGCTTCATTTTGTGCAATAAATCGTCCTTCTACGTAGGTTTCTGCTTCATTGTAAACCATGCACCGTTTATTTCCAAAAATCTTTATTGAAGCACAATCATGTCCCTTGTCGATGTATTTATATAGATACTTTACCGGACCTATATTTCTTACATATTCGACATTCATGTGACGTTGGTAATTTTTAATCATATGAGGATTATAACTGAACAGAGAATTTAAAAGAGACAAAAAGAAAAGAAAAAAAACACAAATATGGCAAATACCCCCGTATACTGTACCGTTTTCAATACTGTGAATGCATGATGCCACGGTTAGGTAAGGTGTATAATTTCTTCATTTAAAAACAATAAAGACAAGGAATAAAGTATGAATGTAAAAACTCAAATTGGTACATGAAAAAATGTATCAGAATTATGAATTTAAATGATAGAATAGTAAGTGATAAAACGGACTGAACAGAGAATTTAAAAGAGACAAAAAGAAAAGAAAAAAACAAATATGGCAAATACCCCCGTATACTGTACCGTTTTCAATATTGTCAATGCATGATGCCACGGTTAGGTAAGGTGTATAATTTCTTCATTTAAAAACAATAAAGACAAGGAATAAAGTATGAACGTAAAAACTCAAATTGGTGCATGAAAAAATGTATCAGAATTATGAATTTAAATGATAGAATAGTAAGTGATAAAACGGACTGGACAGAGAATTTAAAAGAGACAAAAAGAAAAGAAAAAAACAAATATGCCAAATACCTCCGTATACTGTACCGTTTTCAATATTGTGAATGAATGATGCCACGGTTAGGTAAGTTGTATAATTTCTTCACTTAAAAACAATAGGGAATAGAGTACAAGCAAACAAGGAATAGAGTATGAATGTAAAAACTCAAATTGGTACATGAAAAAATGTATCAGAATTATGAATTTAAATGATAGAATAGTAAGTGATAAAACGGACTGGACAGAGAATTTAAAAGAGACAAAAAGAAAAGAAAAAAACAAATATGGCAAATACCCCCGTATACTGTACCGTTTTCAATATTGTGAATGCATGATGCCACGGTTAGGTAAGGTGTATAATTTCTTCATTTAAAAACAATAAAGACAAGGAATAAAGTATGAATGTAAAAACTCAAATTGGTACGTTAAAAAATGTATCGGAATTATGAATTTAAATGATAGAATAGTAAGTGATTTTTTTTTCATATATATATAAATAATTCAGAATTGAAACAGTTTGTTAACAAATGTATGTACTACCAAACATAATAATTAATTGCTCAGCAAACCTTTTTAATTCGTTGTAGTTTTCAGAAGGCAAAATTCCATAGGAATCCACCAAATTGTTTGTTTTTTCCTTGAAAGCAATTTTAAGTGTGGTATCACTGTGGTATCACTTAATTTATTTTGTTATTCGTTGCAGCTGTGACTACTGAAATGCTGCAAGCCTTTCTCTCTGCTGGTGTACGGTTTAATAAGTTCATTTTATGTTCCTGGCCTCCCCCAGGCCATTCAGCGTGTCCCCAGGTGGCGATAGGGGAACGCCCTACAGAACTATAGGGTACCTCCACAGGAGGCACGAGCCAAGGGGGGACCTTGTCCCTGGGGTTCCATAATAGAAACTGGGGCACTCTCGCCCGGAGTCATAAATACAGGCGGAGGAGGAAGAAGGCCCCTCAAATGTACACTCAAAAGCGCCCATTGGTTTGTCCACAAGTTCCATGAGTTACAAACCTTCTCCCAGTAATGGGTTAAATTGCATGGTGATGCAGAACACCATCGCGGGAGGATCCTCTATAGGAGGACAACTGCGGCAGGGCGTAATATCCAGATCTATGGACAACGGCCTCTGCAAAGAGCTGCCTCGACCTTTTTGGGGTACCTGCAAGACTGGGGACCTTGCGGTCAACTCTATTCCCACTTGTTGAGTGTGCGCCCCTCGAGGAAATTATAGCCTAGTAAACGACACAGAATTCGCACGGGATTCTGACTAATGGACAATTCTTCTGGGCTTGGTTTGTTTTGATGGGCGTTTTCGGGCTAAAAAACCTCTTCCTAGCTAATTTATCTATTATGGGCTGCCTCCCCGTAGTAGTATAATATTTGTAGGCATGAGAATATAATGAGTCGGAGGTAATAGGCTTGAGATTGTCTGTGCAGGATTTCGACTCTTGTTGATAGAAGAGCATCGCCAAATGCTGAACACCATGTTGTGACCAAGATGGGTTCAAGATAACACAAAGCCTCCCAATGGAGGTCCCAGGGACTTCTTGCTGTCTGGTTCTAAGCCGACTTAAGCACTTCGATGTAGACTTGAGAAGATATGTAATCCCCGTCCTGCACTGGTATCCGGGATCATTGCTTTTCCCGAGGCGAAAATAATTTCAGTGATTTAATGAACATGAAATTGGAACTTGGAACATTACGACGTTCAAAAATGACTATCGTATCAACATTTTGACTGACGAATTCAGACGATTCGAACTGGATTTATTAGGGGTTTCAGAAACTCATATCCCAGGGGTAGGATGCATGAAATTAGGTGATATAGAATTTTTTTACTCAGGCAGGAAGGATTGGGTACATAAACAGGGAGTCAGGCTCATGATGAATAAGGAAGCTTATAAGTCTTGTTCTGGGAAGTTATTAATAATAGAATACTAATTGCTCATTTTATGTCTAAAAAGTACAGGGTATCAGCTAAAGTACTATACGCCCCTGTAGAACCGACTGACGAAGATACTAGTGACTCAGATGACTTTTACTTACAGTTACAGGAGCAAATAGACAGGGTCCCAGGTAGAAATGTGATGCTATTACTGGGAGATTTGAACGCACAGGTTGGTAGAAATAGGGATAGATGGTATCCTAGCCTTGGTAATTTTGGTGTAGGAAAACCAAACAGTAATAGATACAGACTTTTGCATTTTTGTAGGTGTAACAATCTAGTTATAACCAACACGGTGTTTGGTCATAAATGGCTGATAAGTTTAAATGGTATTCACGTGATGGTAAGACAGCAAACCTTATTGATTATATTATAGTAAACCGAAGACTGGCAGGATCAATACAAGATACTAGGGTATATAGGAGAGCCGTTATTGATGTTAAAAGTAAAGATCATCATCTAGTAGTGTCAAGGATTAATTTAAAGCTGAAATATCGGAAGGGTAACTACCTCCCAAGAAGTTATGATGTTAGTAGACTTCAGGATCAGAAATTGAGAGAAACTTTCCAGGAACAGTTCAGAACATCAGAAAATCAGGATCAGAACATTTGCTAGATGTTTTCCAGAGAAATTGCTTAAGGATTGTTCTGGGTACCCGGCTGACTGACCGTATTTCAAACAATAGGCTATACGAAAAATGTGGTTCAGTACCGCTCTCTAGGGCAATAATGAAAGAAAGGTTGATGTGGCTAGGGCACATTGTGCGGATGAAGGATGACATATTGCCGAAGATTCTTCTTTTCAGCCAACCGTCTAGGGCTAAACGGAAAGCAGGTCGTCCCCGTCTGGGGTGGGAGGACGTCATAAAGAAAGATTTAAAGGAAATGGGAACTTCGTGGGCGGGTGTAAAAAGGGAGGCTTTGAATAGATTGGGGTGGAGGAGGAGCGTGCGTAGCTGTGTTGGCCTCAGGCGGCTTGGTGCTGCGGTGAGTTGTTAGTAGTAGTAGTAGATTATATGTGGCAACATGACGATTATCACGAGTAATTCGGCGACTGTTAGAATCTTTTCGATAAAAAGCACGGTCATGTGAATATTCTTCTCTATTCATATCCTCTAATTTGGGATCATAACGACGTCAATACTATGGTTTTTCAGCATCCGCTACAGATGTGACTGAATTGTACTGATTTGGAAAACCGAAGCAGCACTGGAATTTTCCATTTTATTAATCATACAACTCGCATTTGGATTTAAACTCCCACAAGGATTAGGGATTATCCATTTAAGACTAATTCTCTTAATAGGTTTTTGGAATTTTGAATTTCATCTGAAATAAAATCATCAATTTCAACTGGATTTTGGATTTGATCCTAAAGACTCATGATCAATAGCAAATGCATATGTGGTAGTCCACGTTTTTTGACATTCAATCGTATACACAAATGCTGCCACCCTTCCGAATCTCTGATCCTTATCAATATCATTAATTTTATCGTCAAATGTCAGTTTTGCAATTCGAGTAATGAGATCGGGACAATCTTTGAAGCTTCGTAGAAATTGATGTTAGAAATTGGATTTGCTTGAATAATTAAATATCTATGAAAAGACACAATATTGAAATACATTAAATTGCGTAAAGAGTAAAAAACTGTTAATTGCAAAAATATTTGTATGTATTTTAACAAGGGATTACAACAATTCAAAAACCTTAAGAAAGAAAACCAAAAGTCTGAACCTTAGAATCACGTCATATACGCCTCCATGATACCATATGATTACATCATATATGCAAACGCCGTCATGTAATAAGAATTGCAATGACGTCGTGTACGTAAAGTACGTCATGACACCATTAGATGGCGTAATGTAATAAAAATTGAAATGTCGTCATGTACGTAATGTACTTCATGACATCATATGATGTCATATACATCTGGGTTGCAGCGGCAGCTATTAACCTAAGGTACGTACCCCTATACAAGAAACTAACAGTCTATTGGTTTTAACAACAAGGAAAGTATATTGGCCTAAAAATAAAAAATTAGTTGCAACCACGATTTTCTGCGCATACGACATCTTTTTTCTCTCTATTTCTTCTCATATAGCTTGGTACTGGAACACCGTAGAGAGCTGTTTAATACTACATTTTAAATGAAATTGATATAGTTAAAAAACCTTTTGAATTAAAAAAATTTTGTCTTAAATATAATCAATTTTTTACGAAAAACTGTATTTTTCTATAACACAGTTTATAGCTCATTTTATTCTCATTAGGCATTTCTCACATCTGCGTGCTTTTGTAATAAAAAAATTCAAAATAAAATAATTATTTTTACAAAGAACCTTTTGCCATTACTCGAAGCTTGTAGACATAGTTATGTAAAACTAGAATAATTTCTGTAGACTTTAAATAAAATAATTTTATTTAACTGCAAACTGCAAAAATATTTATGGTGTCTGAGCATTAATGTCATTTTTTTAATCCAAGCCAGAAAAATACCTGAAAGTTTTAAAATTAATTTGGTTTACCTTTTGCTTAAATTGACTCGTTACATCAAGCTCAGATTCCAAATGTTGTCAGTCATTTATCCAGCAAAATGTCGTTTGGAAGGCACAAGTAACGGAAACTTGCAGTTGCAGTTACTATAAATGATGATTCTTTAGAACCAACTCCTGAACTATCAAACGGGATAAGATGTGAAGATCGACAACTTGGACCATCAGTACTGGAAGCTAAAGCAAAGGTCATTGTTAAACTGTCTTCAGTAATCAAAATCCAAAAACGTGACACGCGACACCGAACATGTGAGCGAGTCAGTGAAAAGCAACTTGGGCAGCAAGAATCAAAACGTGTCGAAATAGAAAATGATAGCGATGACGATTGGGTTTGTGATTTTGACATGAATAGGGTCATCATTGCCTGCCATACCTTTGAAAATCAAAAACCTAGCCTAGATAAATCGTTGGAATAACAAAAAATTTGTCCCATTTCTTGCACAATTAAAAGAAAAAAGTTAAGCGATACGTCTTTCATAATAACAAACGACAAGGCGAGGCAAAAGAAGAAGTTTTTGTCCCACCACCTGAATATATAAAATAAACGGAGGTTCGGCGAAATGTCTTTCATAATGACAAAAGACAAGCTGAGGCAAAAGTTAAAGGTCCAATAAAAAATGTAGCTTTACAAAGGCTCTACTTTTAATTTAATGTCTATTTGGACGTCATGACATCAAGAAAAGGCTCAAATTGTCTGCGTTTAGATGACAAGCAACATTGAGAATCCATATATAGAACTATGTCGCTGGCTGAGTGCCAGGACCATTGGAAATGGAAATCAGAAAAACTAGGTTTATAATACCAGAAAGTAGAACTCAGACAATTTTAGTATAGTTCAACGTGTTTCTAAGAACCTTGGAAATCATTATATATACGGAATTCTGAAGTGTGGACATAAAATCGATCGGCTTATTTTTATGACGTATTTTTGCAAGCAAACCAAGGGGTTTCCAAGGGTGAAGATTACGAATGCATCTTTATTTGGTTGTTTATTTTCTCCCCTTGGAAGATAGTATCGAACCAATGGTCTCAGATAATCAGAAAAAGCCAAAATTAAGCAGAAAAAAGAAATTCTAGAGCCAATCTTAAGGAGCAAATTGATTTTACCACAGCAAAACGGCATCTCTTATCATTTTTGGGTCCAAAACTGAGTGGCACACAACTTGAGAATTCTGACATTGCCAACCCTTTAAAAATTTTTGAAACACTATTTATTGAACTCCCCATGTTCAGAGACAGTAATGCCATGTAGTGGCAAAGTCATACAAAATGAACGGTTAATACAGACACTTGCTTTAAAGTTTCGTTTAATAAATTTATTCACTTAATGTTTAATAAAATTATGTTCAGTGATGTATAAATGCACATCAGCTATTATCGAGGAATATTTTAGACTTGGAGTAATTTTTTAGACTATTAAGACTTGGAATATTTTTGTAGTGTTGTTTTGGTGTTTACCTCGTCACTGGTACATTCTGTTGCTGTTTCAATGTTCATTTTGGAATTTTTTCGTTTAAATGTATGACTTCAAATATTTTTGTAGTGTTGTTTCGAGGTTTACCTTGTCACTGTTACATTCTGTTGATGTTTCAGAGTTCATTTTGGAATGTTTTTTGTTGTAATGTAAGACTTGGAATATTTTTGTAGCGTTATGTCGTGGTTTACCTTATGACTGTTACATTCTATTGATGTTTTAAAGTTCGTTTTGGAATTTTTTCCTTGAAATGTAAGACCTGAAGTATTTTTGTAGTGTCGTGTTGGGGTTTACCTTGTCACTGTCCCATTCTGTTGATTGTTTAGAGTTCATTTTGGAATTTGTGACTGAAATGTAAGACTTGGGATATTTTTGTAGTGTTTTGTCGTTGTTTACCTCGTCACTGGTACATTCTGTAGATGTTTCCAAGTTCATTTTGGAACTTTTTTATTGTAATGTAAGACTTGGAATACTTTTATAGTGCTGTGTCGTGGTTTACCTTGTCACTGTTACATTATGTTGATGTTTCAAATTTCATTTTGAAATTTTTTCATTGAAATGTAAGACTTGAAGTATGTTTATAGTGTTGCGTCGAGGTTTACCTTGTCACTATTACATTCTGTTTATTCTTAAAAATTCATGACGTTTTTTCGGGACTTGGGGCCCAAGCATCAGAAGAAATTGTTTGTCCAGTATGGATCTCAAATCCCCATGGTAGGATCATGATAAGTAATTCTGTATGTGACCATTAGAAATATAACCTATATGCGAGATAATGCAAGAGTTCACTAGTTTGTCTTAGGAAAATAGCCTTTATAAAGCTCGTTCAACCTCAAAAGTGCCCTAGGGGATGACCTAGATAATGTTCATTCAACTTGATACGCTTCAGTGGTTCAGGTCCAAGCAAAGTATAATGTTACAATCTACTTGGGTCCTACAGGGTTAAAGTTTCCCTCTAATTTCAAAAAAAAATGTTTTCTTTGTATCAAATAACAAGTTAAATTTGTATGCGTACTGGCACAATAGGCTGAGTGGTGTGGGGAAGACATCAATAGCATCGTCAAAGAACCTTTCAGGAGTAAGGAGGCAAAAATTACCAGCAAATTTGTTTTTTTTTTATCAAAGTTAAACGGACACACCGGGTTTCACTTTTTATATTAAACAAGTAATGGTAGCGAACTGAAAATAAAAAACGACTCGTGCTAATAGCAACCAGAAATTTAGAGTTTTGGTAAAAAAAATACAGAAAATAAAAGAAGTAGTTTTTATGGTGATTCCGAATACATGAAGTTTGTTAAATTTAAAATTGCCTAAGAGAAGTTGTGAACCTGACAAAAAGTCACCTTATTTTGGTAAAAGGGGGGCCCAAAAGAGCGAGTATATGATAAAAATTAGACCATCCAATTCATATTATCAAAGAAATTTATTGTAAAAGTTGCATCCCCTTTCTATAAAAATGTGAAATATTGAATTTTTCCGGAAAGTTTTAGAGGTTTTGCGAGTTCAGGGTGCTAGTATTGGTTTGAAAATTAATGTTAGGAAGACCAAGTCACTAAGGCTAGGAATAAGTGAAGATGAAAAGGTGACGTTGGGAAATGAAAAGATTGATCAGGTGGGCAGTTTCACTTACCTTGGTAGTATGATTAGTAAAGATGGTGGGAGCAGTGAAGATGTTAAAAATAGAATAGCCAAGGCTCAGGGTGTTTTTTCACAGTTAAAAAAAGTCTGGAAGAATAGGAAGATAAGTCTGCAAACCAAGATTAGAATCTTAGAAGCTACAGTGATGACAGTGGTCAAATATGGCTCTGAAGCATGGACGCTCCGAAAAGCGGATGAAGATTTGCTAGATGTTTTCCAGAGAAATTGCTTAAGGATTGTCCTGGGTACCCGGCTGACTGACCGTATTTCAAACAATAGGCTATACGAAAAATGTGGTTCAATACCGCTTTCTAGGTCTATAATGAAAGAAAGGTTGAGGTGGTTAGGGCATGTTGTTCGGATGAAGGATGACAGATTGCCGAAGATTGTTCTTTTCGGCCAACCATCTAGGGCTAAACGGAAAGCAGGTCGTCCCCGTCTGGGTTGGGAGGACGTCATAAAGAAAGATTTAAAGGAAATGGGAACTTCGTGGGCGGGTGTAAAGAGGGAGGCTTTGAATAGATTGGGGTGGAGGAGGAGCGTGCGTAGCTGTGTTGGCCTCAGGCGGCTTGGTGCTGCGATGAGTTGTTAGTAGTAGTAGTAGTAGTTCATAATCCTGTAAAAATTACTGCTAGTAATGATTAATTCGAAATAATAAATATTTTAAAGTGCGAAGAGTAGGGGATGAGGAGGGCACCGAGTCAGCTTCATAAGTAGTGTGTTATCAATTAGTGCAAAACCTACAAGCCTGGGACATGAATATGTGTGCAGTTTCAAAGGGAAATGACTTACCAGACAGACAAGCAACAATTACCGCGAACGGGACATGAGTTATCAGACAGGTTTTTGTAGGGTCAATACTCATTTCTGGATCAGAGTTACAAAGACAGATTTTCATGCCAAACGGGTTTCTGAGGTTAACAGCCTAGCTGGTCAACAGCCAAGCTGAGCGTGTACTAGATTCATAGTTATGTTTAATGATTGCATACGGTATTAGATATCAAAAAGTTGTATCATTTGCGTAAAAAGGATTCAATTTGCGAAAAGCTATTCCATTGGCATAGCTCTGCTCTCAATGATCTTAATTGGTGATTGAATAATAGGGATAAAACAGAGCTTGAAAAGTTTTTTAATTGGATTGTATGAAGGTGGTAAAAAGGGTTAAACTGCTTACCAGTTAAGGTAAGTCCGAGGGGGTGGTAACTCTTACGCAATTTAATATAAATTTGGAATATCATCAATTGTATCAATCTATGGAAACGGTTAACGATGAAAAGAAGATTTTGTGACTTAACTTGGCTTTACTTCTTGGCTGTGTTCTGTATGATACACAAATACCAGTTGAGCAGTATTGCCAATATTATATATGCTGTAGCATTGGGGTATGCTAAAAAGTTGAAACTAATAGAGTCATAGGCACCAAGATGACCTTATGGCTTGACCTAGCTTTACTCCTGGACTGTGCTCTGTATAATACACAAGTATTAATCGAGCATTGTTGTAAATATAAAATAAGCCTTAGCATTGAAGTATGCTAAAATGTTTAAGCTAATAGAGTCGTAGGTGCCAAAATGACCATGTGAGTTGACCTAGCTTTACTTCTCGGGTGTGTTCTGTATAATACACAAGTACCATTTGAGCAGTGTTGTCAACATAAAAAGCTCTAGCATTGGAGTATGCTAAAAAGTTGAGACTAATAGAGATGCAGATGCTAAGAAAAGAATTCTAATAAAACAATTCAGAACAATCCTTAGAAATCCTTAGAAATCAACTAGTGAGATGATTATGAGTTTGAATCATCAAGGACCACAACCATCAATGACCCTAACCACCAAGAACGTCAACCTCCAAGGGTCCCCTGTCCCTAACCTCCAAGGGGCCCCCTCCCTCCAACTTTCTGGGCCCCTCCCCCCATTTTTATTTTTTAAGTTTTTTTTATTTTTTTTCACATGGTATTTTTCTTCAACTTTTTTTACATGTCTTAGAATGACATAAAACATACTTAAAACATAAAAAATTCATATTTAATATTTTCCAAATACAAAATGAGAATGATATAAAAGTGTTAGTCGTGACTTTTACTATTAGAAAAATAATTATTGTAGTAGCTTTTTTTGATGGAATGAATTTTTTGGACTAGAAATTCTTCAAATTTTTTTATGTATCTTAAAATGACATGAAATATGCTTGCGGCTGTACCAATTGTGCTCTATGCTTCCTCATAGACAAGACTTGTCTTTCCCACTGGTACTTTATGGCAGGTAATCGACACTACCTAGTTTTAGCATATATTAAATCAGTAATTTTTACGAGGTGGAGGGATAAACACATAAGTCACATTTTAAATAAAGTGAAGATGAAGCATTTTAAGAAAGTGTGTTCACATGATAGTGTTATTGTAGCATTGGATGCTGACAAGTAGAAGTATTTGAACTATGAAACAAGTACAAGTGGTAGCACTATCGGAAACGTATGCTTGCATTGTCATGAAAGTAAGGAATTAAATTCCTTTGGAGTTCCAAAACAATTCAACTCTAGCCTTGGTGGATATGCAAGATTGAGATCTCCGAAGATGATTGCACACAGAGAGAATGCCAACATAAAAATAATCATCGATGATAGAGGACAACTCCTTGCTACTGTTGCTGGTAACACATTACCTACTGATTCATCCCATCGTCAGCTTTTGGGTATTAACATTCAACGGAAGGTCAAAAGAACACAGGCACCCTCTTCTACTAATATCATAAACCATATATTGTCTATGTGCCGGTACTGTGTAATCCGGTAATAGACAGTGAAATTGCCGGGAAAATAAAAAGGGCATTGGTAGAAAATATCACTAAGGAATATAAACATGAATCGATGAAAAACAAAGCGCCAACAAACGTTACTACGATCATTGATTAAACAGTCAATGAACCAAATAATACCAAAGACAAAACGCATATTGAACCGCTCGGTGGCACACCAGTAAAAATTGTGTATGACTCAAAATGGAATAATGATTATTCTACTGATTACGAACTAAGAGAAGACCATAGCTACAGTATGAAAAGAGATCATGGTGAACTATTTTATGGAATAGATTTTAAATGTCCAAAGTTTTTCATTGATATTAATAATGTATAATAATATTTTTTTGTATTAATATTCTACATGTCATTATTTCATTAAAAATGTATTATGCATTACATTGTTATGTGCTCATTATTTTTAGAGCACACTAGCATATCAAACGTGTAGAATGTCTATTAAAACATCAGAGATGTAAGAAAAGGAATTCGCAAACATCAAATGTCGGATAGATAAGTTAACATGGAGAAAATCAAAGTATCAGAATGAATATATTCTTTATCAACATCTTTTGTTGGATAGGTCAGGATAAAATTTATAAAATCTAAGTATCAAAGCGAATAGATTCCTTATCAACATCCTTTGCCGGATATGTCGGTTAACATTATCAAAACCTTAGTGTCAGAGCGATGAAATTCTGTATCAACATCTATTGTAAGGTACATGGGATAACATCGACAAAATCTAAGTATCAGAGTAAATAATTTTTTTCTATCAACATCTTTGTCAGATACATCGGATAAAATTGACTAAATCTAAGTATCAGATTGAATACATTCTTTATCAACATCCTTTGTCGGATACGTTGGACAACAGTGTCAAAATCTATGTTTTAGAGTGAATAAATTCTTTATCAATTTCCTTTGTCTAATACATAAGATAACATTCAAAAAATCTAAGTATCAGAGTGAATTAAGTCTTTATAAATGTCTTTTGACAGATACGTTTGATAACACTGACCAAATCTAAGTATTATAGTGATTAAATTCTATATCAACATCTATTCTCGGATACATAGGATAACATCGATCTAAGTATTAGAGTGAATAAATGTTTTCTATCTGTCAATTACATCGGATAAATTTGACAAAATCGAACTATCGGATTGAATAAATTCTTTATCAACATCATTTGTCGGATACGTCGGATAACATTGTCAAAATCTAAGTATCAGAGTGAATAAATTCTTTTATCCATTTCTTTTTTTGGTCACATCAAATAAAATTAAATCTAAGCATCAGAGTGAACAAATTATTTATCAATGTCCTTTGACAGATACGTTTGATAACACGGACAAAATCTAAGTATTGGAATGAATACATTCTCTATTAACATTCTTTATCAACATCAATTGTCGGGGATGTCGGAAAAAATTGACAAATTCTAAGTATCAGAGTGAATAAATTCTTTATGAACATCTTTTGTCAGATACATCGGATAAAGTTGACAAATTCTAAGCATCAGATTGAATAAATTCTTTATCAACATCCTTTCTCAGATACTTTGGTTAACATTAACAAAATCTAAGTATCAGAATGAATAATTTTTAGCATTATCTTTTTGTCAAATACATCGGATAAAATTGATAAAATCTAGGCATCCGATTGAATAAATTCCTTGTCGACATCCAGTGTTGGATACGTTGGATAACATTGACAAATTCTAAGTATCAGGGTGTATCAGGGTGATTAGATTCTTTATCAACATCTATTCATGCATACATAGGATAACACAGAAAATCTTATCAGGGTGTATCAGGGTGATTAGATTCTTCATCAACATCTATTCATGCATACATAGGATAACACAGAAAATCTAAGTATCAGAGAGAATTAATTTTTTGCCAACATCTTTTTCAGATAAAACGTATACAATTTACAAAATCTAAGTATCAGAATGAATAAATGCTTTATCAACATCTTTTGTCGGATTTGTCAGATATATTGACAAAATATAAGCATCAGAGTGAATAAATTATTTATCAAAATCCTATGCCGGATACATCAACTATCCGGATAAAATTGAAAAAATATAAGTATCAGATTGAATAAATTCTATATCAACAACCTTGTCTCGGATATATAGGATAAAATTGACAAAATCTAAGTGTCAGAGTAAATAAATGATTTTATCAACATCTTTTGTCCGATACTTTGGATAAAATTGACAAAATCTAAGTATCAGAGTGAATAAATTCGTTATCAATGTCTTAATCAGATACATCAGATACCATTCATAAAATCTAAGTTTTATGTATTTTGACTTAATGCATCGTTGTTTTGAGTTTAGGTTAGACTGTTTATAGATAGCAGCACACCCGCTAAGATACATAGTCATAGTGAGAGAGACTTGCAAAATGTTAGGATAATTTAGGTTCACTTAGAGTGGCGCACCACTCTAAGTGCACCTAAATTAACCTAACTTTTTGCATGTCTCTCTCACTGTGACTGTGTGTCTCCGACGTATCGTAATTTTATCTGACGTATCCATCATAGGATGTTGATAAAGAATTTGTTCACTCTGATACTTAGATTTTGTCAATTTTATCCGACGTATCCGACAAATGATGTCGATAAAAAATGTTAATAAAGAATTTATTCACTCTGATACTTAGATTTTCTCAATGTTTTTAAACGTACCTGTCAAAAGACATTGATAAGGAATTTATTCACTCTAATACTTGGATTTCTCAGTTTTATCAAGCGTATCTGACAAATGACGATGATAATAACTTTATTTGCTCTGATACTCGAATGTTCTCCGATGTATCCAACAAGAGAAGTTGATAAAGAATTTATTCACTCTGATACTTTGAATTTGACAATGTTATCCGACATATCTGACAAAAGATGCTGATAAAGAACTTATTCGCTCTGATACTTATATTTTGTCAATTTTATCTGGATAACCGATGTATCCGGCATAGGATGTTAATAAAGAATTTATTCACTCTGATACTTATATTTTTTCAATTTTATTTGACATATCCGACAAAAGATGTTGATAAAGCATTTATTCATTCTGATATTCAGATTTTGTACATTTTATACGTTGTAGCTGATGAAGATGTTGATAAAAAATTTGTTCTCTCTGATACTTAGATTTTCTCAATTTTATCCTATGTATCTGTCAATAGATGAGGATAAAGAATTTAATCACCTTGATACACTTTGATACTTATATTTTGTCAATGTTATCCAACGTATCAAACAAAGGATGTCAATAAGGAATTTATTAAATCTGATACTTAGATTTTATCAATTTTATCCGATGTCTCTGACAAAAAGATGATGGTAAAAATTATCCATTCTGATACTTAGATTTTGTTAATGTTATCCAATGTATCCGAGAAAGGATGTTAATAAAGAATTTATTCACTCTGATACTTAGAATTTGTCAATTTTATCCAACGTATCCGACAAATGATGTTGATAAAGAATGTTAATAATAAATTTATTCACTCTGATACTTATATTTTGTCAATGTTATCAAAAGTATCCGTCAAAGGACATTGATAAAGAATTTTGTTCACTCTGATGCTTCGATTTTCTCAATTTTATCAGGCGTATCTGACAGAAGACGATGATAAAGAATTATTTACTCTGATGCTTAGATTTCGTGAATGTTATCTGATGTGACCGACAAAGTAAGTTGATAAAAGAATTTATTTACTCTGATACTTAGATTTTGTCAATGTTATCCGACGTATACGACAAAAGATGTTGATAAAGAATTTATTCAATCTCACAGTTTGATTTTGTCAATTTTATCCCGATTGTAATTGACAGAGATGTGGATAGAAAACATTTATTCACTCTAATACTTAGATATTGTCGATGTTATCCTAAGTATCCGAGAATAGATGTTGACATAGAATATAATCACTCTGATAGTTAGATTTTGATTATGTTATCCGATGTATCCAGTAAATGATGCTGATAAAGAATTATACTTTGGATTTTTGGAATGTTATCTGATGTAACTAACAAAGGAAATTGATAAGAGAATTTTTTCACTCTGATACTTAGATTTTAACAATATTATCTGACGTACCCGACAAAAGATGTTGATAAGGAATTTATTCAATCTGATACATAGATTTAGTCAATTTTATCTGATGTAACTGACAGAGATGTTGATAGAAAACATTTATTCACTCTAATACTTAGATTGTGTCGATGTTATGCTATGTTATCCGAGAATAGATGATGATATAGAATTTAATCACTCTGATACTTAGATTTTGATAGTGTTAACCAACGTGTCCAGCAAATGATGCTGATAAAGAATTTATTCACTATGACATTTAGAATTTCTCAATTTTATCCGACGTATCCGACAGAGGATGATGATAAAGAAATTATTCATCCTAATACATAGATTTTGTCAATGTTTTCCGACGTATCCGACAAATGATATCAATAATGAATGTTAATAAAGAGTTTGTTCTCTTTGATACTTAAATTTTGTCAGTTTTATCAAAAGTATCTGTCAAAAGACATTGATAAATAATTTATTCACTCTGATACTTATATTTTCTCAATTTTATCAATCATATCTGACAAATGACGATGATCATGAATTTATTCACTCTGATACTTAGATTTTGTGAATGTTATCTGATGTATCCGACAAAAGAAGTTGATGAGGAATATATTCACTATGGTGCTTAGATTTCGTTAGTGTTATCAAACGTATTTGTCAGAAGACATTCATAGAGACTTTATTCACTCTGATGCTTAGATTTTCTCATTTTTATCAAGAATATCTAACAAAAGACGATAATAAAGAATTTTTTCACTCTGAAACCTAGATTTTGTGAATGTTATCTGATGTAACAGACAATTATAGAATTCATTCACTCTGATACTTAGATTTTGGTAATGTTATCTGACGTATCCGACAAAAGATGTTAACAAAAGAATTTATTCAATCTGATCCTTAGATTATATCAAATTTATCCGATATATCCGACAAAGATACTGATAGAAAAAAACTATGCACTCTGATACTTATATTTTGTCAATTTCATCCCATGTATCTGAAAATAGATGTTGATAAAGAATTTATTCCAAAGATACTTAGATTTAGTCAATTTTATCTAATGTATCTGACAAAGATGTTGATAGAAAAAGTTTATTCACTCTGATGCTTAGATTTTCTCAATTTTATCAGTATATCTGACAAAAGGACGATAATAAAGAATATATTCACTCTGATACTTCAATTTCGTGAATTTTATCTGATGTAACAGATAAAAGAAGTTGATAAAGAATTTATATACTCTCACAATTAGATTTTGATAATGTTATCCAACGTATCCGACAAAATATGTTGATAAAGAATTTATTCAATCTGATACTTAGATCATGTCAATTTTATTCGATGTATCCGACAAAGATGCTGATAGAAAAAAAATTATTCACTCTGATACTTAGATTTTGTCAATGACATCCCATGTGTCTGATAATAGGTGTTGATAAGGAATTGATTCAATCTGATACTTAGATTTAGTCAATTTTATCTGATTTATCCGACAAAGATGTTGATAGAAAAAGTTTATTCACTCTGATGCTTAGATTTTCTCAATTTTATCAAGCTTATCTGACAAAAGACGATGATATAGAATTTATTCACTCTGATGCTTAGATTTAGTGAATTGTATCTGATGCAACAAACATGTTGATAAGGAATTCAATCACTCTGGTACTTAGATTTTGATAATGTTCTCCGATGTATCCGACAAAAGATGTTGAAAAAGAATTTATTCAATCTGATATTTCGATTTTGTCAATTTTATCCAATGTATTTGACAGAGATGTGGATAGAAAACATTTATTCACTCTAATACTTAGATTTTGTCGATGTTATCCTAAGTATCCGAGAATAGATGTTGATATAGAATTTAATCACTCTGTTAGTTAGATTTTGATGATGTTATCCAATGTATCTAGTAAATGATGCTGATAAAGAATTTATACTTTAGATTTTTTGAATGTTATCTGATGTAACCGACAAAGGAAATTGATAGACAATTTTTTCACTCTGATACTCAGATTTTGACAAAATTATCCGACGTATCTGACAAAAAATGTTGATCAGGAATTTATTCAATCTGATACATAGATTTTGTCAATTTTATCTGATGTGACTGACAGAGATGATGATAGAAAACATTTATTCACTCTAATACTTAGATTTTGTCGATGTTTTGCTATCTATCCGAGAATAGATGTTGATATAGAATTTAATCACTCTGATACTTAGATTTTGATAGTGTTAACCAACTTGTCCAGCAAATGATGCTGATAAAGAATTTAATCACTATGATACTTAAAATTTCTCAATTTTATCTGACGTATCTGACAGAGGATGGTGATAAAGAATTTATTCATTCTAATACATAGATTTTTTCAATGTTATCCGACGTATCCGACAAATGATATCGATAACGAATATTAATAAAGAGTTTGTTCACTTTGATACTTAAATTTTGTCAGTGTTATCAAACGTATCTGTCAAAAGACATCAATAAATAGTTTATTCTCTCTAATACTTAGATTTTCTCAATTTTATCAAAATATGTTGATAAAGAATTTATTCAATCTGATACTTAGATCATGTCAATTTTATTCGATGTATCCGACAAAGATGCTGATAGAAAAAAATTTATTCACTCTGATACTTAGATTTTGTCAATGACATCCCATGTGTCTGATAATAGATTTTGATAAAGAATTTATTCAATCTGATACTTATATTTAGTCAATTTTATCTGATGTATCTGACAAAGATGTTGATA
Organism: Artemia sinica; assembly: GCA_027921565.1. Classification (NCBI taxonomy): domain Eukaryota; kingdom Metazoa; phylum Arthropoda; class Branchiopoda; order Anostraca; family Artemiidae; genus Artemia; species Artemia sinica. The sequence continues at coordinate 1,142,809 of JAPEVW010000055.1, forward strand.
GAAAAAATTTATTCACTCTGATGCTTAGATTTTCTCAATTTTATCAAGCTTATCTGACAAAAGACGATGATATAGAATTTATTCACTATAAATTCAATATCATCCCATGTGTCTGATAATAGATGTTGAAAAGGAATTTATTCAATCTGATACTTAGATTAAGTCAATTTTATCTAATGTATCTGAAAAGATGTTGATAGAAAAATTTAATCACTCTGATACTTAGATTTTCTCAATTTTATAAAGCTTATCTGACAAAAGACGATGATAAAGAATTTATTCATTCTGATGCTTACATTTTGTGAATGTTATCTGATATAGCAGACAAAAGAAGTTGATAAAGAATTCAATCACTCTGATACTTAGATTTTGTCAATGTAATCACATGTATCTGACAATAGATTTTGATAAAGAATTTATTCAATCTGATACTTATATTTAGTCAATTTTATCTAATGTATCTGAAAAGATGTTGATAGAAAAATTTAATCACTCTGATACTTAGATTTTCTCAATTTTATCAAGCTTATCTGACAAAAGATGATGATAAAGAATTCATTTACTCTGATGCTTAGATTTAGTGAATTTTATGCTTTTATTCACGATTTAGATAGAATCATGCAAATATATAACCAACGACCACATCGATCCCTGTCCGATGTTAGCCCTCAGGAAGTTCATTGCAGTAAAAATACATTTGACACTTTTCTTAAGCAATATTCGAGTGAAAAAAACAACAAAAAAAATTGTGAAAAAAATTCAATGTTGGTGATACTGTTCGAATTAATAGAACCACCAATATTTTTGAAAAGGGGACTTATTTATGGAGCACAGAACTTTTTAAAGTGTCCAAAATCCTAGACACTGAACCCAGGACATATTGGCTGCGAAACACCAAAGATGATGAGATCCTCGGCGGTTTTCATGAATATTAACTACAAAAAGTTAGAGACAGTAGTGAAATTTATCAAATTGAAAAGATATTAAAGAGCCATACTTGCAGGGGTAAGACACAGTTGCTTGTTCGATGGCTAGGGTACAATTCTGATTTTGATTCTTTGGTTGCAGTTGAAGACATTAACAATGCCCAATGATTTCTATGTGACATTTCTATCCAATGTCTCCGATCCTCTCTACAATGATTTGAATAAAAATATTTGGTTTTTGGACGAACCTCTCTCTCAATATCAAATTCGGCGGCGCGTATGACGTACCTCTTGTCTACTGTATTCTCAAAAATACATATGATATCCTGAGAAAAGATCGCAAATATGATATAAAAATAGACCTTATGATTTGCCGCCACCACCCGATAGTGAACAGCATAAAAATTCAAATGATCAATTGGATGGATTATCCATATGTTGAATTACCATACGAAGAACTCACCTTTATGAATGATTTATGTCGTTCTATCAATAAAAGACTTTCCGCTCATAAAAAAGGAGCCTTTAATTTTAATTATTCAATTAATTTAATTATTGAACGAAAACCAATCAAGAACATATTCATCATTACAATATAAAGTATCTTCAGTATATCCCCGTAAACACTTCCTATTTGGAAATCTGTCAGTTAACACTAAGAACTGAATTAGGCAATCCCTTGGCAAAATCAAAAGGTTTGGCTGTGATTACATGCAGTTTTCGACCCATCGTTGTAAGTGTTCAAAAACAAGATGTCTAATAGAAAAGTGGTATTCATTTGTCCTGATATTGACTGCTATGTTAATACTTTTTGCCCAAGAGAATCTATAATTTATAGATTAAAATGTAATTTATAGATTAACATTTAATTTATAGATTGACATGTAATTTAAGATCAGTAACCTTTGCGTTATTCCCAAGAATATTTCACTTGGTGAAACATTTCTGGGAATTATGCCAAACACGCAACAAAAACACCTTTATGTATCTAACGCAATTTTCAGAGCTGTGAAATATTTTAGAACTATTTTATTGAAGCGCGTTTCGTGAATACAATGACTCATTCGCAAAGAATTTTCAGCTATTGAAAAGGAACCTTTAGGTAATCACACTTTATTTGGCTAGATGGTGAGTAAGCAGTGAGTGGAAAGCATTTTGAGCTCTTAAATTCGAACCTTTAGGTATTGGCGCGTTATTTGGTTAGATGGTGCGCGTAACCTTAGCATTCTAGGAAAAAGAATTTTTAAAGTTTTGGAGAATATAGTGTGGAAAGTAATATAGGAAAAAATAGGCTTTATTTTGACTCTACTGAATTAGTTTTAATTTTAATTATTCAAAGGAAAAGAGCAAGATCTACATTAGTCCACCCATTTCCGATGAAAATGTTATTCTCAATGATAATCTAAAAGATTTTCTTGGCTTTAAGCTCAATATAATCAATAAAAGTGCCAGAAAAACTAATTTTATTTTTACTGACTACCCGCCAGTCTTCTCCACGGACACTTTTATATTTCTCTATGCTTCATTTGTTGAAACATCCAGAGTTGGTAATATCAATGTCCCCCTCCTACGATTTCTTGAACGAAAACCAATCAAGAACATATTCATCATTACAATATAAAGTATCTTCAGTATATCCCCGTAAACACTTCCTATTTTGAAATATGTCAGTTAACACTAAGAACTGAATTAGGCAATCCCCCAGCAATATCAAAAGGTTTGGTTGTGATTACATGCAATTTTCGACCCATCGTTGTAAGTGTTCAAAAACAAGATGTCTAAAAGAAAAGTGGTATTCATTTGTCCTGATATTGACTGCTATGTTAATACTTTTTGCCCAAGAGAACTGGGCAATGGAATGGACTATTACAAGGGTCGTTCATCAGTTTCTGGATATGGTCTTGGCAGTTGATTTGCTAAGCTGTTTCGCTCTGCACTACCTCTTCATTTTGCAGAGGATTTTGCATCCTCTACACTATACGATTGGAGCTCTGGCAAAGATTTAAAAAAAAGTGCTTCGAAAAATATTAGGTCCAGTGCGCGAACCCTTGGTGAGCAATTGAAATATCAACAAAATGGAAATGGTTTAAGAAGGTCAAGAAACAGTGTACCACTCATCAGTCTCTACTCAGGTCAGAAACGAAAGACATCACCCCTGTCAAAGAAAAGAAGGAAAAAGACGACACGTACAGTAAACAGAAGAAGAAGCCCCAGGAAGAGAATTGTTAGATCGAAACTGGATATATTTTCATAGACTGAACAATGGCAAATTCAACACACAAGGATTCCCAACCTTCAATCACTTCATCTTTAAATCTATTCAATTCAGAAAATGTTGATGAGAGTGTAAAATATGGATACTATGAACAATTTTATCCACAACAACCCCTCTCTGATAATACCCACTTTCAAATTTATTCCAATGAAGACTACTTTATCGACATGTCTTTGACATTTATAGATTTACAAATGAAAGTCCGGAAATCCGAAAATGGAATGTCAGTTCATGCTGATGGAATATCCTACGAAAATTGTATATTACATAATTTATTTCGTCAAATCAGTGTCTACATAAATGGCACGTTGGTGAGCACAAGCAACCAATCTCTCGAATTATATAAGCTATATGCAGTTCATATTGATGAAACCCAAGTCATACAAGAAATTGAGAGGCACCTCCAATAGATATGAATATATTACAGATACTGATAGTACAGATGCACTTAAAAATGTTACAACTAGTGAATAACATCTAATTGGAAAAATGTATCATGAAATATTTAATATACCCCAATGGCTACCACCAAATATTACAGTGGATATAAAATTGACACTTGCTCCATCCAATTTCATTTTACGAAAGCAACTTCCTGCCAATCCTGATGTAACTCTCTTCCTCACCTCGGCAATACTACATGTACGAAAGCAGCAGGCTATGAGTTCTGTTGCTTTGGCAGTGTAAAAACTGAGAGCCAGTGGAAATAATATTTAACTACTTGTTCCTCATACGACCACCAATCAAAGTCATATTACCACAGGCTCACGCACCTTCACTGACTCATCCTTTAGCAATGGCGAGATTCCGTCAAAATTGGACAATAGGATCATGGACTGCCTGCCCACATAAATTTGAGATGTTTGGGCTTTCATCTCTTGTCTGCAAAGTAAATGGAATCCCACTCTACAATCTATCTTCTGATAAATCTTATAGGACATTGTATGAGTTGAAAGTGCAAACCCTAGATCATGATTCACAACTATTTGAAAATGGTGTAACCGAAGAAATGTTCGCTAAAACATATTGTATCATTGTACTAGACCTGTCTGGTACCCAGGATATGAGTATACTACTAACGGGGAGTGTACGTTTAGAGTGTAGATTTACCGACCCATTACCTGAATGTATTGCACTAATATCATTAAATCAATTTGAAACCTATTGGGAAATCACTCCCGAAGGCAAAGTTCTACTAGACATTGCAACATGAACACCAGTCAAATAATCAATGTATTTAATATGGACCCCTATATTCTAAATACAGATCCTACTGTCCACCCTCGGACTTCCTTGGAAAGATTCAAAGTATGAACAATACCTTAATCATTGTTCATAGCAGTCCGTCAACTGTGAATACTGGCTATTGGTTGTGCATGTTTCAAAGAATGAAGACGATAAATTTTTTTATCCTCTCGGCCTACCCTATACATTCTACATCCCACACATCAGCAACTATATTGAAAGCAGTGAGAAAACTATTATTCAAAATCGGAAGAGAGTGCAGGATCTAACGACTAAAAGTTGTAGTTTCCATGCGCCACTATATTTCGTGTTCAGATGTCGCGGCTATACTTACAAGCAGTTTCTCAACATTTACGTAGACAATCCACGTCTGAAAGACTTTATGGTGGAAAATATCCTCTCAGACCTGTATAATATTGATTTTAGTGCCCTACGAGTAAGGTGCATAAAAATGTATGTGAATTTGTTTATTAATAAAAAAAATGTATACAACAACAAAGTCTTTATTCTTCACTTTAGATTTCTTTTTCCCTGTATAGGCAACTGTCGAGAACTACTAATGCTGGTAGATCATTTGAATTCACTTTATATTGATCTTGATTGGCTATAAAGTCAGGGTCACATTTTCTACAGTACAATGTAACTTCACTCTGGTCGTGTCTCTTTGTATAGTCAATGATACTATTTGGATTCATATTGTGAAATTCACGTGTTTCAAATTGTCTATTTGAAGCAATATCACATACAGTGTTTTCAAATGGTGAATCACATTCGTTAACTGCCAAATAAAAATAACTAGGCGTATAGTCATAATAGGCAGTGTCGTCAAAACGACGACCTAGAATTCAAATTGTCTTGTTACCCCAACAGTTGAATCGTAGACCTGATTCTTCCTAACTAAATAATTTAAAACCACGACGATACCAACCTCGTAGAAATAAACTAAAATCATGTTTAGAGTTCTTTCTAATCATACCAGGATAAGTATTCTCCCACTGATCACATTTGTCATAGTGGCAATTGGAGCATAGTTGCCCTCTAGGGTGATAGTCACAAATCTCTACAAGACATGAATTACAGCCTTTAACTTGTACTGCATATCCTCTATGTAATTTACATGGATTGCATAATTTGCACTTTTCATCCTTAAATACATAATTTCCAAGACTTGCAACTACGTTGAACAAAATGGCTATCTCTAAACTTTGATTGAATGTGTTTGGGGAAATGGAGGGCGTAAGAGGTGGGTCAATTACTCTCCACTCACTTTTCGACTATTCAAAAAGGCAATTTCAATTTCCAATCAAATGAGCCCCTCTTGAAATTTCTACAACAACTTTTTATATAAGCCTTATATGCCCCCAGGGCATAACCTACAACCCTTGCACTGAAAGCTCTGATGGGGTTATCATCCTAAAAGAACCTAATTTCCAGAACTTTCGAGTATGTTGAAGAAAATGGATATCCCAAAAATTTGATTGGATGTGTTTGGGGAAATGATGGGCGTGAGGAGGGGTTAGTTGCCCTTCAATTACTTTCAACTATTAAAAGGGCAGTGGCCCTTTCAATTTTCAATCGAATAAGCCCTTTTGGACGTTTTTTACAACATCAATTTAAATAAAAACCTTACATGCTCCCAGGGCATAACTTAAAACCCTTGCCCTGATGGTTGTGGGGGGATGGGTTTTCATCCTAAAAGACATAATTTCGAAAACTTTCAACTGCGTTGAATAAAATGGCTGTCGAAAAATTTTGATTGGATGTCTTTGGGGAAAAGGTGGGCGTGAGAGGGGGGTTAGTTGCCCTCAAATCACTTTCGACTATTAAAAAGGGCACTTGCCCGTTGCATTTCCAATCGAATGAGCCCTTTTTTAAGTTTCTACGACAAACATTTCAATAAAAACCTTATATGCCCCCAGGGCATAACTTATAACCGTTGCCCTGAAAACTGTGGGGGAGTCTCTGCTCAAAGGTATAATTTCCCGAACTTTAAACTGCGTGGAACAAAATGACTATCTAAAATTTTGATTGGATATGTTTGGGGAAATGGTGGGTGTGGAAGGGGTTTTAGTTGCCTTCCAATCACTTTTGACTATTAAAAAGGACACTAGCCTTTCAATTTCCAATCGAATGAGCCCTTTTTGAAGTTTTTACGACAACGCGTTCTATAAAAACCTTATATGCCCCCAGGGCATAACTTAAAACCCTTGCCCTGAGGGCTGTGGGGGAGTGTCCTCCTCAAAAGCATAATTTCTATCTGGAAATCCACAACAGTAAATAAAATGGCCATCTAAAAATTTTGATTGGATGTGTTTGAGGAAAAGATGGGCGAGAGAGGGGGGCTAGTTGCCCTCAAATCACTTTTGACTATTAAAAAGGGCACTAGACCTTTAAATTTCCAATCGGGTGAGCCCTTTTTCAACTTTCTACGACAAAGATGTCAATAAGACTTATATGCCCCAAGGGCATAACTTATAACCCTTGCTCTGAAGACTGTGAGGGGAGTGTCTTGGTAAAAGGTATAATTTCCTGAACTTTAACTGCGTGGAACAAAATGGCTATTTCAAAATTTTGATTGGATATGTTTGGCGAAATGGTGAGCGTGGAAGGGGTGTTAGTTGCCTTCCAATTATTTTCGACTATTAAAAAGGGTACAAGCCATTTCAATATCTAATCGAATGAATCCTTTTTGAAGTTTCTACGACAACGCTTTCTATAAAAACTTTATATGCCCCCAGGACATAACTTCCAATCCTTGTCCTGAGGGCTGTGAGGGGATTGTCATCCTCAAAGACTCAAATGTGTTTGGGGGAATGATGGGCATGGGGGGGTCTAGTTGCCCTCCAATCACTTTCGACTATTAAAAAGGGCACTGGCTCTTTGAATTTCCAATCGAATGTGCCTTTCTTGAAGTTTCTACGACAACGCCTTCTATAAAAACCTTATGTGCCCCCAGGGCATAACTTAAAACCCTTGCACCGAGGGTTTCAGGGAAATTTCCTCCTCAAAAACATATTTTCTATCTGGAAATCAACTAAGCTGAACAAAATGACTATCTCAAAATTTTGATTGGATGTGTTTGGGGAAATGATGGGCGTGGGGGGGGGCTAATAGCCCTCCAATCATTTTTGACTATTAAAATGGGCACTAGCCCTTTGAATTTCCAATCGAAATCGGTATAAAATACTGCTGGCTTACATTGACATTGCACGATTGGTGTGCTACGCCACGAAAATTACTACCTCCTGAACATATTTACTGCCATAAATGACCATGGTTGCGGACTTCCCCCTTCTCCCTTAGTCTTAGTCACAACCCCTTAGTCTTTTTTCCCTTAGTCCCTTTCCCCTTAGTCCCCTCATCAAATTATCCCTTACATAACCAACATAATTTCTTATTTTTAATGGCCAGGCGATCCTCTGCTGATAATATCATCGGTTAGTGTTTATTTCTCAAACGGGAAATTGCCCCATTTGCAGTGACAATTAATTTAGTCAATGCTTTGATCATGAAATCATTCTCATCCAATGTCTTGACTATTTCTAACAATCGCATAGTGTTAGAGCTGTCTCAATGTGCGTGGGCATAGGAAACTGCGATGGCTTGATGTTCTTTGATGCGATTTGAAAAATTGTGGGTCGTTCACATCCATAAGCTTAGATTCACAGTCTAAACTTATTTTATCACTTTGCATAAGCATATTCTGGAAAAATTTAAATCCTAAGATTGACCGGTCACCAAAAACTGTTTCAACCGATTGATAGCCATGTCTTTTGCAATACTTCTTGTGATTTTGTAGATTTAATTCGTCCAAAAAAACGTCCAAAAAACGTCCAAAAGGGCTTATTCGATTGAAAATTGAAAGGGCCACTGCCCTTTTAATAGTTGAAAGTAATTGAAGGGCAACTAACCCCTCCTCACGCCCATCATTTCCCCAAACACATCCAATCAAATTTTTGGGATATCCATTTTCTTCAACATATTCGAAAGTTCTGGAAATTAGGTCTTTTAGGATGATAACCCCATCAGAGCTTTCAGTGCAAGGGTTGTAGGTTATGCCCTGGGGGCATATAAGGCTTATATAAAAAGTTGTTGTAGAAATTTCAAGAGGGGCTCATTTGATTGGAAATTGAAATTGCCTTTTTGAATAGTCGAAAAGTGAGTGGAGAGTAATTGACCCACCTCTTACGCCCTCCATTTCCCCAAACACATTCAATCAAAGTTTAGAGATAGCCATTTTGTTCAACGTAGTTGCAAGTCTTGGAAATTATGTATTTAAGGATGAAAAGTGCAAATTATGCAATCCATGTAAATTACATAGAGGATATGCAGTACAAGTTAAAGGCTATAATTCATGTCTTGTAGAGATTTGTGACTATCACCCTAGAGGGCAACTATGCTCCAATTGCCACTATGACAAATGTGATCAGTGGGAGAATACTTATCCTGGTATGATTAGAAAGAACTCTAAACATGATTTTAGTTTATTTCTACGAGGTTGGTATCGTCGTGGTTTTAAATTATTTAGTAGGAAGAATCAGGTCTACGATTCAACTGTTGGGGTAACAAGACAATTTGAATTCTAGGTCGTCGTTGTGACGACACTGCCTATTATGACTATACGCCTAGTGATTTGTATTTGGCAGTTAACGAATGTGATTCACCATTTGAAAACACTGTATGTTATATTGCTTCAAATAGACAATTTGAAACACGTGAATTTCACAATATGAATCCAAATAATATCATTGACTATACAAAGAGACACGACCAGAGTGAAGTTACATTGTACTGTAGAAAATGTGACCCTGACTTTGTAGCCAATCAAGATCAATATAAAGTGAATTCAAATGATCTACCAGCATTAGTAGTTCTCGACAGTTGCCTATACAGGGAAAAAGAAATCTAAAGTGAAGAATAAAGACTTTGTTGTTGTATACATTTTTTTTATTAATAAACAAATTCACATACATTTTTATGCACCTTACTCGTAGGGCACTAAAATCAATATTATACAGGTCTGAGAGGATATTTTCCACAATAAAGTCGTTCAGACGTGGATTGTCTACGTAAATGTTGAGAAACTGCTTGTAAGTATAGCCGCGACATCTGAACACGAAATATAGTGGCGCATGGAAACTACAACTTTTAGTCGTTAGATCCTGCACTCTCTTCCGATTTTGAATAATAGTTTTCTAACTGCTTTCAATATAGTTGCTGATGTGTGGAATGTAGAATGTATAGGGTAGGCCGAGAGGATAAAAAAATTTATCGTCTTCATTCTTTGAAACATGCACAACCAATAGCCAGTATTCACAGTTGACGGACTGCTATGAACAATGATTAAGGTATTGTTCATACTTTGAATCTTTCCAAGGAAGTCCGAGGGTAGACAGTAGGATCTGTATTTAGAATATAGGGGTCCATATTAAATACATTGATTATTTGACTGGTGTTCATGGTGCAAT